>CM033643.1:209887116-210208807 GCA_019512145.1 Engystomops pustulosus
TACACATATACTAATACACACATACACACATTATCCATATAGATACACATATACTACCACATACATACACATATATTTATACACACATACATACACACATCAGCCATATAGATACACATATACTACCACATACATACACATATACTAATACACACATACACACATCATCCATATAGATACACATATACTACCACACACATATACTAATACACACATACATACACACATCAGCCATATAGATACACCTATACTACCACATACATACACATATACTAATAGACACACACATACACACATAATCCATATAGATACAAATATACTACCACATACATACACATTCCTAATACACCCATACACACATATCCTATGATACCATATACTACCACATACATACACATATATTTATACACACATACATACACACATCAGCCATATAGATACACATATACTACCACATACATACACATATACTAATAGACACACCCATACACACATAATCCATATAGATACAAATATACTACCACATACATACACATATACTAATACACACATACACACATTATCCATATAGATACAAATATACTACCACAAACATACACATATATTAATACACACATACATACACACATCAGCCATATAGATACAAATATACTACCAACAACATATACATTTACTAATAGACACACACATATACACATAATCCATATAGATACAAATATACTACCACATACATACACATATACTAATACCACATACACCATACACACATTATCCATATAGATACACATATACAACACACATATACTAATACACACATACATACACACATCATCCATATGATACACAAACAACACACATATACTAACCACACACACATACACACATCATCCATATAGATACATGTATACTACCACATACATACACATATACTAATAGACACACCATACACACATAATCCATATAGATACACATATACAACACACATAACTAAACACACATGCATACACACATCATCCAATAGACACACATATAATGCCACTACATACACATATACTAATACACACATACATACACACATCATCCATATAGACACACATATACTACCACATACATACACATATACTAATACACACATAAATAAACACGACATCCATATAGATATACATATACTACCACATACATACACATATACTAATTCACACATACACACACACATCATCCATATAGACACACATATACTACTACCACATGCATAGACATATACATATACTAATACACACATGCATAAACACATCATGCATTTACGGTGTAAACATACATATACACATCATACACACAATCATATTCCAAGAGAACACAATTAAGCAGTGCACTTTATGCTTCCTGCTACGTTCTTGCTCCTGTCTGTGTGACCTCCACCTTGTGCAGGACCAACAGCCCTATGAAGAGGATGAAAATCAGAGCCTCCGGACTAGACGAGTGTTTAGGATGGCCATGGGCCCACAGAAGCGTGGGGCCCCAGGCAGCCGCCCAATACCAAAATGGTGACAGGACTGAGACAGGAGACTGAAACCAGCAGCCAATTTTTATTCATAGACATTTACAAAAATAGCAACCCCCCCCCCCCCCCTTCCCCGTCCTTTTGAAGGTCTAGTGGAAAGAGGGACATGACCGAACTTTTTATTTCATCGTTTTTTTGAACCACCTTCCCCGAATATCTTTAGAGTGTTACTGTAGTATGTGTCTATCCTTCCTACTTTTGGCATTTATCATACTATAGTATGGCTTTTCTTGTTTAGTATATGGGACACTTAGCTTTTTCTTTGCTATTATTTTAGAACCTTTTACTGTATGTACATTTTTTTTGTCACAGGACGCCTAAAAATGACAATGTTTTATGTCATTGCTTAAAGCGTTCCCAGAAATTTTAAGACCTTGGCAGCGATACATTGTGATATGGTCCAATGCGATGATGTAACGGGAATAAGAACATTCAATCAAAGTCATAAAATTTTTAAAAACGATGAGGGCACTAAGCAGAGGTTTTGAAAACTTTAGTGATACAGGAAATATTTTTGAAGATTTCACAATACAAGGAATAGCAATTATTTGCTGAGTCAGGTTCTATCCAGTCAGCACAGATAGTACATGGACACCCCTCCATTTGGCAACACCCACTTGACTAACTAGTCATAAACAGAAATGATGATCCAGAAATTTTTTTTTACAAGTCAGGAGAGGTGACAGGTCCTTATCAAGTCAATGGTGCTGAAAGGTCACAAGCTGCGGCATCTACCCAGGTTTACCTGCTGCAGACACCAGCCCAGATCTCTCTCCTGTTCTTCATCATTGTCCTGCAAAGGGATGAAAAGTTTTCAAACACATCAAAATCAATAACTTTGAATATCTCTTTAAAGAAAATCTACCATCAAAATCCAACTTCATAAACCAGGGACATTACTCATAGATCCAGGCACCGGGACTGTGGTAATCTTCTTATATGTGTGAGCCTTTGCCTCCTTCCTTCTAAAATCACCTTTTAAAATGATGCTAATGAGTCTGAGAGTTTACTCTAGCTTCTCTGTGATCTGGCTTTACAGACTGTTACACCGTCTCACTCAGCTTTACACTTCCTGCTTTAATCTCAGTGCTGAGGAAGAAGGGAAGGAGTGAGACAGTGTCACAGTCTGCGAAGCCAGATCACAGATGAGGTCATAGGGTAGCTCCTCAGACTCCTTAGCGTAATTTTAAAAGTTGATTTTAGTAGGAAGGAGACCATGGATAACAAATATAAGAAGATTCCCACAGTCACGGTGCCTGAATCCATGTGTAAGTGTCCCTGGTTTATCATGATGGATTTAAACGGTAGATTTTCTTTGAAGGTTCTGGTCACATTTTGTTATTGACTACATTATAGTCATATGTTAAAGTTTAGGCATACAGTGGCAGTCATGACATGATGGAGAAGATTTATCATAAGTCTCTTACAGCAGAACTGTTCTAGTTAAACATGGCAACCAATCAGAGCTCAGCTTTCATTTTTCCACAATCGTTTATAAAATTAAAGCTGAGCTCTGATTGGTTTCATGGGCAACTAGAACAATTTTACCTCAGAAACTTGATGATAAATCTCCCCCACATGTTTATTGCTGTGGTTGTCTACATAAGTTCAAAATATACTACATTTTCCTTCAAAATGCCGACACGTAGCAGCGTGGTGTGTGCCACAGGGACACTCTATTGAGATATTTTAGAGACATTGGCCAAGGAGCCTAAGGGAACCCATAAGGTGTCCCGTCCCCATACGACAAGACCAGTATAAACAATACATTGTGGCACATTTACTAAGGGTCCGCTGACCGCATTTTCATCACGTTTCCTGACTTTTTCCGTTTTGAGCGGCATTTAATTGGGGATTTTGGTGGACGCAATCAGATTTTGGCGCAATCTTGGCACCAACTTTCATGCAACATAAATCGGGGGCATGGCCGTCGGACAACCCGACTGATTCGGATTGAGCGCGGGATTTAACATTTTAAATTGTGTTGCAAGCCCAAGCACTTACATGCACCGGTAAGAAGAAGGTGAACTCTGGCGGACCTGAGCGGGGAAGCGACGCATGCAGGATATCGGGCGCATGATCTTAGTGAATCGCGGCAGCTTCGAATCCTCGCCGGACAACGCACCTCGGGGATCATGCCGGGACGGGTAAATGTGCCCATTATTTTTGGGTGGGGCCGTATTACAGATTTAGCGTTTTGACACAGCAGCTTCCAAATTCTAGGTTTATAACAGGCAATATTCTTACGATGGGCTATCCGCTTCAGCCCAGAACCAACCATCTGACCCAGTACATAGGATAGAGCTTAATTAGCATATTTTAAGGTAGTTTCAGTATCTGATATGCTAATGAGACTCCCTCCGGTCAGTTGGGTGGTCTTGAGATAGTATGGCCCCGTCCACTCTGACAATAAAAATCTGAATATAATGATTACTTGGAAACGGTGGGGGGCTAGAGCAAAAATTCCAACAACCTCAGAAGCCGTGATACATCACTTTTTTAGAGGATGGAAAGAGTTGCAGCTGATGGAGGTCCACTTCAAGGCGGTTTTTCTAGGCTGCAATAGTACACTCAGTCCATCATCACGGGTGGCGCTCTACTAGATCCTTTTCTAAAACCTGTCATTACTATTGTTTAGCTCCTCACTATACATCTTATATAAGGGTGAAAAATCCAGAAAAGTATACTTATCCGTCTTCTATGTTGTTACAGTAAGTAGATTCACAACTTTCAGAACATTTATCACATAAGCAGACTCCTGAGAAGCAGAATCCTGAGCTTGCAGTTCAATATGTGTTCACTTGACGCCTATAGGGACATCGATGTTCAGACTGTCAGAGATTCTGCAAAGATGATACAGACCGTTCACAGATGAGCAAGACAAACCTGTCCATAATCCATCGACACAAGCGATTGCAGACGGAACCGCTCCGACCAGCTCAGCATATCCCTCTATTCTCCGCTCCGGGGCTGTTCTTAATGTCTTTTAATATTTATTTGCCCATTTGTTAGTCTCTCGGTTGAAGTAAAAGGAGGTTTTTGGAATTAGTCAAAGATGTCGCCCAGCCAATGAAGAATGTCTGCCGGGGAACAAAACGTTCAAATGTGCTGCGTCTTCAGATCTCCCAAAGTAAATCAATTGCAGTCTTTAAGGATAACGTTCTGAAACAGTGTTATTCGACTGATTTGGTAAATTTCTTGATGTCTTTATACTTTATTCATTGTGTTTTAGGTAAAGGATATTACTCAGCAAAATGGAGAACTTGGAAACATAAATATGTCAGTCTTAGGGTGATGCCACACGTGGCGTTTTGAACCCGTTTTTGGGCTGTTTTTAAGCAGTCCTTTCCAAAAACGCAAGCGTTTTTTGAAAACGCATCCGTTTTTGACCAGTTCTAAATAAGATAATTGGTAAAACCTGTCAAAAACTGATGCATTTTCAAAAAACGCTTGCGTTTTTGGACGGACTGCTTAAAAATGGACCAAAAAGGGTTCAAAACGCCATGTGTGGCATCACATCTTTGGGGGCCGTATATACGGCTGCGAGCTTGCGGCCGTACATGCGCCCCCATAGACGTCAATGGCCACACGGCGCAATGCAGTGCCACTGTACTGATACGGTGGCACTGTACCGCTCCATACACGAGGAAAAGATAGGACATGCCCTATCTCTCCCCATGTGCAGGGCCGTACCCCGTGCATTGCTATGGAGAGGGGAGGGGTCATCCCTTCTCCTCTCCAGTGCACCGGATATATGTCCTCCCGGCCATACCAGGCGGCCATACATTTGTGTAAATGCAGCCTTAATCCGGAGTAAAATGCAGCAAATTTATATGCTGTAGACACCTAGAGGGGCAGATGGGCTGCATAAAAAGTGTGGGACCCCTTACATACATATAACATTTGCTGTAAAAAGTACTATCTAATTATGCATAAAAAGCACAAAAGTGCTCATCAAAACACATACGTTTTTTTTGCACTGTTTGTGCAGGTTGTAGGACTTAGACATAAATCAAAATGTTGCTCACAGCAAGCAGAGATATTTAAAACACTATGGAGCTCAAACTACAAAAAATTGAAACAATAGATGTGTATTTTTTATTCTCTTCAATGACCTAACATCAAGTTTTGCAAAAAAAAAAAAAAAACCCCATGAACTACATTTCAGAATCTACAGGCCTCAGTTGGCATGTTAAATATTCAAGTTCAAGACAGCACAATAAGAAAAAGGCTTATAGCAACTCTTCCGTCAAAGCTGATTCATTGAATAATGCATGGTGTATGGTCTGAAGGGAGAAGCATCAGTCATTGTCCTTGGATTCCTAGAACCTTTTGTAGGACCTGCTCCTCCCTTCAGGCGCTGCATAAGTTATAATTCAATGAATCAGCTGTGACTGGAGAGTTCCTTTAACTAGTTTGGCTTGTTTGGAAGGTTTGCCAGGAGGAAGCTTCTTCTTTTTAGAAGGAAGGCAACACTGCTCATGTTTCCAAGGTTGTATCTGGAGAAATTACAAGACTTCTGGAACAATGTCAATTGAAGAGACAGGATCAAACTAGAGATTTTTTTTTGGTCTCTGTGACAATTGGATTTTAAAATTGTTGGGTTGTCATAAAAACCACGATTAACAATAAAGCTTCATTGCAGACACCAGTGATAACTGTTACAGCTGTTTATTGTAGCCTAGGGATACAGTACAGTAAATTATCAACATCCAGAGGTCCGTTTGTAACTAGGGGTCGTCTGTAAGTAGGGTGTTCTTAAGTAGGGGACTGCCTGTACATGCATTGAGCCCATGATACCTGAAGCCCGACAGCATTGTGAATGGGCATCCTAATTTTTTCTTTATATTAAAAAGCATTATATCAACTAACATCTATAATGTGATTGACGCAATTCATTTTGTATTTACAGTATATAGGAGAACTCTATTCCCCTCCCACAAATAGGAACAATGGGGCTCATTTACTAAGGGTCGCTCAGCGCAATTTTGTTGGACTGTTCACCTTTTTCGGAGCTTAAACGGCTTGCACAGGTATTTAAGAAGTGTGTGCACTATGATTGTGACGCACGCAACCCTTTTTTGGCGTAGCTGCGCTGGCTTCCATGCGACACAAATTAGGGGGCGTATCGTCAGACAGTCCAACTGATTCGGACCGAGTACAGGATTTAACTTTCAAATTGTGTTGCACGCCCTAAGTTAAAGATCCACCACAAAAAAGATGGTGAACTGTGTGAGTCTTGAGCGGGGAAGCGACACATCTTAGTCAATAAGCACACGCAGCGTTATAGATGGAAGCGACACATCTTAGTCAATAAGCACACGCAGCGTTATAGACGGAAGTGACACATCTTAGTCAATAAGCACACGCAGCGTTATAGACGGACAATGCACTTTCTGTGAACTTCGGTGACCCTGTAAGTAAATGTGCTCCTATGTATTTAATAGTGACCTTAAAGGGAATCTACCAATTGTTCTTATGCATTGTGAACTAAACATACCTTGAGAATGATGTAGCAACACTGATGCAGAATTATATCTTGTTTAATCCCTGATCCGAGTGGTTTTGCTACAAAAAAACTATTATAAAATTCAGGACGTTGGGAAAGCTGGGTGCCAACATAAACACATTACACACTGAAATTCCTGAACTCTCCAGACAGAACTAATCAACCTGAGCTGGATGACTCATGCTTCCCTTCTTCATGCAATCCCTTCCCTTCCTTGGTTAAACTTGATGGACAAGTGTCTTTTTTCAACTATATAAACTATGATGATACTATGATACACAGGAGCTGGGGGATGGTGCAGCGATTGATTACTTCTGCCTGTCAGGGGCAACACAGTGATGATGTATTTTCGCCTTATGCTGGGCAGGACAAGGCTGGAGCACTACATAATTATGGTCAGGAGAGCGGCTGGGGCAGCCACGGGAGCAACAGAGCCTCATTATTTTAACTTTGTCATTGTTTTTTCAGCAAACCCACTCAGTTCAGGGATTAAACAAGATATGTTTCTGCATCAGTTTAACTACAACATACTCAAGGTATGTTTGGTTCACAATGCATATAAAACAAATGGTAGATTTCCTTTAATGCTATAACAACAAACATAGAATTGTGTAAATTGGCCGCGCATCTGATCAAACACGGTGCAGTTTATCACTCCATATTCATGTTATCTCAGGTTCATTCAGTTCAACCTTTACACTTTTATTCCATTGTCATTTTTGCAGCAAAACTAAACGTGTGATTCTTGAACACTTTTATTTTATTTTGTCAAATATTTTTTTTATTTTTTAATGAATAGATGTCATTTTCGCATGACATTTATACATCTATAAGTTATGATAGTTGAGGGTAAAACATTAAGGAAACCCAATAATTTGTCGCAGTTCCTTCATTGAGGTTTGGCGCAACACCACTTATATGGAAGATTCTGGTGTGTACTGAACTTTGCTGTTTCAGACCCCTTCGTACCCGAATAATAAAGTTTGGGGGTTGGCGCCAGGTTCAGCTCAACTTCCCCCCCATGGTTTACGCCCACAATCTATGCTGGCAATGACCATGGGTGTTAACTCTTTTAATGACGTTTTCAAAGTTGCGGGGTGGCAACATTTTAGATGAGGATCGTCGCTCCGTGACACAGCCAGCACCGATCCTAGGTGTAATTGGTTAGGTACCGGGTTTGGTACCTGAATCTGTACCCAAACAGGATTTTAAAATTCGGGTACGAATTTCAACGGGTTTGCTCATCATTACCAATTACCAACATTTGACTTTTTCCTGAATGTGCATACCCATGCCAGTACTGCCAACTAACGACCTGATCCTGACATCTGCTGTAAGATAAACCCCATCCATATTAGACGATTGGTCAGTCCAGCTAAAATCTGTGGCTTCAATAACACTACTTCTCAAGCTCTTAGAGGCATAGCATGAATCAATTCTTCATTTAGACAAAGATTGGCCCTGGAACACTAAAAGGAAATACACATCAAAAAGAATACAATTATTATAGTCAGCTCATCCAATTTCACTATTGTATCATGCACATCCATACCTTAATAGTGGTGTATGAAGGAGAGAGGGGTCCGTGAGGGCAACAGCAAAGTATAGAAACTGAAAAGTCAAATGTTCTCCAAAAAAAAAAAATTCAAAAACATCTTTTTTTCCATCACACACCCGATACACAGGCGGACCTACGCGTTTCGCGTCATGGTCTACCCACCTTCTATACAAGACAAACTTTTAAAACCCCCTTCACAAGGGCACCTTGGAGTGCAGGAGGACATTTAACTTTTCAGTTACTAAAAGGAAACCTTTGTTGGACCCTCTCATAGCTCCTACCGCATTGTTGACAGTTTGGTAAACAATTGGTTCAAAAAAACATTTTAATTGGTAAGTTGCCCCTTACTCATTCATGGTGGTCTCAATGTATGGTTGCTCGATAATCATCTATGTATCTGGATCTTTCTGCAAGTTTCAGTTATGTCAGCATTTTTCTTAGAATTTTGTGTTCCTATTCCTATTCACGTACTATATAGATATAGGCTCCATTACTTTGTAAACATGGATTCCGTGGATTCCATAAGAAACAACACAAATCATTCAGAAGAAGATGGACTCCACATCGGAACTTGACAAACCTTAGGAAAACACAATGGGGCACATTTACTAAGGGTCCGAACACCTCATTATCGTCGGGTTTCCCGACTTTTTACCCTTTTCCCTGAATTGCCCCAGGTTTTTGGCGCACCAATCAGATTGTGGTGCATCGGCGTCGGCTTGCATGCGACACAAATCGTAAGGTGTGGACGTCGGACAACCTGACTGATTCGAATAAACCGCGGAATTTAAAAACCAAATTGTGTCGCAAGATCAGCACTTACATGCACCGGGAAGAAGATGGTGAACTCCGGCGGACCTCAGCAAGGAAGCGACACATGCAGGAAATTGGAAGCACGATCTTAGTGAATCACGGCAGACCGGAATCCTCATTGGACATTCCGGATCGGCGGCGTCAATGGGACAGGTAAGTAAATATGCCCCATACGGTGCATTTATCATGCCTTGTATACGTTTTATGGTGTAAAAGGCTTGAAGTCTCAAGGAGTAACCCTAGCCTGTCCTACTACCCAAACGTCAACTCCTACTTTTCAAAAAAGTGGCACGGAGGGGCATAGGGAAGCGGGCACATTCTGGACCACCAAATTTACTATAGCCTGTCGTAGTTTATAGTTGGGCTATAGTCCAGGCAGGACTAGGCAATTCATCGGGCACACGATTGTGGGAGCCTCGTAGTTCCCGTGTGGTGGTGGGAGGAGATTATTAATGATGCCCCCAGTCTTTATAAATCCCACCCATGACAGATATGCAAACTAGATGCCATTAACTACTTCAGTCCAGTGAACCTTAGCATCTGCAAATATTTATACGAATGGCTAAGTCTCAACTAGTGCTTTTATTAGGACAAAATATTTGGGGACATCATTTCACTTTCTTTTCTAATCAAGCAATAATGTTTTAGACCAGGGGCATAACTAGGAGAGGCAGGGCCCCATAGCAGACTTTTGAATGGGGCCTCCCTATGCCCTCAGAAAGTATACATATTTGTATACTCACACATTTATACACTTATGCGCACACATTTATGCACTGATATGTACAATTAGGCACTTACACAGATCTGTCCCAGTAGCTGCTGAGCACATGGGGGAAGTACATGGCAGGAATTAGAGATGAGAGAACCCTAGTCCTGATGTTCTGCTGTCCCCTCCATCTCCCGCGATATTTCGTACTGTGTACTGTGGAGGATGTGCGCTGTTATATATATATTATGCCGTATAATGTGCAGAATAACATGCATATAATGGTGCACATCCTCCATTCTTTAGTATGTCAGTTCAGATGCTGGGGCCCCTTGACACTGTGGGCCCCATAGCAACAACTACGGCTGCTACCGCTGTAGTTACGCCCCTGTTTTAGACCCTACTACTAATATTGGAAGATTTTTTTTTCTGTATGTTATCTCTATTGTCACTGTTTTTGGAAAACAAAAGCACCATACAGATTTTCAATAAGGTTTTTACACAACAAGCAGGTTACTAACCGGGGCCGATTGAGACAAATGGAAACAATATGGAAAAAATAAAGTAGCTTTCCTGTGGATTTATGACAGTAGAAGCAGGTAATGAGAACTTGCTCTGTGCCTAAGTGCATATCCAATAATGAAAATATAGTAATTGTAATGTGCTGTAAACCGTCGTGATTACCTAATTATATAGCACAAGCCCAGGAGAAATAATTATAGATGAAAGATGATCTGAGACAGAAGTAATATACATGATCTCCTATTGAGAAGTGTAGAATGGAAGGGAAGCTCCACTCAATAACCCCTGGTGACCCCGGGGGAAGGATTTAGGAATAACCCCTGATACTCACCCATAGATTGTAGAGGGAAAAATTAAATAGATGCTTAACATAATAGGATGCATTTACCGGTAATGGAGATAACACTGGCCCTAATGTGTTGTACAGGGTACAGTATATGCACTATATACAGGCTGCAATAGATATGAATCAAGATATGAATATATATATATATATATATATATATACAGGCAGTCCACGGGTTACATACAAGATAGGGTCTGTAGGTTCGTTCTTAAGTTGAATTTGTATGTAAGTCGGAACTGTATATATTATCATTGTAATCCCAGACAGAACTTTTTTGGTCTTTGTGACAATTGGATTTTAAAAATGTTGGGTTGTCATAAGAACCAGGAATAACAATAAATCTTCATTACAGACACCTGTGATAACTATTATAGCTGATTATTGTAGCCTAGGACTAAAGTATAATAAATTACCAATATCCAGAGGTCCGTTTGTAACTAGGGGTCGTATGTAAGTCGAGTGTTCTTAAGTAGGGGACCGCCTGTATGCACATCTCATTTACATAGATATAGATATTTGGCAATAAATCCAGCTCACCTTGTGTATAGTAGATCTGTCCGGTATGTGTTTGGCTGTGCTTGGGGAGGGATGACCTGGTCCGGTTCCAGCTCAATAGACATTGAGGGTAAGAAATGTTAATTTAAAGGGAACTTGTCACCACAGGGCTCTTTTTCAATGGGGACAGCTTACAATGGACAGTAAATAGTACTTCAGAAACTTGTTTTTAGATATTCTATCTATGCATTGCTTGCAGAAATATGGAATGGTAAAGTTTACCTGACTCCCTGCCAGGTCACCGACTGAAGTCCCGGGGGTTGTGCTTTCCAAAAGGATAATGTTTGGCTTCTAGTTTGAATCCAGCACTGTCCCGTCCCCTCGCTCATTACTATCCCGAGATTCCTCACCCTCAATATATGTACATACTTCTGGAAGACTTCCTTTAAAGTAAATCTACCATTTGTTTTTATGCATTGTGAACCAAACATACCTTGAGAATGCTGTAGCAACACTGATGCAGAAACATATCTTGTTTAATCCTTGAACCAAGTGGTTTTGCTCAAAAAGCAATTATAAAATTACGGAACTTCATGAACTGTCCAGACAGGACTAATCAAACTGAGCTGGATGACTCATGCACAGAAGCTGGGGGATGGTGCAGCGATGGATTACTTCTGCCTGTCAGGGACAACACAGTGATGAGATATTCTTATGCTGGACAGGGCAAGGCTGGAGCATTGCATAATTAGGGTGAGGAGAGCATCGGGGAAGCCACAGGAGCAACAGAGCCTCATTATCATAATTTTATAATGGTTTTTTGAGCAAAACCACTCAAATCAGGGATTAAACAAGATATGTTTCTGCATCAGTGTATGTTTGGTTCATAATGCATAAAAACAAATGGTAGATTTCCTTTATTGCTTAGATCTAAAGCACCATCCAGTGTATGAGAGGAACACTAACCATGATCAATGGTTTACATTCTCTGATGTGTGGCTATGATTTCATTTAGTGGCCTGGTGTTGCAGCATGATTCATTTGAGGGTCTGGTTTGAGGTTTGAATTCATTTTGTAGTTTGGAATCTGAATGACTATGAGGTTTTACATCTGCATAAATTGTCTGATGTCAGGGTTTTGAGATAATGTTATTGTATGGCTTCTGAATTAATCTGAATGCAATTTAAATAATGTCCTCTAAGTAATTCCATTCAAGAAATAATCTAATTAATTCCATTAAAGAACTAAGAAAAGGGTTGTCCCCTATTTTTTTGCCTACAAACAAAATTGAATAACACAACACATGTTCTCCCCTCTCCATCCTTGCCTTGATCCAGAGGATGGTCACTGCTTGGGTGATGGGTCTTGTGGCCTTTGATGAGTGCTTCAGCCAATCAGTGACTGACAAGTGATGACATCCTTTGAATATGGAGTGCCACTGAAGTGATCACATGCCTAAGGTCACAGAGAACCACCACTAGATCCATGGATGGGCAGGGATATAGGTTGAAAAGGTTGTTAGCACCTACAGGGGAAACAATTGTTGGCCAATCTATCTAATGGAAAACTCATTTTCCCTTACAGGTATTTTTAGTATGAAAGACACTTATAAATCTCTGATTACTAGTGCTCCAACCAGTGGTGGATTATAATATAGGCCCATGGCTACCCACTAAATTGTAAATTCAGTAAGACCTTCACCCATAAAATCCTTGTACATTTGTTCCTGTTCTCAGTACACATAAGCCATTTTAGGACCTTTAAAAGTCCTCCAGTGGTCCTGAAACCACAAATTGAAAGCAGGTGGAAGGAACACATTCTCCATTCCCCAAGAAGCTGATTCTAGTACCAGATGTAGGAAGTGATTCCAGACTTGTAGAGGGCTATAAAATTCATACAACCCAGGACCTATGGCAGTCTTAATCTGCCCCTACCATTGGGTGGCACATGAGTTTTTTCAGCCAGTCAGTGACTGAAAGATGACATACTGGGGCACATTTACTTACCCGTCCCGTTGCGATCCCTGCCGTGCGTTGTCCGATAAAGATTCGGGTCTGCAGCGTTTCACTAAGATCATGCGTCCAATTTACTGCATGTGTCGCTTCCCCGCTGAGGTCCGCCGGAGTTTACCATCTTCTTCCCGGTGCATGTGAGTGCAGCTCTTGCGACACAATTTGCTTTTTAAATTCTGTGGTTTGTCCAAATCAGTCGGGTTGTCCGACGGCCACGTCCCCGATTTGTGTCGCATTCAAGCCGGTGCCGATACGACACAATCCAGGGCAAAACAGAAAAAAATTGCGAAACCCGATGAAAATGGGGTGTTCGGACCCTTATTAAATGTGCCCCACTGTGGATATGGAGTGCCACTGAGTGGCCAAAGCTACAGAGACCCATCAATAGATCCCTGGTTGGACAGGAAGATAATTTTGTAATTTTTAGCACCTATTGGGGAAATAATTGTTGCCCAATTCATTAAAGGGAACCTGTCACCAGGGACCTCATTTTCACTAAAGACAACTTACCTTGCTCCCTGACAAAATCCTGTGGTAGTCACAGGGGCTGGACTTTTCACAGGGGTGTGGATGCATTTAAAAAAACAACATGTGGCTTGTCTGTGTTACTCACTCCTCAGAGCTTGGCCCCCACCTTTGTACTCCTGTCTAGCTCCACCTCCTGATCCTTCTCAGAGGTTACAGCCTGGTCAAACTGACATCAGTGGGGGAGGGGTGAGCTGTACAGGAGCACAAACTCGGAGGCAGCCTGCAGCTCAAACAGGTCACATGTTGTTTTTTGAAATGCATCCAAAGTCCAGCCCCTGTGACTACCCCAGGTTTTTGTCAGGATGCAAGGGTAAGTTATAACACACAATGATATAGTAATGCAACTGCTTAGAAAAGGCAGAGAGGCAGATGTGCAATGCAGGTGTCATGGGCTTTTACAATCTGTCTTTAGTGAAAATGAGGTCCCTGGTGACAGGTTCCCTTTAAATGAAAAATGTATTTCCCTTAAAATTTATTTTTATTATAGAAGACATTTATTAATCTTTAATTGCTAGTGCTTCAACCATTAAGTTGTCAGAATAGGGTCCTAAAGTCCCCCTGATCTGCTCTCTACTACAAAGGACCATTGAGTTTGCCCATTGTATAAGCTGTAGATAGAGAATAAATGTATTTTATAATAACACCCTTTTAATATAATTTTAGAACATTATTGTGAAATAGACTAAATAGCTTCCGTGATCATTCAGTGTTTTCATGGCAAATCCACCAAGAGTATCAAAAAGAAGAATAAAATTGGTTCCAATAATAACCTGCAATAATACAGCACAACAAAATATCATATAGATCGAGCGAGTTCATATACGTAACGGCTGCCGTCCTCCGAGACAGTAAAGACAAGTTGTCTGCCACACACTATAACCATCCACAGCCGCATTCACATATCGTGATGTCAACAGATATTTGAAGACATTGGCCCAGATTTATTATTAGTGAGGCAATTACTTCATAAATACATGTGCAGAGCGGCCCAGAAAACTGGCGCAGCGAGCTTGATAAATGTGCGCCATTGTGTGTACTGGGAGTGAAAACTGATGATGATGATAATAGTCATTTAGGGGAGATTTATCATAAGTGTCTGAGGTAAAACTGTTCTAGTTGTCCATGGAAACCAATCAGAGCTCAGCTTTAATTTTATAAACAGCTGTGGGAAAATGAAAGCTGAGCTCTGATTGGTTGCCAATCTGCTCCTGTAAATCTCCAGTTTCATTAAAGCAAATAAATCAGTTAAAAAAAACAAAAACAAAAGACAAACTTACCCCCACTTCTCTTCATCTTGATCCGACACTGTCTTTCGCTAAGCAATGGTGAATATTTTATGTTTTTTTTTGGTTTTTTTTTAACTGGTTGATTTGTTTAAAGGGAACCTGGCAGCTTCATGTGAATGATGTATCCTGCATTATAAACATGGCTTACTGGAGAAAATCTGTGTCCTAAATATCAAAAAAATCTTCATTTTTATTTATATCCAAATTAGCATTTTGGTGCATTATGGGTGTGGCTGCGAGGTCTGTAAAGATTCACAGAAACCATCATGGTGATGGTGCTCTAGTGGTATTTATATAACCGGGCAAGTAATGCTAATTTGACTTGATAATATATCATTCTAATTACTGTTCTAGGATAATTCCTTTGAACTCACAGCCCATGGCTGATCATTTGGATCCTTCAGATACTGGTCCAGTCGCGATCCAGTGGCGCGTTCTCTGACGCTGATTTGGGTTCTTCCGGGATTCACTAAGGTCGTGCATCCAATGTCCACTAGGCGTCGCTGCTGTGCTGAAGTCCGCCAGAATTCACCTGCTTCGTCCCGGTGTATGTGAGTGCTATTTTCGCACCACAATTTTTTTTTATAATTCCGCGGTTTTTCTGAATCCGTCTGGTTTTCCGACTGCCACGCCCCCCGATTTCTGTCACGTGAAAACCGGTGCCGATGTGCCGCAATCAGATAACGTGCGGCAAAATCCCGGGGCACTTAGGCGCAAATCAGAAAAATTTGGGAAACCCGGCGGAAAAACGCGATTCGGACACTTAGTAAATGTGCCCCACTATATTGCACATAACTGAGATGGCGGAATTAGGGGGGAACAACAAAAGGGCAATATTACTGACTGGGGTCATTAAAGGGAACCATTGCCAACTAAGGGTAATGGTTGGTAATGGACTGGGGCTACTAATGTATGAGTCACTATGGGGCACATATAACTATTGGGTTACTTAGGGGCACCATTATTGTCTGGGGACACTAAGAGGATAAATTACTGACTGGAAGTCAATAAGGGGCCCAATTACTGATTGGAAGTCACCAAGGAGCGCCATTACTGAATGGGGTCACTAATGGGCACCATTACTGTCTGGGGACACTAAGGGAATAAATTACTAACTGGGGGTCACTAAGGGGCACCATTACTAAATGGAAGTCACTATGGGACATCTTTTAATTTTTGGGTTACAAAGAGGCACCATAAATGACTGGGGTCACTAAGGGGAACATATTAGGAAAGCGGAGGAGATCTACTAATGGATGTAAAATTGGTAAATTACCTAATATCCTGCCCACCCCCCACACTTACACACACATTACAAAAAATAAGAGGTAAAGTGGCCAATCCTTTTAATGACTGGGAGCCAATAAGGGGCACCATTATAGTTTGGAGGGCATCATTAATGAAAGGGTGCACTATAAGGCGCCATTACTGAATACATGAACTTACGGGCACCATCAGGGGCTTTATGTGGCACCAATAATATTTCTCTTTATACCTGACCTCAGTTCCTTTAGATTTGGTCTGAACCGGATAAATTTAGATTTTTTTTTTAACAACTCAATAACTTTAGTTTGTACGACCATCGTAGAATGGCGCTCTCATTTATACTCAGCTCCAGGCTCTACAAATTCACAATTTTATGGCCAAGTTTAATCTTTCCTAAGTAACATGAAATCTATTAAAATAAAGCAAGACAAGAAAATTGATTTTCTGAAGCTAAAAAACCGACAGTACATCACACCAGACTAAATATTATCATAGGTATAATTGTAAATCCTACCCCAAACCATAGAGGGATTTTTCACTTGGGGCATACAATGGACTCTCATTTTTTTTTAAGTTTTCCATCAATGTATCTGTGTTGGAGCTTGATTTTTGGGGGTCAAGGTGTGGAAATATTTTGAAGGATACATATTGTATTGACTCTGGGAGGGAGAAGTATAAATCGGCAATTGTGTTATAGTTTTTTATGCATTGAATTTACAATTTCGACACAAAGTCACACTGTTATTATTGGCCTCAAGGATTCAAGATAGTAAAAGGGGTATTTTTTAGTTTATTATTTATAACATATCCATAGGATATAATATATCCACCTATGGGATCTGCACCTGCGCAGCCATTCCAAATTCAAGTCTATGGGGGTGACAAATACCTCTTGCTATGAGTGCAGGACCCTCATCTATTATGTAATTATTACATAGCCTGCGGATACGTCATGAATATTAAACATGAGGAAATCCCTTAATGTCACTAGCTGTTTAGTCAGTGTTGGATTGATCATTATTGATTTAGGAGAGGGCTGGAGGTGAGGTGTATCGATGGTTTTCTTTGTGATATTATTGCCATGTATCATTATGCTTTCATCTTATATTTTAGGACACTTCTAGGGGAAAACAAAACTCATAGGCACATAATCAATGGCCATGTCTGTCCCATATTGTAAGTGTTACTCCTATGCAAAGAGTTTGTATGTTCTCTTCGTGTTTGTGTGGGTTTCCTCCTGGTCCTTCGGTTTCCTCCCACACTTCAAAACATACTGGTTGGTTGATTAGATTGTGAGCCCCATGGGGACAGGGACTGATTTGGCAAGTTCTGTGTAGCGCTGTGTAATCTGTGTGCTCTATATAGATAAAGGGTCAGAGGTCAATCATTTAAGCTATGTCCTCCTTCTTGAAAACCACTATATTGGACAAAGGGCAAGTTTTCCCCAGGGTAAAGTGGTCATTTAACATATCAAAGAAGACCAGAATTTTCTCAGAATAATAATATTTCAAACAGTGATTTATTATATTACCTTTAAAACGGAAAACTGGTGGTGTATTTTTTCCTTTCTGCGCCTCTTGCGCCCTAATTTATGAAGTGTTGACGCTACAATATTGGTGTTTTCCGTCACTCTCAACTTGGTCTATTTTTGGCCACAAAATATTTGCACCGCTTGTGAATCCAACAGTTTTCTGGCGCCAAAAGAGAACAGCTAAAAGCAGGTTTAGGGAGTTCTAAACCTTTTAGTCCATGCACCAATACATTTATCCCTTGCTCCACAAACTTACATCCCACTGAAAAATATAGGTTCCAGCGCCAGCCGGCGCCAAAATTAATAAACGCCCCTCAGAGATTCTCCATAGATTCTCAGTGCATCCCACAACTTCAGTTCTTTGTTCAGTACCAGGGACAATACGTCACATAGCTGTGCATCACAGGGAATGTTCCTGGTTGTTGTTGCAACTTTCTAAACCTTTTAACCACAAGATATACCTGTATTACAAATCTGATGCCCACTGAGGAAATGATGCACACATATAAAGTAGTATTGAGAGATGCAGATGTGTAAAGGAGTGAATTCATTATGTTGCATCCCTTCAGCTACTGATATGTAAGCACTGACAAAGCATCGCTCGCATTAGAAGAGCCTCCTCGTCCTCTGCCCCATTCACACTCTCCAGGTTTATCTTTACTGTGAAGCAGACAATGCGCCGCTCATTCAACATTCATTGAGCAGAGATGAAACCGCAAGAAGATAATATCCAGTCAATGGTCTCCAACTGAATAGCAGCGGAAGGATTTCACACTTCGTTCATGGAGAAATGAACAGCAGCGACTTTCTTCTCTAACCAAGACATAACAAATGTAATCACAAATCCAATACAGTCAATACAATACAATCCCTGCAGTCTAGTATGACATCACTTTAAAGGAACACTCTGGGCATCACTAATACAGTGTTTTATGCCTAGTCTGGGACCTGAGGGTGAAGAGAAAGACACAGGGATATAGGGAACACCAAAGGGTGCCCTAAGCACTGACATACATACTAAATGTACTCCAAAATAAGACAGAATGGGAAACCCAGGATCAAATTATTTGGTGCTGCTCGACTATGACTGATTTTTTTTTCCAGTAGGGAATAAGGAAAACCAAGCTACTTTTACCTACCTTGTAAAGCAACTCCCTTAACATGAAAAATTACCTTCCCAAACAAAAAACAGTATATCTATTTCAGAAGGAACAGATACCCAACTGTAGCCAGTGCTGTTTCTATGTGGTTGCATCTCTTCAGTACAGTGTAGGGAACTGATATGGATGTGTGAGAGGCTTTTGACTAGGGTTGGGAAGTACAGTCAAACCAGTTCCCTACACTGTACTGATGAGATGGAACCCCACAGAAACAGCGCTGTCTAGAGTTGGGAGTCTATTCCTTCTAGAATAGTAGTATATGACGTATACAAAATATACTAGTTTGGTTTTAATCCAACATCACGTCATTAGGCTTCCTGAAAGTCATACTTGATATCAAGGGAGATGCCTTACAAAGTAGCTAATAGAGTCGTAATTGGTAAAGTCTTCATAAGGAGGACTCTTACTTCCTGACCGTAACCGTTACTAAGATACCAAATATACAAACATTACTTATCACCACTCCCTATGTGACGTCATTTAAAAAAAAAATCAACACTTAAGCACTTAAAAAAGCACTTGAATTGTTTCTATTGTTCAGACCCATAGGGCTCATAGCCTTTGTCCTGAGTCTCCACTTTGCCTCTCACCTCAACAATTTTTTGTTACAGTCCTATTTTTGGGAGGTTTGTGGACGACGTCTTCATCATCTGAGCAGCTTCATCCATAGACTTTGACAGCATTGTCTCCTACCTGAATTCTAACAGTATGAACATGAAGTCTACTGCTAAATTTGGTCATCAAGAGTTGTTGGATGTGATGGTGCAAGGAAAGGAACTCACAACACAAGGTTTTTGGAAGGAGACTTCAATGAAGAACCTCGTTCATCACGACCGTTCTCATCGGAGGGAGTTCCATTTAGATAATTCCTTCACCCCAGAAGGATAAATGATGATGATGGTGATGTATCAATCAATAAACAAGCTGTAGAAGTGCAAGGCCATTTTCGAGAGAGAGGCTATTCTACCTCCGTGCTGAAGAAATTGTAGAGTAGTGCAAGGGTTTTCATAGAGAAACTTAAGACTTTAGACAGTTATGAAAGTAAGAGACACAGCTTATTCTTTAGAATTGGGGGATACTTCATTCCGACCCCGATTTACGATATTTAAGCAAGAAAACCCCACTAATCTCCTTTAGACATAGTAGGACTTTGGAGGAAGAGTTGGTACAAAGTAGGAACTTAACCCCACCAGGCACATGGCTTGATAGATGTCTACCTAATGGTAACTACAGATGTGGTAAATCCAACTATCGTCACTACCTCTTGAAATGAAAAACCAAGTTATGTGGTAAATCTACGTACCTTTCATATATATATATATATGTGGTGTTGTGCCCTTGTGAACAATTTTACAATTAGCAAAACAATTAGGCACCTGCATGCGAGGTTTGGGGAACATCTGTCCTCCATCACCTCGGGCCATGGCTCACCTCATTTGATTGCACACGTCAAAAAGACAGATTAAAAATAGTAATGTTGGCCCAGCAGGAGGTGACCGTAACAAAGTATTGCGGAGGTGAGAGGCAAAGTGAATACTCAGGGCAGAGCCTATGGGACTGAACTATACGAATGATTTTTGTGTTGATTTAAGTGGTTTTTTTTTAATAAACATGTCCTTTACAAGAGGCTCTAGTTGTTTTGTCTAAAGATACATATTCTAGAGTGTTGGACAATGTTCCCTCTGTGATGTGATGTCTCAGGCAGCCTGAGCTGCGAAACGGCCCATTTCTATGGTGTGTCTGGCATCTGTCTCTTTTATGTCTGCAGCGTATAAAAGAAAGAAGACTTAAAGGGATTGGTCACATTATTTTTAATAATGTGTGTGTAAGTGTAAGGGGCAGGATATGAGGTAATTTACCAATATACATGTAGTAATAGTTCTGCTCCGCTTTCTTGATATGTAAAGTGAAGCCTCCTGTCTTTTACCTCATCAGTCAGACATTCCTGTCCATAAAATGGCCGCAGATGGAGGGTCATGTGATCTTATCTGTCCATGAGCAACCACCAGTTAGAGATCACATGACCCTCCATCGGCGGCCATTTTATGGACAGGAATCTCCGGCTGATGAGGTAAAAGAGGCTTCACATTACATATCAAGAAAGCGGAGCAGAACTATTAATAGATGTATATTGGTAAACTACCTAATATCCGACCCCCCACAATTATACATTATAAAAAAAAGACTCAGTAAGCATCACCTTTAATGTTTTACCTCTATTGTTTGGATGTTCATGTTTTCTTAAAGGACATCTACTACCAGTATAAAGGATTGTAAACCACATACACTGACATATTGGTGTGTGCCCCTTCTGGCAGGATCTGCTCTTATTCCCTGGTTTTTACAAAAAAGGCTTTAAAAATTATGCAAATGAACCTAAGGAGCTCCAGACTCCATAGGTGTTAATGAAGCCTGGAGCCCCTAAGGCTCATTTGCTAAATTTTTAAAGCCATTTTTTTTCTTAAAATCCAGGACATAAGAAGATAAAAGAAGAGCAGATCCTGCCAGAGGGGGCACATGCCAGTATATCAGTGTGCTTGGTTTACAATCCTTCATCCTGGTAGTAGATGTCCTTACCGGCTTGGGCGGTGGGGGGAGGTGGCCAGGGAACGCTGAAGGGGGTGTGATTTATGTGTCGCATTCAGCCGGTGCCGATACGACACAATCCAGGGCAAAACAGAAAAAATTGCGAAACCCGAGAAAGGGGTGTTCATGACCCTTATTAAATGTTCCCCCCCATGTGGATATGGTTGCCACTGAGTGTGCCAAAGCTACAGAGACCCACATAGATCCCTGTTGGAAGAAGATAATTTGTAATTTTAAGCACCTATGGGGAAATAATTGTTGCCCATTCAATTAAGGGACTGTCACCAGGGACCCTCATTTTCACTAAAGACAACTTACCCTTGCCCCTGACAAATCCTGTGGTAGTCCACAGGGGCTGGACTTTTCACAGGGGTGTGGATGCATTTAAAAACAACATGTGGCTTGTCTGTGTTACTCACTCCTCAGTAGCTTGGCCCCCACCTTTGTACTCCTGTCTAGCTCCACCTCCTGATCCTTCTCAGAGGTTACAGCCTGGTCAACTGCATAGTGGGGAGGGTGAGCTGTCACGGAGCACAAACTCGGAGGCAGCCTGCAGCTCAACAGGTCACATGTTGTTTTTTGAAATGCATCCAAAGCCGCCCCTGTGACTACCCCAGTTTTTGTCAGGATGCAGGGTAGTTATAACACACAATATATATGTAATGCAACTGCTTAGAAAAGGCAGAGGCAATGTGCATGCAGGTGTCATGGGCTTTTACATCTGTCTTTGTGAAATGAGGTCCCTGGTGACAGGTTCCCTTTAAATGAAAAATTTTTCCCTTAAATTATTTTATTATAGAACTTTATTAACTTGAATTGCTAGTGCTTTCAACCATTAGTTGTCAGATAGGGACCTAGTCCCCCTGATCTGCTCTCTACTACAAGGAAACCTTGATTTTGCCCATTGTATAAGCCTTTAGATAGAGAATAAATGTATTTTTAAATAACACCCCTTTTAATATATTTTAGAACATATTGTGAAATAGACCTAAATAGCTTCCGTGATCATCAGTGTTTTCATGGCAAATCCACCAAGAGTATCAAAGAAGAATAAAATTGGTTCCAATAATAACCTGCATAATACAGCACAACAAAATATCATATAGATCGAGAGTTCATATCGTAACTGCTGCCGTCCTCCGAGACAGTAAAGACAATGTCTGCCACACACTATAACCATCCACAGCCGCATTCACATATCGTGATGCCAACAGATATTTGAAGACATTGGCCGAATTTATTATTAGTGAGCAATTACTTCATAATCATGTGCAGAGCGCCCGAAAACTGGCGGCAGCGAGCCTTGATAAATGTGCGCCATTGTGTGTACTGGGAGTGAAAACTGATATGATGATAATAGTCTTTAGGGGAGATTTATCATAATGTCTGAGGTAAACTGTTCTAGTTGTCCATCTGAAAACCAATCAGCTCAGCTTTAATTTTATAAACACTGTGGAAATGAAGCTGAGCTCTGATTGGTTGCAATCTGCTCCTGTAAATCTCCAGTTTCATTAAAGCAAATAAATCAGTTAAAAAAACAAAACAAAAGACAAACTTACCCCCACTTCTCTTCATCTTGATCCGACACTGTCTTTCGCTAAGCAATGGTGAATATTTTATGTTTTTTTTTGGTTTTTTTTAACTGGTTGATTTGTTTAAAGGGACCTGGCAGCTCATGTGAATGATTGTATCCTGCATTATAAACATGGCTTACTGGAGAAAATCTGTGTCCTAAATATCAAAAAATCTTCATTTTTATTTATATCCAAATAAGCATTTTGGTGCATTATGGGTGTGGCTGCGAGGTCGTGAAAGATTCACAGAAACCATCATGGTGATGGTGCTCTAGTGGTATTTATATAACCGGGCAAGTATTGCTAATTTGACTTGATAATATCATTCTAATTACTGTTCTAGGATAATTCCTTTGA
The DNA here is from genome assembly GCA_019512145.1 of Engystomops pustulosus. Classification (NCBI taxonomy): domain Eukaryota; kingdom Metazoa; phylum Chordata; class Amphibia; order Anura; family Leptodactylidae; genus Engystomops; species Engystomops pustulosus. The sequence goes on from CM033643.1 coordinate 209,910,930, forward strand.
ACCATCCCAGTCCATGGCTGTATCATTTGGATCCTTCAGATCCTGGTCCAGTCCGATCCAGTGGCGCGTTCTCTGACGCTGATTTGGGTTCTGCCGGGATCACTAAGTCGTGCATCCAATGTCCACTAGCGTCGCTGCTGTGCTGAAGTCCGCCGAATTCACCTGCTCTCGTCCCGTGTTGTTGAGTGCTATTTTCGCACGCACAATTTTTTTTTATAATTCCGCGGTTTTCTGAATCCTCTGGTTTTTCCGCCTGCCACGCCCCCCATTTCTGTCACGTGAAAACCGGTGCCGATGTGCCGCAATCAAGATACGTGCGGCAAAATCCCGGGGCACTTAGGCGCAAATCAGAAAATTTGGAAACCCGCGGAAAAACGCGATTCGGACACAATTAGTACATGTGCCCCACTATATTGTCACATAACTGAGATGCGATTTAAGGGGGGAACAACAAAGGCAATATTACTGACTGGGGTCATTAAAGGGAACCATTACCACCAAGGTAATGGTTGGTAATGGACTGGGGCTACTAATGTATGAGTCACTATGGGGCACATATAACTATTGGGTTACTTAGGGCACCATTATTGTCTGGGGACACTAGAGAAAATATGACTGGGAATCAATAAGGGGCCCAATTACTGATTGGAAGTCACCAAGGAGCGCTATTACTGAATGGGTCACTATGGGCACCATTACTGTCTGGGGACATTAAGGGAATAATTACAACTGGGGTCACTAAGGGGCACCATTACTAAGGTAAGTCACTATGGGACACTTTTAATTTTTGGGTTACAAAGGGCACCATAAATGACTGGGGTCACTAAGGGGAACATATTAGGAAAGCGAGGAGAACTACTATGGATGTAAAATGGTAATTACCTAATATCGCCCACCCCCCACACTTACCCACATTACAAAAAATAAGAGGTAAAGTGGCCAATCCTTTTAATGACTGGGAGCCAATAAGGGGCACCATTATAGTTTGGAGGGCATCATTATTGAAGGGTGCACTATAAGGCGCCATTACTGAATACTGAACTTACGGGCACCATCAGGGGCTTTATGTGCCCAATAATATTTCTCTTAATACCTGACCTCAGTTCCTTTAGTTTTGGTCTGAACCGGATAAATTTAGATTTTTTTTTTAACAACTCATAACTTTTTTGTACGACCATGTAGAAATGGCTCTCTCATTTATACTCAGCTCCAGGCTCTACAAATTCACAATTTTTGCCAAGTTTAATCTTTCCTAAGTAACATGAAATCTATTAAAATAAAGCAAGACAAAGAAATTGATTTTCTGAAGCTAAAAAAACCGACAGTACATCACACCAGACTAAATATTATCATAGTATAATTGTAAATCCTACCCCAAACCATAGAGGGATTTTTCACTTATACGGACTCTCATTTTTTTAAGTTTCCATCAATGTATCTGTGTTGGAGCTTGATTTTTGGGGGTCAAGGTGTGGAAATATTTGAAGGATACATATTGTATTTGACTCTGGAGGGAGAAGTATAATCGGCAATTGTGTTATAGTTTTTTATGCATTGAATTTACAATTTCGACACAAAGTCACACTGTTTTATTGGCCTCAAGGATTCAAGATAGTAAAGGGGTTTTTTTATGTTATTATTTATAACAATCCATAGGATTAATATATCCACTATGGGATCTGCACCTGCGCAGGCCATTCACATTCAAGTCTATGGGGTGACAAATACCTCTTGCTATGAGTCAGGACCCTCATCTATTATGTAATTATTACATAGCCTGCGGATACGTCATGAATATTAAACCTGAGGAAATCCCTTAATGTCACTATCTTTTATTCAGTGTTGGATTGATCATATTGTTTAGGAGAGGGCTGGAGGTGAGGTGTATCGATGGTTTTCTTCTTTGTGATTATTGCCATGTATCTATTTGCTTTCATCTTATATTTTTAGGACACTTCTATGGGGAAAACAAAACTCATAGGCACATATCAATGGCCATGTCTGTCCCATATTGTAATGTTACTCCTATGCAAAGAGTTTGTATGTTTCTCTCGTGTTTGTGTGGGTTTCCTCCTGGTCCTCGTTTCCTCCCACACTTCAAACATACTGGTTGGTTTATTAGATTGTGAGCCCCATGGGGACAGGGACTGATTGGCAGTTCTGTGTAGCGCTGTGTAATCTGTGTGCTCTATATAGAAAAGGGTCAGGGTCAATCATTTAAGCTATGTCCTCCTTCTTGAAAACACTATATTGGACAAGGGCAAGTTTTCCCCAGTGTAAGTGGTCATTTAACATATCAAGAAGACCAAATTTTCTCAGAATAATATATTTCAACAGTGATTTATTTATTCCTTTAATAAAACGAAAACTGGTGGTATTTTTTTCCTTTCTGCGCCTCTTGCGCCCTATTTATGAAGTGTTGACGCTACAATATTGGTGTTTTCCGTCACTCTCAACTTGGTCTATTTTTGGCCACAAAATATTTGCACCGCTTGTGAATCCAACAGTTTTTCTGGCGCCAAAAGAGAACAGCTAAAAGCAGGTTTAGGGAGTTTCTAAACCTTTAGTCCATGCACCATACATTTATCCCTGCTCCACAAACTTACATCCCACTGAAAAATAAGGTCCATCGCCAGCCGGCCCAAAATTAATAAACGCCCCTCAGAGATTCTCCATAGATTCTCAGTGCATCCCACAACTTCAGTTCTTTGTTCAGTACCAGGACAATCCGTCACCTAGCTGTGCATCACAGGGAATGTTCGCTGGTTGTTGTTGCAACTTTCTAAACCTTTTAACCACAAGATATACCTGTATTACAAATCTGATGCCCACTGAGGAAATGTGCGCACATATATAAGTAGTATTGAGAATGCAATGTGTAAAGGAGTGATTCATTATGTTGCATCTCCCTTAAGCTACTGATATGTAAGCACTGACAAAGCTCGCTCCATTAGAAGAGCCTCCTCTGTCCTCTCCATTCACACTCTCCAGTGTTATCTTTACTGTGAAGCAGACAATGCGCCTCTCATTCAACATTCATTGAGCAAATATGAAACCGCAGAAGATAATATCCGTCAATGTCTCCAACTAATAGCAGCGGAAGGATTTCACACTATCGTTCATGGAGAAATGAACAGCAGCGACTTTCTTCTCTAACCAATACAAACAATGTAATCACAAATCCAATCAGTCAATACAATACAATCCCTGCAGTCCTAGTATGACATCACTTTAAAGGAACACTCTGGGCATCACTAATACAGTGTTTCATGCCTAGTCTGGGACCTGAGGGTGAGAGAAGACACAGGGATATAGGGAACACCAAAGGGTGCCCTAAGCACTGACATACATACTAAATGTACTCCAAAATAAGACAGAATGGGAAACCCAGGATCAAATTATTTGGTGCTGCTCGACTATGACTGATTTTTTTTCCAGTAGGGAATAAGGAAACCAAGCTACTTTTACCTACTTGTAAAGCAACTCCCTTAACAGAAAATTACCTTCCCAAAAAAACAGTAATATCTTATTCGAAGGAACAGATCCCACGGAGCCATCCTGTTTCTAGTGGGTTGCATCTCTTCGTAACTGTAGGAACTGATATTGATGTGTGAGAGGCTTTTGACTAGGGTTGGAAGTACAGTCAAACCAGTTTCCCTACACGTACTGATAGATGGAACCCCACAAAAACAAGCGCTGTCTAGAGTTGGGAGTCTATCCTTCTAGAATTATAGTTCATGGACGTTACAAAATAGACTAGTTGGTTTTAATAATACCAACATCACTCATTAGGCCTTCCGTGAAGTCAACTTGAGAATATCCAGGGAGATGCCTCCTTCCAGAGTAGCTAATACGAGTCGTAATTGGTAAGTCTTCCAAAGGAGGACTCTTGCTTCCTGACCGAACCGTACTATAATACAACATATACAAACATTACTTCACCACTCCCTATGTGACGTCATTTAAAAAAAAAATCAACACTTAAGCACTAAAAAAAGCACTTGAATTGTTTCTATTGTTCAAGACCCATAGGCTCATAGCCTTTGTCCTGAGTCTCCACTTTGCCATCTCACCCTCAACATTTTTTGTTACGCCTATTTTTGGGAGGTTTGTGGACGACGTCTTCATCATCTGAGCCGCTTCATCCTTACTTTTGACAGCATTGTCTCCACCTGAATTCTAACAGTATGAACATGATCTCTGCTAATTTGGTTCTCAAGAGTTGTTGGATTTGATAGGGTGCAAGGAAAGGAACTCACAACACAAGGTTTTGTAAGGAGACTTCAATAAGCAACCTCGTCATCACGGACCGTTCTCATCGGAGGGAGTTCCATTTAGATAATTCCTTCACCCCAGAGATAATATATGATGATGTGATGTATCAATAATAACAGCTGTATAATGCAAGCCATTTTAGAGAGAGGCTATTCTCCAAAAGAAATCCGTCTGATAAATGTCAGAGTAGTGCAGAGGTTTTCATAGAGAAACTTAAGACTTTTAGACAGTTATGAAAGTAAGAGACACAGCTTATTCTTTCGAATTGGAGTACTTCATTCCGACCCCGATTTACGAATTTAGAAGAAACCCCACTAATCTCCTTATACATAGTAGGACTTTGGAGGAAGAGTTGGTACAAGTAGGAATCATAACCCCACCAGGGCACATGGCTTGATAGATGTCACCTAATGGTAACACAGATGTGGTAAATCCACTATCTTCACTACAACCTCTTGAATGAAAAACCAAGTTATGTGTAATCTACGTACCTTTCTTATATATGTGGTTTTTGTGCCCTTGTGAACATTTTACAATTAGCAAAACAATTAGGCACCTGCATGCGAGGTTGGGGGGAACATCTGTCCTCCATCACCTCGGCCATGGCTACACCTCATGTTGATTGCACAGTCAAAAGACCGATTAAAATTGTAATGTTGGCCCAGTCAGGAGGTGACCCGTAACAAAGTATGCGGAGGTGTAGAGGCAAGGGAAACTCAGGGCAAGAGCCATGGGACTGACCCTAACGTAATGATTTTTGTGTGATGATTTAAGTGGTTTTTTTTAATAAACTGTCCTTTACAAGAGGCTCAGTTGTTTTGTCTAAAGATACATATTCAAGAGTGGGGGACAATGTTCCCTCCTGTGATGTGATGTCTCAGGCAGCCTGAGCTGCGAAACGGCCCCATTCTATGGTGTGCTGGCATCTGTCTCTTTTATGTCTCAGCAGCTTATAAGAAAGAAACTTAAAGGGATGGTCACATTATTTTAATAATGCATGTGTAAGTGTAGGGGCAGGATATGAGGTAATTTACCAATATACATCCGTAATAGTTCTGCTCCGCTTTCTTGATATGAAAGTGAACCCTGTCTTTTACCTCATCAGTCATGACATTCCTGTCCATAAAATGGCTGCAGATGGAGGGTAATGTGATCATGTAGCTGTCCAGGAAAATCGTCCAGTTAGATACTCACATACACTCCATCGTCTGTCACAATTTGTATGGGTCGATGTGGCAAATGTGGTCAGACTGATGAGGTAATTTACGATCTAGGGGGAGGCTTCACATTTACATTCAATAGAAATGCGAAGGCAAACTATACTGAGTATATGTATTAACTACTAACGACCCCCCACATTATACATACAAAAAAGACTCAGTAGCATCACCTTTAAATTTTTTCCCTCTATTGTTGGGATGTCAGTTTGTTTAAAGGACATCTACTACCAGTATAAAGGATTGTAAACCACGTCACTGACATATTGGTTTGTGCCGCCCTCTGGCGATCTGCTCTTTTTTATCTATTCCCTGGTTTTTACAAAAAGGCTTAAAAAATTATGCAAATAACCTAAGGAGCTCCAGATTCCATAGGTGTTAATGAGCCTGTGACCCCTTCATAGGCTCATTGTGCAAAATTTTTAAAGCCATTTTTTTCTCAAAATCCAGAACATAAGAGATAAAGAGAGCAGATCCTCCAGAGGGGGCACATTCCAATAATAATCATTCAGTGTGCTTGGTTTACAATCCTTCATCCTGGTAGTAGATGTCCTTTAAGGGCTTAGAGCACCACAACAGTCTACATACCTATATCCTGGGTTTCAATATTGATGAAGATCGGAAGATAGAGTGCTTTTCTTTCTATGTGCATGAGTTATACCTTGACATATCCTGATGCCCCATTCTGACACTTCCCCTGTTCCGACCCAACTTCCTGCTACCTGTTAACAAACAGGAAATGAGGCCGATCCTTGCTGTGGCCAGTGATTGGCTGAGAAGAATTCTCCTTTGTGTTCTACTGAAAGAAGGAGTCTTTGACTTTAAAGAGGAGGCCTCTTCACCCCCACCAATTCCAACTCATTATTCTATTTATCCATTAAAAGACTTTACTTGAATGATTTTGGCACAGGTGTATTTTTTTTCTACCCCCTCCATTTGTGAGCAATGAGTACCAGTAGTTTGGGCTGCAGATATGCAAATTAGACTCTCTAATGTCAAGTGAGTAGTTATCTGCTGTCTGCTCCACCTTGGCTCCACCCATTTAACAGTAGATAGCCTAATTAGCACATCTGGTGCCCAAACTACTAGTACTGATTGCAGGGAAGTTACTAGGAGAGTCAGGGCCCCATAGCAGCTGTTATGGCTGCTACCACTGTAGTAATGCCCCTGACTTATTGTTTGGGATAGGGAGGAAGCTAGAAAAAAATGTGCAAGAATCTAGAAACTGATTAAAGAATTGGGGATTCTGGCGGTTTAAGAGTTTTAACATGTATATAACTTCATTTATTTAAAACAATTTCTCAAACATTCATGATACATTCCCTTTAAGTGGGTCAATACCATACTGACATTTTGCATTTTACAGAATCCTGTATGAAATATTAAGGAATCAGATATTTTTTATAATATTGTTAGGTTTTGCCCCTTGTGTCAGCACAGACGACCTGAGAATAGCGCTGGGTATTGATCGCAGTTGTAGCTGAATTGATATATTTTTGGATGGCTCCTATTTCGTGTGAGCCACAGGGAGCAATTTCATTAATAACCGTATATCAGGCCGTCTAATTGCAAACATAGAAAATCCCCGAAATATGGTTGAGTTAAGAGAATCAGATGAAATTGGAAGCAAAATATTGCCAAGACTCACAGAGCCAGGGACATAAGAGGCGAGGAATAAAACAGGAGCAAAATAAAAACCAGAAAAGGACAATTTGGACAAGATAACTTTACAAAGAAGGTAATAAAAACATTGGGGCAGATTTACTTACCCGGCCCATTCGCGATCCAGCGGTGCGTTCTCTGCACAGGAGATAGATAGATAGATAGATAGATAGATAGATAGATAGATAGATAGAGAGATAGGAGATAGATAGATAGATAGATAGATAGATAGATAGATAGATAGATAGATGTAGATACATAGACAAGATATGAGATAGATAGATAGATGGATGTTTGTAGATAGATAGATATGTGTGTGTTTATATTTCAGCTAGGATAGATAACCTGACAGATATGTGGTAGATTAGGTAAGGTGATAGACATTTAGGAAGTTTAGTGAGGAGACAGATAGATTCATAGCAGAGAGATGTAGGGGAGATTTATCACACAGTGTAAAAGTGTATGATGTAATCTCCATTCCCTGGCGCTTGCCAGATCTATCAGGTGGCTCTGGCCTGGTGTTGGTCCAGCCATGCCCACTGGATGTAGAGGTGGCATAAGGAAGTAAGCGCAATATTTAACTGTATGCCAGTAATTGCGCCTAATTCAGAAAACTGGTGCACAAGCCCTGATAAATCCCTCACGTAGTGTGTTGATGGTAGAAAGATACACAGTAGATAGACAGATACTGTAGATGATAGATAGATAGATAGATAGATAGATATGAGATAGATAGATATGAGATCGATATGAGACAGATAGATAGGAGATAGATAGATAGATAGATAGATAGATATGAGATAGATAGATATGAGAGATAGATAGATAGATAGATATGAGATAGATAGATATGAGATCGATATGAGATAGATAGATAGATATGAGAGATAGATAGATAGATAGATAGATAGATAGATAGATAGATAGATAGATAGATAGATAGAAATAGTAAGTTATGATATAGGTAAATATCAGAGCTGAGTTTGTCATTAGACACATCTCACCATTACATACGATTTAAATTCCCCAAAACCCCAGTTACTCCTGCTGCACCTCCATATGTGCTGACACTCCCAGCTCTGCTGCATCCCTATACTTGTCTCCCACCCTTATTAGCCATACATTATGCTACATACTCATCCTGAATCAACAGATCTATAAATGTTCCATCAATAGCCAGTGATCCTCCTCTCCCCATGTCTCCCTGTGTATTCCTGTAGCCTGCAGCAGCCCCTTCCCTCCCCTCTGCTAGAGATGCTGCTGCCCTCTCTAGTACAGGGCTCTCTCCAAGGTGCTGAAGAGAGGTAGAGACAAGCAGCCTGCAAACTGCACAGCAAACTCCACTCCACTAAAGCTGATTATGCAACCCAGAGCAAGCAAATGGGAGAAGACACAGCTCTGTCTGCAGGAAGACTCAAGTATTTCTTCAACTAAGGGAAAACGCCTTAATCTATTCCCTTCTATTGCTACATTATATTCTATAGCTGCAGTAAGGAACCTGCTCAGATAAAAGATCACCCAAGAATCAAGGTAGGTGGCTCCTATGGAACACATACCCCTACAACACCCACAGATCAGAGTTATAGCAATTGAATTTCTAGTAACATTGAATACACAATGTATAGGTACATAGAATATACAATGTATAGGGATTTGAAATGTTCAATTTATAGGAACATAGAATATACAATGTATAGGAGCACAGCATATACAATGTATAGGAACATAGAATAGACAGTGTATAGGTGCACAGAATATACAAAGTATAGGAACATAGAATAGACAGTGTATATGTGCACAGAGTATACAAAGTATAGGAACATTGAATAGACAATGTATAGGAGCACAGATAATACAATGTATAGGAACATAGAATATACAATGTATAGGAGCACAGAATATACAAAGTATAGGAACATATAATATACAATGTATAGGAACATGGAATATACATTGTACAGGAGCATAGAATGTACAATGTATAGAAACATGGAATGTATAGGAGCACTGAATATACACAGTGTATTAGAACATAACATGTACAATATAGGAACATAGAATGTAAAATGTATAGGGACATAGGATACACAGTCTATAGGAACATAGAACATACAATGAATAGGAACAGAGAATGTACAATGTATGGGAGCATAAAATATATACAATATATAGTAACATGGAATATAATATGTAAAAGAACATACAATATACAATGTATAGGAGTATTGGATAATAGAATATACGATGAATAGGAACAAATAATTGGCAATGTGCAGGAACATAGAATAACATTATTGATTTGCATTACACTAGATGTCACTGCCGCTTTGTTCCCATTGTGATGTAGCTGTAGCCTTAGTATAACCTTTCTAAGGGTCGTAAATACAGTGACCTGGAGTAAGTATTGAAGTGCAAAATTATTGAATGATTGTGAAAGTTTGTCACACCTTGTCTTAGACATAATGCAAAAGTTTACAAGCCCCTTTGTTATTTGTGATTGTATAGACAGAGAAGAAAACAGGGACCTACATCTGCAGAGGTCACAGGACTGGGCTACCATGAAGATACATGCAATGAATGGGTTCTGCAATGTCTAAAATCCCCTATTACAAGCGAATCAGGATGAAATGGATACAAATTTGTTAGGAAAACCACAAGGATTTACATTGAAGGTCATGGGATGGATGGAATATTCTACATTGGAGTCTTGTGAATTTGCATTCATTGAATGTAGAATCTAGGACTGAGCTATTATATAAGAGTATGCAACATTACCAAGTGCCATAAAACTAGCTGCATGTATGGGCAGAGGACAAAGGGATGATACATTGTCTCCTAAGATGCCACGTGTTGTATCACTATTTACTGTGTCATATACCCACAAGAGAAGAACCCCAGACTGAAGATCCCAAAGGGCTTCACATTGATACACAGATACCATGTAAAATGGGAATATAGGAAGAGTTGTTTTCTCCATCTTTACTCTGGAACTTGCAGAATACAAGGGAAATTATACTCTGTGGATTGTCTCCTTATGAAGTGTGGTCCAATGCCTCTCCATCCAGTGAGGTGTTGGTTGCTGTCCAGCTGCCCAGTGGTGCTGAAATTTGGATGATGTCTAGCAGGAGAACTAGAAGCTGCTGTTGCTTACTGCCACTGAATGAAGACAACGGGAGGTTCCTTCTCTTAGCCATTTTCATTGTACTTTACCTGATAGCAGGAGCCACAATCTTCTCCACCATAGAGAGTCCATCTGAAGCTATAGCTCACAACCGGTGGGACAGGATCTTAAAGAACTTCAGTGAGTCCTTCAACATCAGCCTCTTAGAGCTGAGGTCATTCCTTAGAGATTATGAGGCAGCAATGGCAGCAGGGATCAGGGCAGATGCCCTCAGGCCAAGGTGGGACTTCACTGGAGCTTTGTACTTTGTAGGAACTGTAGTGTCAACTATAGGTAAGAAATCTTATATGGTGTTCTTATAGCAAGATGCAAGCTAAACTTCTATATTCAACCTTCAGTGATGATCCATTCAAGAGACATTCTGTTCGTCACACACACACACACACACACATATATATATATATATATAATATATAGATATCTATAATATTATATTATATATAATACATTATCTAATCAGATCCTGTCTGTTATAAATCTATTTCTATATGTCTAATATCTCTTTTCTAATTCTATCTATATCATCTATCATCATCATATATCTATCTCCTAATTATCTCATCTTATCTCTCATATCTATCTAGGTATCATTCTGTGTCTATGTTATATCTATTTATTATCTATATGTCTAGCACATCTCTTATCTATCATCTATCTACTACTATCTATTATATATATATATATATTATATAATATATACACAAACCCACACAACACAATATATATAAAACCTATATCTTCTCTCCTCTCTCTCTCTCTCTCTCTCTCTATATATATATATATAATATATATATATACATATCCTTACTATTCATCATCATCTATTATCTATCTATCATCTATCTATCTATCTTCTTCTTTCTCTTTCTTTCTTTTTCTTTCTTTCTTTCTTTCTTTCTTTCTTTCTTTCTTTCTTCTATCTATCTACTGTGTATCCATCTTATCCATCTTCTCTCTATCTACAATCTATCTATTATCTATCTAATGTCTATCATTATCTTTGTATCCAACTATCTCTATCTCTATCTCTATCTTTCACTTGACTTGTGTTGTTGATACTTTGATACATTGTAGCAATTGGTGCATCATGTGAAAAGTTACGATTCAGCAAAACATTGCATGTACTCTCTAGCATGTTTTAATGTAAGTTGTCATGGTAACTGAAGTAAAAAACAAAATGCAAGGGTGCCCTCTATAGGCTTCGTATAGATTTCCTATGGTGCAAGATCCACAGCATGCAGAGATGATAGGATTGGAAGCATGCCCCCCTAGTGAAATGTTTGCGGCAGAGTTAGTGCAGAAATGATGTTATCTACATTGTGTATCATGAGCAGCAGATTTTGGCTGATAATATATATATATAAATCCAAAGTCAATTGAAGCTAATATTTAAAAAAAAGCACAGCTAATTATTCCAAAATGCAAATATATGGATCTATAAAACTTGCAAAGATTTCCAATTTTCCACCCCTACCCTACAAATCTTTCAGCTGAATTCAGGACCAATTGTGAACCACTTAGAAATGGCGCTTTAGTCATTGCGCTTAAATGGGATTTCCTTTCCAATTTTTTTTTTAATAATCTATATTATCTATAGACTTAGTCCTTATTATCATATAGGTGGGAACTTAGCACTCGCTCAGATCAGCTGATACAGAGGATGGAATAAGAAGCAGACAGCTCCATTCACATTGTGGTGGTCAGACTTGGGTACTACAGATCAGTTTTCAGTATTTTTAAATGAGAGTTAAGCTGCAGTAACTTGTTTCAGCCACTACACAGGGAAGGGCGCTGTCTGCTTCCTTTTTTTATTCTATGTGTATAAGCTGGTGATCTGTGGAGGTCCTTGGTGGGGGGTCTCCCTATTTTGATCTTGAGCCTCAACAGTTGACCAAGTCTGTGTATGCATCGAGAGGATGCTTCACCTCTCACTGTCCCCAGCTATTAGACCATGTCCTGATACTGAGGGCATGGATCAAGGCACAGCCAAGATGTGACATATCTTAGTTTTGCACGGAGCTGAATTATCAATGTTCTAGCAGAGCAGCCAATACGACTATCATGATTCAGGGAAAAATGCAAATAAGTTTTCCAAGGTGTTAAATGGAAAACAATACCTCCTTTTGTACTTGAAAGAGCGCCCCCTTACCATCAAGTATGACCTACAAGAAGTCTAAAAAACATGATGTGGGATTACGCCCAAACCAGTATATTATTCCATAAGGAACAGACTCCCAACTGTAGACAGCACTGTTTCGAACTGGTTGGGTCTCCTCAGTACAGTGTAGGGAATGATTTGGCTATGTGGAGGGCTTTGACTAGGATCAGACAGTAGGTTGTTCTCCTTAAGGAGACAATGATTAGGCCACCTTAAAGGCATGTGGATACTTAAAGCCATGAATGCTCCACCAGGGAATATCTGGGAAAAATGCAAATAAATTTTTCCAAGGTGTTAAATGGAAAACAATACTCCTTTTGCTACCTTGAAAGGCGCCGCCCTTAACTCAAGTATGACCAACAAGAAGTCAAAAACATGAGTGTGGGTTACGCCAACACCAGTGTATCTATTCCATAAGGAACAGACTCCCAACTGTATACAGCACTGTTTCGACCTGGTTGGGTCTCCTCAGTACAGTGTAGTGGAACTGATTTGGCTATGTGAGAGGCTATTGACTAGGATCAGACAGTAGGTGTTCTCCTTAAGGAGACAATGCCAATTAAGGCCACCTTAAAGCTTGTGAGACTTAAAGCATGAATGCTCCACCAGGGATCTGGAAAAATGCAAATAGTTTTCCAAGGTGTTAATGGAAAACAATACCTCCTTTTGCTACCTTGAAAGGCAGCCCCCTTAACATCAAGTATGACCTACAAGAAGTCTAAAACATGATGTGGGATTACGCCAAACCAGTATATCTACCCTAAGGAACAGACTCCCAACTGTAGACGCACTGTTTACGACCTGGTTGGTCTCCTCAGTACAGTGTAGGGAACTGATTTGGCTATGTGAGAGGCTATTGACTAGGATCAGACAGTAGGATGTTCTCCTTAAGGAACAATCCAATTAAGGCCACCTTAAAGGCATGTGGAGACTAAAGCCATGAATGCCTCCACCAGGATTCTGGGAAAATGCAATAAGTTTTCCAAGGTGTTAAATGGAAAACATACCTCCTTTTTGCTACCCCCCTTGAAAGGCAGCCCCCTTACCTCAAGTATGACCTACAAGAAGTCTAAAAACATGAATGTGGGATGCACGCCAAACCAGTATATCTATTCATAGGACAGACTCCCAACTGTAGACAGCACTGTTTCGACCTGGTTGGTCCCTCATACAGTGTAGGGAACTGATTTGGCTATGTGAGAGGCTATTGACAGGATCAGACAGGGGTGTTCTCCTTAAGGACAATGCCAATTAAGCCACCTTAAAGGCATTGGAGACTTAGCCATGAATGCGTCCCCAGGAATTCTGGGAAAAATGCAAATAAGTTTTCCAAGGTGTTAAATGGAAAACAATACCTCCTTTTGCTACCTTGAAAGGCAGCCCCCTTAACATCAAGTATGACCTACAAAAGTCTAAAAACATGATGTGGGATTACGCCAAACCAATATCTATTCCATAAGGAACAGACTCCCAACTGTAGACAGCACTGTTTCCACCTGGTTGGGTCTCCTCAGTACAGTGTAGGGAACTGATTTGGCATGTGAGAGAGCTATTGACTAGGATCAGACAGTAGGTGTTCTCCTTAGGAGACAATGCCAATTAAGGCCACTTAAAGGCATGTGGAGACTAAAGCCATGAATGCTCCACCAGGAATTCGGGAAAAATCCAATGTTTTCCAAGGTGTTAATGGAAAACAATACCTCCTTTTGCTACCTTGAAAGCCCCCCTTAACATCAAGTTGACTCACAAGAAGTCTAAAAACATGATGTGGGATTACGGCCAAAACCCTATATCTATTCCATAAGACAGACTCCCAACTGTAGACACAGCACGTTTCGACCTGGTTGGGTCTCCTCAGTACAGTGTAGGGAACTGATTGGCCTATGTAGAGGCTATTGACTAGGATAGACGTAGTGTCTTCCTTAAGAAATGCCAATTAGCCACCTTACATGCCTTGGGACTTAAAGCCATAATGCTCCACCAGGAATTCTGGAAAAGTCAAAAAGTTTTCCAGGTTGTGAAGTGAAACAATACCTCCTTTTGCTACCGTTGAAAGGCCACACCTAACATCAAGTATGTACCTACAAGAAGTCTAAAAACATGATGTGGTATACCAAACCAGTATATCTATTCCTAAGGAACAGACTCCCAACTGTAGACACATGTTTCGACCTGGTTGGGTCTCCTCAGTACAGTGGGGGGGCTGCCTTTCAAGGTACAAAAGGAGGTATTGTTTTCCATTTAACACCTTGGAAAACTTATTTGCATTTTTCCCAGATTCCCTGGTGGAGCATTCATGGCTTTAAGTCTCCACATGCCTTTAAGGTGGCCTTAATTGGCATTGTCTCCTTAAGGAGAACACCTACTGTCTGATCCTAGTCATAGCCTCTCACCATAGCCAAATCAGTTCCCTACACTGTATGAGGAGACCCAACCAGGTCAAACAGTGCTGTCTACAGTTGGGAGTTCGTTCCTTATGGAATAGATATACTGGTTTGGCGTAATCCACATCATGTTTTTAGACTCTTGTAGGTCATACTTGATGTTAAGGGCTGCCTTTCAAGGTAGCAAAAGGAGTTATTGTTTTCCATTTAACACCTTGGAAACTTATTTGCATTTTCCCCAGAATTCCCTGGTGAGCATTCATGGCTTTAAGTCTCCACATGCCTTTAAGGTGGCCTTAATTGGCATTGTCTCCTTAAGGAGAACCCTACTGTCTGATCCTAGTCAATAGCCTCTCACTAGCCAAATCAGTTTTCCCTACACTGTACTGAGGAGACCCCAACCAGGTCGAAACAGTGCTGTCTACAGTTGGGAGTCTGTCTTCCTGTATGAATAGATATACTGGTTTGCGTAATCCCACATCATGTTTTAGACTTCTTGTAGGCATACTTGATGTTAAGGGGGCTGCCTTTCAAGTAGCAAAGGAGGTTATTGTTTTCCATTTAACACCTTGGAAAACTATTTGCATTTTTTCCCAGAATTCCCTGGTGAGCATTCATGGCTTTAGTCTCCACATGCCTTTAAGGTGGCCTTAATTGCCTTGTCTCCTTAAGGAGAACACCTACTGTCTGATCTAGTCAATAGCCCTCACCTAGCCAATCATTCCCACACGTACTGAGGAGACCCAACCAGGTCGAAACAGTGCTGTCTACAGTTGGGAGTCTGTCCTTATGGAATAGATATACTGTTTTGGCGTAATCCCACATCATGTTTTTAGACTTCTTGTAGTCATACTTGTATTTAAGGGGGCGTGCCTTTCAAGGTAGCAAAAGGAGGTATTGTTTTCCATTTAACACCTTGAAAACTTATTTGCATTTTTCCAGAATTCCCTGTGGGCATTCATGCTTTAAGTCTCCAACATGCCTTTAAGGTGGCCTTAATTGGCATTGTCTCCTTAAGGAGAACACCTACTGTCTGATCCTAGTCAATGCTCTCACATAGCCAAATCAGTTTCCCTACACTGTACTGAGGAGACCCAACCAGGTCGAAACAGTGCTTGTCTACAGTTGGAGTCTTGTTCCTTATGGAATATATATACTGGTTTGGCGTAATCCCACATCATGTTTTTAGACTTCTTGTAGGTCATATTGATGTTAAGGGGCTGCCTTTCAAGGTAGCAAAAGGAGGTATTGTTTTCCATTTAACACCTTGGGAAAACTTATTTGCATTTTTCCCAGAATTCCCTGGTGGAGCATTCATGGCTTTAAGTCTCACATGCCTTTAAGGTGGCCTTAATTGGCATTGTCTCCTTAAGGAGAACACCTACTGTCTGATCCTAGTCAATAGCCCTCACATACCAAATCAGTTCCCTACACTGTACTGAGGAACCCAACCAGGTCGAAACAGTGCTGTTACAGTTGGGAGTCTGTTCCTATGGAATAGATATACTGGTTTGGCGTAATCCCACATCATGTTTTTAGACTTCTTTGTAGGTCATACTTGATGTTAAGGGGGCTGCCTTTCAAGGTAGCAAAAGGAGGTATTGTTTTCCATTTAACACCTTGGAAAACTTATTTGCATTTTTCCAGAATTCCCTGGTGGAGCATTCATGGCTTTAAGTCTCCACATGCCTTTAAGGTGGCTTAATTGGCATTGTCTCCTTAAGGAGAACACCTACTATGTCTGATCCTAGTCAATAGCCTCTCACATAGCCAAATCAGTTCCCTACACTGTACTGAGGAGACCCAACCAGGTCGAACAGTGCTGTCTACAGTTGGGAGTTCTGTTCCTTATGGAATAGATATACTGGTTTGGCGTAATCCCACTCATGTTTTAGACTTCTTGTAGGTCATACTTGATGTTAAGGGGCTGCCTTTCAAGGTAGACAAAAGGAGGTATTGTTTCCATTTAACAACCTTGGAAAACTTATTTGCATTTTTCCCAGAATTCCCTGGTGGAGCATTCATGGCTTTAAGTCTCCACATGCCTTTAAGGTGGCCTTAATTGGCATGGTCTCCTTAAGAGACAACCTACTGTTGTCTGATCCTAGTCAATAGCCTCTCACATAGCCAAATCAGTTCCCTACACTGTACTGAGGAGACCCAACCAGGTCGAAACAGTGCTGTCTACAGTTGGGAGTCTGTTCCTTTGGAATAGATATACTGGTTTGGCGTAATCCCACATCATTTTTAGACTTCTTGTAGGTCATACTTGATGTTAAGGGGGCGCCTTTCAAGGTAGCAAAAGGAGGTATTGTTTTCCATTTAACACCTTGGAAAACTTATTTGCATTTTTCCCAGAATTCCCTGGTGGAGCATTCATGGCTTTAAGTCTCCACATGCCTTTAAGGTGGCCTTAATTGGCATTGTCTCCTTAAGGAGAACACCTACTGTCTGATCCATAGTCAATAGCCTCTCACATAGCCAAATCAGTTCCCTACACTGTTACTGAGGAGACCCAACCGGAGTCGAAACAGTGCTGTCTACGTTGGGAGTCTGTTCCTAGGACAGATATATCTGGTTTGCGTAATCCCACATCATGTTTTAGACTTCTGTAGGTCATACTTGGTGTTAAGGGGGCTGCCTTTCAAGGTAGCAAAAGAGTATTGTTTTCCATTTAACACCTTGGAAACTTATTGCATTTTTCCCAGAATTCCCTGGTGGAGCATTCATGGCTTTAGTCTCCACATGCTTTAAGGTGCCTTAATTGGCATTGTCTCCTTAAGGAGAAACCTACTGTCTGATCCTAGTCAATAGCCTCTCACATAGCCAAATCAGTTCCCTACACTGTACTGGAGGAACCCAACCAGTCGAAACAGTGCTGTCTACAGTTGGGAGTCTGTTCCTTATGGAATAGATTATACTGGTTTGGCGTAATCCCACATCATGTTTTTAGACTCTTGTAGGTCATACTTGATGTTAAGGGGGCTGCCTTTCAAGGTAGCAAAAGGAGGTATGGTTTTCCATTTAACACTTTGAAAACTTATTTGCATTTTTCCCAGAATTCCCTGGTGGAGCATTCATGGCTTTAAGTCTCCACATGCCTTTAAGGTGGCCTTAATTGGCATTGTCTCCTTAAGGAGAACACCTACTGTCTGTCCTAGTCAATAGCCTCTCACAATGCCCAATCAGTTCCCTACAATGTACTGAGGAGACCCAACCAGGTCGAAACAGTGCTGTCTACAGTTGGAGTCTGTTCCTTATGAATAGATATACTGGTTTGCGTAATCCCACATCATGTTTTTAGACTTCTTGTAGGTCTACTTGATGTTAAGGGGGCTGCCTTTCAGGTAGCAAAAGGAGGTATTGTTTTCCATTTAACACCTTGGAAAACTTATTTGCATTTTCCCCAGAATTCCCTGTGGAGCATTCATGGCTTTAAGTCTCCACATGCCTTTAAGGTGGCCTTAATTGGCATTGTCTCCTTAAGGAGAACACCTACTATCATGATTCATGCAGAGACCGGAACCGAGTCAAAGAAATTGCAGTGATTCATTTTATGAGAGTAAACAAGAGCAAACGGCTCGGGGGATCAGAGTCATCTCAACAAATGACAAAGTAATGCCCCCACCTGATACATTGATCTGCTATGATAGGGGGGGTTTGGTCTTTGGTTCTAATCTTTTCTATCACAATGGAAACTCTTACATAAGAGGGATGTAATCTGTGCTCCATCCTGTTTGGTGCATGGGTCACCTGTAGTCATGCTAGACATGGAGACTTGCAAGTATTGACAGTTTTTGTTGTCCTTGGATACATATTATGTCATTCCGATAAGGCTTTTTGCACCTTATAGATCCAAATTTGAGGTCACCCTATAGGTCTCCCTCTAGAGAATGCATCTACTACTTTGTTGCAACCATCTATCCCATAGCCACCCATTCCTTTGATTTGCCCTCTAGCTAAACACAGAGGGATAAAAGTTGTCCACATAATGGTGATCATACAATATATACCTGGAACAAGATATTTTTGGTCAACATCTTTTACTATCAGCCTTCACCACATACACAAGGTCATGTACACCAGGCCAGTCATACATTAATTCTCAGCTGAGAGAAAGGCAAGAGAACTAGGATGTCCAACTTTTCTTTCTTCCAACATTTTGTTGGCAAGATTGGCCAAGATCATTCCAAGGTTTGGCCAATATTTATCTACTGGGGGGGGGGATGAATATTATAGCCCCTACAAGTCTGGAATCACTTCCTACATATGGTACTAGAATCAGCTTCTTGGGGAATGGAGGATGCATCCTTTGTGCCTGGTTGTAAGACCTTTGGAGGACCTTCAAAGGTCCTGAGATGGTTCTTGTGTACATGTGTATTGAGAGCAGGAAGCAGGCACAGATGTGAGTGAAGGTCCTTTTCAATATAAAATTTAGTGGTGGTGTGAGTGGACATGGGCCCCCTTGAAGGCTTGGGCGCCAACCTACTTCCCAAACTGCCTATATAAATATCCACTACTGCTGCCAATAGATGGTATCAACATTTCCAGGGCCAAGAACTATGAAGAACCAGATCAGGTTAAATATATTGGGGCACATTTACTTACCCGGTTCTGTCGCAATCCCGCGGTGCGTTGTCTGACGAGGATCCGGGTCTGCCGCGATTCACAAAGCTTGTGCGCCCGAGTTCCTGCATCCGTCGCTTCAGCATTGAGGTCCGCCGGAGTTCACCTGCTTCTTCCCGGTGCATGTCAGTGCTGATTTTGCGACACATTTCCTTTTTTAAATTCTACCGTTTGTCCGAATCCGTCGGGTTGTCAGACAACACACCCCCCGATTTCTGTAAGGGTCTTGTTCCCATCCTCCCATAGCAGCTATATGTCTATCTCTGCTTTATGGCTTCCTTTGACTAGATGGTTTTGCTTTATTAGTAGATGACTAATGTTTCCTTCTAACCTCAATTGTCTTGTGTTCAGATCACGCATCTTATTCATATCCCATTGCACATTACTCCCAGAGGTTTGTGTGCAACTTTTCCATTCTATTAAGCTTTAACTCATGTCTATCAGACCTAAATTCACCGGAATGAATGTTTTTAACGCCAATGTAAGACTGTTGTGTAGGGCTGGTTTGTCATTGAGGAAGCAGGGCATGTGCATGTTTATGCATTTAGTTTTGGTACTATAAGTATATGGCACTTAACCACGCCACCTCTGTAGGGTTATAGATCAAGAAAGCTCCGCTAGATATAAGCCATTACATTATATTGTTCTAATTTATAGCCTCATAAAATAAAATTGGATTTTTATAGAAGTATACGGAGCTACACTTTATGGACAGTTCATTGGCTGTAACATAGATTATGGGACGGTATTATACGCTACGACACACATCCAGGCAGTGTACATGATCGATAATGGATTCCCATGATTATTATTCATGGCCATATTGATTTCCTTGTTAATTCTCTTTTCTCCTCAGCCTGTATCTTTCTTTTACAACTCACTGGGCATGGAACAAAGTTTATAAGAACTGTCTGTAGATGGCACATGATACATGGGTTCAATAAGTGAATTGCTTTGCCTTGACTTGTAATAGTCCACGTGTATCTAGATACTCTAGAAAAAACGTAGGTGTCTTATTATAGATGTGAAGTCTTTTGAATTTTTGGACTTGGTTTATACATTATTTGATTAGGTGCATTAGTCTGAGTTATCTTGCTTGTAGTTCCACACCCAGGTGTATGGTCTTCAAAGGGCTACTTGACTTACTGTTTTAGCCACTTAGCTGAGAATGGGTGTGCATATGGTCCTATCACTGGGTTGGATATTTCACCAATCAGCTATTCATTAGTCACCCATATACAGCTTGTAAGATAAGTCTTTTTCCTCTGATTATCTGTATACTCTCTTTGCACCAGACTTTTTGCTTGTATCTTTGACTATTTTTTGCTGCACCATTATGTACCTCGCTACCATGTTGGTTTAAACTCAGATTGCCTTACCTCAAAGTTTTGTTTCTGTCTGTTTCTCTTTTTTGTTCCTCTTTCTATTCTGTGCACAAGCCCAGAGTAGTGACCGACACCCAAGTGTCATCCGTGATTTAGAAAATAGGCAGGAACAGAGTTTGTGGGAAGAGCAGGGCTTCCACTTATCTCCTGTCTTGATAAGATGATGTTGTTTAATGCCAGAAAAATGTTGCAAAACAATACATAGAGGCACATTTACTAAGGGTTGCACGGTGCACTTTTGTCAGACTGTGCACGTTCTTCATGGCTAAAATGGCTTGCACAGGTATTTAAGAAGTGTCTGCGCTGCGATTGTGTTGCACGCAACCCTTTTGTGGCGCAGATGGACAGGTCTCCATGCAACACAAATTAGGCGGCGTGCCGTCAGATGGTCCGACTGATTCGAACTGTGCGCTGTATTTAACTTTCAAATTGTGTCACAAGCCCTACTACTTAGATGCACCACAAAAAAGATGGTGAACTCCGTCGGACCTGAGCGGGGCAGAGACACATTCATGATTTTTGGCGCACTATCTTAGGCTACATTCACACGGACGTATGAAAACGGCCGTATCCGTACCGTACCATTTTTTTACGGGTTACATACGGTAACATTCATTTCAATGGACAATACGTCCAACCACTTATATTACCGTTTTTTACACCATAGCGTACCGTACCGTATACTAGCCGTATAAAAATGTCCTATTTTCTCCCGTATTTCAGTTCCGTATGCCCAAGAAGTCTATGGGTGACGTATAAAATACGGATTACATACGTGCTGCATACGGATGAAAAATGTCACGTATATATGGGCTCATACGGCCCGTAAATACGGGACTGGAGAGATCATACGGTCGTGTGAATGTAGCCTTAGGGAATTGCTACACGCAGCATTATAGACGGACAATGCACTTTTAGTGCACTCGAGTGGCTTTGTAAGTAAATGTGCCCCATAGTGTAGGGTGTAACATATGAAGCCCTGCCCTTTCCCCAAAGTCACAATCCTTTTTCATGAAGCCTTGCCCTTTCCCTGATGTCACATCCCTTCCATGAAACCATGCCTCCTTGTTGGAGTCATAGGGGCAGATTTACTTACCCGGTCCTGTCACGATCTAGTGGCGCGTTCTCAGTGGAGGATTCGGGTCTTCCAGCGATTCACTAAGGTAGTGCGCCCGATGTCCACTAGGTGTCGCTGCTGTGCTGAATTCCGTCAGATTTCACTGAAGTTCACTGTCCTACCCTGGGTGCAGGTAAGCGCATGTCAAGTGACACTTTTTTTTTTTAAATACGGTGGTTTTTCCGAATCCATCAGGTTTTCTTATGGCCACTCCCCCGATTTCCGCCGTGTGCATGCCGGCGCTGATGCGCCACAATCAGATCACATGCGCCAAAATCCAGGGCAATTCAGAGAAAATCGGCACAAATATTCGGGTAATACGACGGAAAAACGCGATTCGGGCCCTTAGTAAATGACCCCCATAATAGTGTCCCAAAGTTATTGTACAGCAAGTTCTTTTTCTGCTCCCCTTTTTTGTTTCCAAAACTTGTCATCCCAGGTTTGAGCCAAGATTAAAGGAATGACATGGGTTGCAGAAAAAATAATTTCAGTCATACAGTGAAAAAAAAAACCTAAAAACAAATTTTGGGAAATAATTCCTCGTTGTATATTTCTCCTTATTTTTTCTCTTCACCACCATCACATTACAGCCCCATCTGATTGATAAGCGGCTCTCCACGAGTGAAGGATTCTGAGAAGCATTATGATGGATGTAGAGTAGAGTTGCGTTTCTTCTTCGCACCTACCATCCATCTCGCTGGTGGGGAACTCGGCGCACAGTAATCTGACAGCGTGGCAGCGCCAGCCTTCAGTACCACCGTAACTTGTGAGTAGATTGCTTTGATGAAGATCCCTCTAGAGGAGATCATTCGCTATGGATGATATTATTGTTTAGAATAAAGCACATTAACTTGCCACCGCAACGCGCTGATGTGACCTAGAAACTATTTTTACCTCCGATACATAGAAGGAAATTGTTTGAACATGTAAAACAGACGGTTACTTACCAATTAAACGCAGAATAAGATATTCTATGTCTTCATGAATTTTTTTGAAAGTAGTCGATTGAGGAAATCCTAGGGTACAGGACGGAAAATATTTCCCAGAACCGGGATAATGATTGTTCCAGGATAACGATTTCCCTTCAACCCTGGTAAAAACTAACATACAGTAGGGCCAGGTTCACACACAGGTTGGATGCTCCTTTATATTATTGTTCTGCTTTGTTATAGGAGGAGGACATCAAAAAAATTCAAACTAACAAAGTTCAGGAGACCCTTTGGTCCTTCATTTTGATATTTTAAAAGGTCCTGCATGCACAGATACATCCATAATTTTTTATTCAGGAATCCGTGATGGAGGCTCCTTTGATGTAGATATGATCAAAGTCAAAGTTTTTGAGCTTAGTTTTTGGAATAGTGTATGATACATTTAAAGGGAACCTGTCACCAGGGACCTCATTTTCACTAAAGACAGATTGCAGGAGCCCATTACAGCTGCTTTGCAAATCTGCCTTTTTGCCTTTTCTAAGCATTTTCATTACATTATAATAGTGTGATATAACTTACCTCGCATCCAGACAGAATTCTCAGTGTAGTCCCAGGGGTTGAGCTTTGGTTTGGCTGCATTTCAAAACACAACATGTGACTTGTTTGTGCCGCAGACTGCTCAGCTGTCAGCCCCCACCTTTGTGCTCCTGTACAGTAGTGATGTGTCTTTCGTGAACGAGCCGGCTGTAAGAGCCGGCTCTTGTTTGTGAAAGACTGGAGCCGGCTTTGGTCAGTGAGTTGATGTGTCACTTAACCCCGCCCCTAACCAGCTCACCACGCCCCCTTTAACCAGATACTATTGGGTTAAAAGTGAAGTGGTGTGGGGTGATTGAATGACCTGCAGCTCCCTATTATATATTTAATAGGGAGCCGTTAAGGACCCAGAAGAGCCATCTCTTGATATCTCCTTGATATTTCTCATTGAAAGGACAAGCAACCTGTCAGGACCTGACTGTCTGTGACTGTGGGTCATCTTCTATGAAAGTTACACCCCCTAAAAGATAACTTTTCAATACAATTTTCAGTGGTCCTCTTAAATAGGTTTCACTCTATGTACAACTTTATTATTTGTATTTGTCTTTGATTTGTCTTTGATTTCGTAACATTATGGTAGTATTATTTAGTCATGTTATGGGGGAATTCAGTCCTATACTGTTATCTGTTCGTGGTATTATTCACTAGTTTATGATGGTAATATCCAGTTATTGTCAGGTAGTATCATCCACTCATGGTATAAAACTATTATTTAGTCATTGTATGTTAGTATTATTAGTCAGTTATGGTATGGTGGTATCATATTATGGTATAATAGTGTTATTCAGTCATTGTATGGTAGTAGTATTATTAGGTCATGGTATGGCAGTGTACATTAGCATGTTTCAGGTATTGTACAGTGTGGTGGCATTATGCGGTAATGTTATGGTATTATTAGCTATGCATTGTATGGCGGTATTATCTACTCATGGTATAATAGTATTTTTCAGTCCCTTAATGATTATACGGTAATATTTGTAATTATTTGGGGTGGGGCTAATCTACATCCACATACAGGTGGTCCCCTACTTAAGGACACCCGACTTACAGACAACCCATAGTTACAGACAGACCCCTGTGACCTCTGGTGAAGCTCTCTGGATGCTTTACTATAGTCCCAGGCTGCAATGATCAGCTGTAAGGTGTCTGTAATGAAGCTTTATTGATAATCCTTGGTCCCATTACAGCAAAAAATGTTTAAACTCCAATTGTCATTGGGGCCAAAATTTTTTTTGTCTGGATCTACAATTATAAAATATACGGTTTCGACTTACATACAAATTCAACTTAAGAACAAACCTCCGGACCCTATCTTGTATGTAACCCGGGGACTGCTTGTATTCTATACAGTTGTATTGGCGTCTGCCATGGATCCGCTGTATTTCCATCTATTCTCCTTCATGTCCATTGCATTCTCCGTCTAATTGAAGATGAGTTGGCGGCTGGCGGCTGCGGCAGGTAGACCCGGTGACCTCTGCAGGGACCTGATGATTAGGAGGTTTCCAGAGGGATTTTATTTAATGGCCTGTGAATGTATTTATACAAAATGACTGTGGCAACTCTCCAAATGACTCCTGCGGAAAGCAAATCTATTTAGACGTCTTTCCTCATTAGGTCAGCGGGGCCGGAGTGAAGGATGTCCGCTTTGTTTAGTCACCTGAACGTGAACGGTTTTCGCCTTGTATCCCCTCTTGTTGTAGGAAAATGTGTCACCTGCAAAACACCTGTGACAATTAGTGGAATTCTGGGTAAAAATGTATCAGAATAATGGGGCACATTTACTTACCCGTCCTGCGGAGTTCACCGAAAGTGCATTGTCCAACGATCATGCACTGTGCCGCGATTCACTAAGATCGTGCGCCCGATATCCTGCATGTGTCGCTTCCCCGCTCAGGTCCGACAGAGTTCACCTTCTTCTTCCTGGTGCATGTAAGTGCTTGGGCTTGCGACACAAGTTGAAACTTAAATACCGCTCTCAGTCCGAATCAGCCGGATCGTCCCCCGATTTCTGTTGCATGAAAGCCAGCGCAGCTGCGCCACAATCCGATCGCGTGCGCCACAGATTAATAAATCTCCCTCAGTGATGTCACAGTACAGGGATAATACACACAGTAATGACACAGTACAGGGATAATACACACAGTGATGTCACAGTACAAGGATAATACACACAGTGATGACACAGTACAGGGATAATACACACAGTGATATCACAGTACAGGGATAATACACGCAGTGATGTCACAGTACAGAGATAATACACACAGTGATGTCACAGTGCAGGGATAATACACACAGTGATGTCACAGTACAGGATAATACACACAGTGATGTCACAGTACAGGGATAATGCACACAGTGATGTCACAGTACAGGGATAATACACACAGTGATGTCACAGTACAGAGATAATACACATAGTGATGTCACAGTACAGGGATAATACACACATTGATATCACCGTACACGGATAATACACACAGTGATGTCACAGTACAGGGATAATACACAAAGTGATGTCACAGTACAGGGATAATACAAACAGTGATGTCACAGTATAGGGATAATACACACAGTGATGTCACAATACAGGGATAATACACACAGTGATGTCACAGTACAGAGTTAATACACACAGTGATGTCACAGTACAGGGATAATACACACAGTGATGTCACAGTACAGTGATAATACACACAGTGATGTCACAGTACAGGGATAATACACACAGTGATGTCACAGTACAGGGATAATACACACACAGTGATGTCACAGTACCAGGATTAATACCACCAGTGTTGTCACAGTTGGCGGGTATAAGCACACAGTGATGTCCAAGTACAGAGTAATAAACACACAGCATTCACGTACAGAGATAATACAACACAGTGATGTTACAGTACAGGTATCCACGTGGTTCACAGTACAGGGATATATACACAGTGGTGTCACAGTACAGGATAATGTAAACATTTATGCCACAGAGAATTATATGTACACATCTGTTGCAACTTGGGGCTTCAACTTGAATCCCAATAGATCTTCACTATCCCCTAACATCCATCCTTATTTATGACCAGTATAAATGGACCCTCTTAATCATTGATTGTATCCGATGTCTCTTCCCATTTCCCATGTATTAGTTTGTCTGTAGCCTTGAACTCCCGGAGATACGATATCCTGCATACATGTGGCACATTGTCTGTATATCCTCTCTCCCGTCTAGCAGCCATGGGGCCGGTACATGTGTGTCTGGACTACACATATTACAACGCTGATGATGTCCACTCAGACGAAAGAAGACGTAAAGCTTTAATATAATTACAAATGTTCTTCCGAGATAAAACATCCATGTAGTCCAAGACTGAGATATGTTATCCCACCCCCTAGGAAATGCCGGGTCTGACCCTTCCGGAATTAATCCGCTGATACAAACCCGCCATGTCATTCCAGATTGTCCTGGAGAAACAAGGACAAGTGTCACTGCTCTGCTGGTCTTGACGACTTCTCCACTAACCGACATCTGACCCTGGCAAAATGGTGTTAATCTCACCCCCTTCCCGTGCTGCTGGCATGTCTACTGGCAAAATAAGAGGGTGACGGCAGAACAAAGACGTATTCATCTATTGTCTAGATGGGAGACGTCTTGTTGGGATTTCTATCATTTATATCACACCCGTCTTCCGCCCCCTTACCCCCGGACTCCCCACACGCTGCTAGCAAGGACCAGGTAATGTGAACTAACTACTATAAGTACTGAAATGATTCAGAATGCTGATAAAGACATTTTTTTAGATCAGCATAGAATAGGCTACTGGAACCTGTCACCACTAAAACCCATTCCTGATGACGTGTTCACTTTACTGATGGCTTTTCTGAGAACTTTCAAAAATTGACAGGATGTGAAAAAAGGTGGCGTTTTCTTAACACATAGAGATTTTATGTACATATTGGAAAATGACATGTGTAGAGCTGAAATATCTAGTAATGGGTCGAGCTCTGACGTGTCATCCAGGAGGAATCAAATCCATCATGATAAACCGGGGGCACTTACTCATAGATCCAGGCACCGGGACTGTGGTATCTTCTAATATTTGTTATCCCTTTTCCCCTTTCATCTAAAATCAACTACTATAATTATTCTAATGAGCCAGAAATGCTCCTGGGGGTGTTACAAGAACCCATTAGTGCTGTAACTGCACAGGCTGTTATGTTATTTCACTCTAACCCTCTCCCTCCGCACTTCCCCCTCCCTCTGCCTGAAGTAATCTCATGGCAGCTAAGAGTATCAACAATCAGTGCTAGAAGGAAGTGCTCCTGAACAATGTAACAGTCTGTGTAGCACAGTGGAGCTGAGCAGATTGTACTAGTGATGAGCTGGCTCATTAGGCTCTGCTCACTAAGAAGAGCCGGCTCTTCTGGTTCCTGAACGCCAGCTGGTGTGGTGAGCCCGTTAGGGGCGTGTTTAAGTGAGGCATTGGCTCACCTAGGTGACCGCTCATGTCATTCATGAACAGGATTGTACATAGTGTCCTATCTGCGGAAGCATCTAATAATAGCAGGAGGGCTGTAGCAGATTGTACATGTGTCCTATCTGCAGGCAGCTGTTATAGAGCAGGAGGAGCTGAGCGAGATTCTACATATGTCCTATCGTCAGAGGAATGTTATGAGAGGAGAGTTGAGCAATTGTACATAGTGTCCTATCTGCAGACAACACATTATAGAGCAGGAGGAGCTGAGGAAGATTATACATAGTGTCCTATCTGCAGGCAGCATGTTATAGAGTAGGAGGCTGTACATGGGATTGTACATATTGTCCTTTTGTCGCAGACAGCGTGTTTATGAGCAGGAGGAACTGAGGAGATAATTATATGTGTCCTTTCTGCAGGCAGCAATATTATAGATGCAGGGGGTGCAGAGCATTTGCACATGTGCCCATCTGCAGGCAGCATGTATCTTAGAGCAGGAGGAGCTAGCATTTGCCATATGCTGTCTATCTGCAGGCAGCATTTAATAGAGCGGAGGAGCTGAGTGAATTGTACATAGTTCCTAATCTCAGGCAGACATGTTATCGAGTAGGAGGAATGAGCAGACTGTGCCATAGTGGTCCTATCTACAGGCACGTATGTTATATAGTCAGCGGGGGTGCCTAGAGCGCTTTGTACTCTGTGGCCCTATCTTCTTGCAGCATGTTCTGAGCACGGCCGACGCTGCGCCGACCTTGTACCTCGTGTCCAGTCTGCCGCCACCTGTTATACGAGGCAGGGGGAGCGCTGCAGTCGTTGTAATGATGTCCGATCTGCACTTCACCGCATTTTACAGATCAGACGCGCAGCTTGCGCCTTTTTTACACTGCTACTCCTATCTGTCACCAGGCCTACTTTTAGCATGGCTACTTATTTAGCTTCATCTCATTTGGAAAGTAAGAACACAGTATATTAGTCCATTTATTTATATATTATAGTGACGTTTGTACTCCATGCTCCCCGACCCATGTACAAGGGAGTGGGCACTGTTCCAGAACAAAGCCGTCAATTCTCTGATCTTGAAACACTCCTCCCTCCCACTTGTCACATATACAGTAGGTTTCCAGTTATCAATTATATTCTGCTTGGAGGTGATCTGGGCAGTTTGTCATACAGCTCTATTGTCCTTAGGACACACGGACACTCAGGTTATTTAATCACGCAAAATGTACCCAAATGATCAAGAATAAGTACCAGCTTGTCCCGCAAAAAATACTCTAAACCAGCGCTGTAAAACAAAAAAATATAATGTTCTTCCATTGTTACATGGCAATACAAAAACAAGTAAATGTCTCACAAAATGAGTCTATATTCTGCAAAACAATACCATAAAAAAGCCATGTAAAGGGGTATGCCGTAATCGTGATGACCCATAGAATAAAGATAACCACTTATTTTATGGTATTGTGAAACGTCCGGCGAAAAAAATGCTAAAAACAATAAACAAGAATTAATGATTTTTTAACCATCACCAAGAAAGAGTACTAAAATCTGATTATTGGCTATTGAGCCCCCTGTAAATATGTACCTGAAAGTGGATCTCATCCACAAAAAATAATCCCCCATATGTGCAAATACAAAAAAATAAAACATTTTATAGCCTGTAAGATGGACGTTCAGATTGCTCTGATGGCGCCTCATTCCGTTCTATGCACCGGCCGTGCCCCAACAGCAGTCACCACCACATATGGGGCATCCTCTGACTCGGGAGACGTTGGGTATAAACTTTGTGGAGTTTTTTGTAATTTAATACATTGTGACGGTTTAATTTTTGGCCAATTATATTTGTCTAAAAAAAATGACAGCTGTAAATTAGACCTCCATTTTGTTTTAATCACTGTGAAGCATACTAAAGGGTTATCATACTTCTTAAAGTTGATTTTTTACACATTGAGGGGTGTAGTTTCTAAAATGGCATGATTTATGGGGGTTTACTGCGTTGTTAGGGCCTCTCAGAGTCAGTTAAAAAACTGAGCAGGTGCCTCTAAATAAGGTTTTTGGCATTTTTCATAAAAATGAAAAATCTCCCCAAAATTCTGAACTAGAAAAGAGAGAAGATGCATAAAACCCTATGCCGATATAAAGCAGACATTCGGGAAATGTTAGTTATTAAGTTATTGGGTGCTAGACTATCTGCCTGAAAAGAGAACATTTTGAAACTATGAAAATGAAGAATTTTTAGAAATTTTTGCCAAATTTAAGTTTTTTTATAATAACTTAACACAAAAGATATCATCAAAATTTGAATATTAATGGGAAGTACAAGTGTGACGGTAAACAATCTCAAAATCCCCTGGATATGTTAAAGGTTCAAAAAGTTATAACCTCTATAATGACACAGGGCAAATTTTAAAAATCAGGCTGGTCCTAAGGTCTAAAATGGCATAGACACGAAGGGGTTAAAAGGTCCAGCAGTACATACATCATAATTTTTATTCAGGAATCCGTGATGGAGGCTCCTTTGATGTAGATATGATCAAAATCAAAGTTTTTGAGCTTAGTTTTGGAATAGTGTATGTACATTTAAAGGAACCTGTCACAGGGACCCTCATTTTCACTAAAGACGGTTGCAGGAGCCCATTACACGGCTTTGTCAAATCTGCCTTTGCCTTTTCCAAGCATTTTCATTACAATATAATAGTGGTGATATAACTTACCTCGCATCCTGACAG
The DNA here is from genome assembly GCA_019512145.1 of Engystomops pustulosus. Lineage (NCBI taxonomy): Eukaryota > Metazoa > Chordata > Amphibia > Anura > Leptodactylidae > Engystomops > Engystomops pustulosus. The sequence goes on from CM033643.1 coordinate 209,941,656, forward strand.
AATTCTCTGTGTAGTCCCAGGGTTAGACTTTGGTTTGGCTGCATTTCAAAACACAACATGTGACTGTTTGTGCCGCAGACTGCTCAGCTGTCAGCCCCCACCTTTGTGCTCCTGTACAGTAGTGATGTGTCGTTCGTGAACGAGCCGTCTGTAAGAGCCGGCTCTTGTTTGTGAAAGACTGGAGCGGCTTTGGTCAGTGAGTTGAGTGTCACTTAACCCCGCCCCTAACCAGCTGACCACGGCCCCCTTAACCAGATACTATTGGTTTAAAAGGAGTGGTGTGGGGTGATTGAATGACCTGCAGCTCCCTATTATATATGTAATAGGGAGCCGTTAGGAGCCAGAAGAGCCAGCTCTGATATTTCTCATTGAAAGCATTATGGTGGTATTATTTAGTAATGTATTGGCGAATAATTCAGTCATATAATGATGTTTTTTTCGTTCGTGGTATATTCAATAGTTTATGATTGTATAACCCAGTTATTGTCAGGTAGTATCATCCACTCTGGTATAAAAGTATTATTTAGTCATTGTATGTTAGTATTATTTGGTCATGGTGTTGTAGTATTATTTAGTCATGGTATATCAGTATTTTCCAGTCATTGTACAGTATTGTTGTATTATCTAGTCATGATATGATGGTATCATCCACTTATGGTATACTAGTAATATTCTGTGGTTGTGTGTTAGTATTATTTGGTCATGTTATGCTGATATCATCCACTCATGGTATGACAGCATTATTCATGCATTGTGTGGTTTTATTTTTCAATCATAGTGTGGTAGTATGATTTGGTCTTGATGTTGTAGCATTATTTAGCCATGGTATATTATTATTTCCCCATCATTGTACAGTATTGTTGTATTATCCAGGTATGGTATGATAGTATTATCCACTTAATAATAGTAATAGCGTTATTAAGTCCTTGTATGAAAGTATTATTTGGTCATGGTATTGTAGTATTATTTAGTCATGGTACGATGACATTATGTAGTTATGGTAAATTAGTATTAATATCATGCTATGATAGGATCATCCACTTATGGTATAATAGTATTATTTGAACATTATGGGGCAGATTTACTTACCCGGTCCATTCGCGAACCAGCGGCACGTTCTCTGCGGTGGATTCAGGTCCGGCCGGGATTCATTAAGGCAGTTCCTCCAACTTCCACCAGGTGGCGCTGCTGCTCTGAAAAGCATCGGAATGCGCTCAAGTTCACCGGCCTATTCCAAGCTCCGCGACCCTTTTTTTGTTTTAAATGCGGCGGTTTTTCCGAATCCGGTTTTTCGTTCGGCCACGGCCCCCGATTTCCGTCGCGTGCATGCCAGCGCCGATGGGCCACAATCCGATCGTGTGCGCCAAAATCCCGGAGCAATTCAGGGGAAATCGGTGCCAAACGGAAATATTCGGGTAACACGTCGGGAAAACACGAATCGGGCCCTTAGTAAATGACCCCCGGTATGTTGATATCATCCACTCATCTTATGACTGCATTATTCATTCCTTTTGTGGGGGTATTATTCAATCATGCCATGTTAGTATTGTGCAGTCATGGTATGGTGGTATTATATTATGGTTTAAAAATCATTGTGTGGTAGTATTATTTGATTGTGTAGTATTGTTGTATTATTTAGTGATGGTATATTAGTAAGTTATGATATGGTGGTATTATATTATGGTATAATAGTGTTATTCAGTCATTGTATAATAGTATTATTTGGTCATGGTATGTCGTTATAGGTTTCAGGTATTGTACAGTTTTGTGGTATTACTTGGTTCGGGTATTGTAGTATTATTTAGTCATGGTATATTAGTCAGTTATGGTATGGTGGCATCATATTATGGTATAAGTGTTATTCAGTCATTGTATGGTAGTAGTATTATTAGGTCATGGATGGGCAGTTACAATTAGCATGTTTTCAGGTTTGTACAGTGTGGTGGCATTATGTGGTAATGTATGGTATTATTAGCTATGCATGTATGCGGTATTATCTACTCATGTATAATAGTATTTTTTCAGTCCTTAATGATTATACGGTAATATTTGTAATTATCTTGGGGTGGGGCGCAATCTACATCCACATACAGGTGGTCCCCTACTTAAGGACACCCACTTACAGACAACCCATAGTTACAGACAGACCCCTGTGACCTCTGGTGAAGCTCTCTGGATGCTTTACTATAGTCCCAGGCTGCAATGATCAGCTGTAAGGTGTCTGTAATGAAGCTTATTGATAATCCTTGGTCCCATACAGCAAAAAATGTTTAAACTCCAATTGTCATTGGGCCACATTTTTTTTGTCTGGATCTACAATTATAAAATATACGGTTTCGACTTACATACATAATTCAACTTAGAACAAACCTCCGGACCCTATTGTTATGTAACCCGGGGACTGCTTGTATTCTATACAGTTGTATTGGCGGCTGCCATGGATACGCTGTATTTCCATCTATTCTCCTTCATGTCATCTGCATTCTCCGTTCTAATTGAAGATGAGTTGGCGGCTGGCAGCTGCGGCAGGTAGACCCGGTGACTCTGTCGGGACCTGATGATTAGAGGTTTCCAGAGGGATTTTATTTAAATGGCCTGTGAATGTATTTATACAAATGACTGTGGCAAACTCTCCAAATGACTCCTTCGGAAAGCAATCTATTTAGACGTCTTTCCTCATTAGGTCAGCGGGGGGCCGGAGTGAAGGATGTCCGCTTTGTTTAGTCCCTGAACGTGAAACGGTTTTCGCCTTGTATCCCTCGTGTTGTGGAAAATGTGTCACCTGCAAACACCTGTGACAATTAGTGGAATTCTGGGTAAAAATGATCATAATAATGGGGCACATTACTTACCCGCCTGCGAGGTTCCCGAAAGTGATTGTCCAACGATCATGCACTGTGCGCGATTCACTAAGATCGTGCGCCCGATATCCTGCATGTGCGCTTCCCCTCAGGTCCGACAGAGTTCACCTTCTTCTTCTGGTGCATGTAAGTGCTTGGGCTTGCGACACACAGTTGAAACTTAAATACCGCTCTCAGTCCGAATCAGCCGGATCGTCCCCCGATTTCTGTTGCATGAAAGCCAGCGCAGCTGCGCCACAATCCGATCGGTGCGCCACAGATTAAAAATCTCCCCTCAGTGTGTTCACAGTACAGGGATAATACACACAGTAATGACACAAGTACAGGGATAATACACACAGTGATGTCACAGTACAAGGATAATACACACAGTGATGACACAGTACAGGGATAATACACACAGTGATACTCACAGTACAGGATAATACACGCAGTGATGTCACAGTACAGAGATAAATCACACAGTGATGATCATGGCAGGATAATACACACAGTGATGTCACAGTACAGGATAATACACACCACTGATGTCACAGTACAGGGATATACACACAGTGATGCACGTACAGGGATAATACACACAATGATGTCACGTACGGGATAATGCACCACAGTGATGTCACAGTACAGGATAATACACACACGTTGATGTCACAGTTACAGAGATAATAAACATAGTGATGTCACAGTCAGGGATAATACCCACTTGATACTCACCGTACACGGATAATAACCACAGTGATGTCACAGTACAGGGATAAACACAAAGTGATGTCACAGTACAGGGTAATACAAAACAGTGATGTACCACAGTATAGGGATAATAACACATACCGATGATCGGTCACACAACAGTGATAAGTAAACACAGTATGTCACAGTACAGAGTGTTCAATACACACACGTGATGTCACATTACAGGGTAATACACACAAGTGATGTCACAGTACAGTGATAATACAACAGTGATGTCACAGTACATGGATAATAACACAGTGATGTCACAGTACAGAGATAAATATGCACAAGTGATGTCACAGACAGGGAACATCACACACGTGATGTCACAGTACAGGGTAATACACACAGTGATGTCACGTTACAGAGATATATACACAGTGATGTCACAGTACGGATAATACCCATGATGTCACAGACAGGGTATACACACGTGATGTCACAGTAAGGTAAACACACAGTGATGTACAGTACAGATTACACACGTGAGTACAGGCACGGAGTCAGGGTATATACACAGTGATGTCACAGTACAGGAATAATGTAAACATTTAATGCCACAGAGAAGTAATAATGTACAAAGCTTTTGCAACTCTGGGGCTTCAACTTGAATCCCAATATATCTTCACTATCCCCTAACATCATCCTTAGTTATGACAGTATAAATGGACCCTCTTAATCATTGTATTGTATCCGATGTCTCTTCCCATTTCCCATGTATTAGTTTGTCTGTAGCCTTGAATCCCGGAGATACAGATACCTGCATACATGTGCACATTGTCTGTAAGTCCTCTCCCGCAGCAGCCATGGGGCCGGTACCTGTGTCTGGGACTACACAATATTACACGCTGATGATGTCACTCAGACAGAACAGAAGACGTAAAGCATTTAATATAAATTACAAATGTTCTTCCAGAGATAAAACATCCATGTAGTCCAAGACTGAGATATGTTATCCCACCCCCTAGGAAATGCCGGGTCTGACCCTTCCGGAATTAATCCGCTGATACAAACCCGCCATGTCATTCCAGATTGTCCTGGAGAAACAAGGACAAGTGTCACTGCGCGGCTGGGCTGGACGCTTCTCCACTAACCGACATCTGACCCTGGCAAAATGGTGTTAATCTCACCCCCTTCCCGTGCTGCTGGCATGTCTACTGGCAAAATAAGAGGGTGACGGCAGAACAAAGACGTATTCATCTATTGTCTAGATGGGAGACGTCTTGTTGGGATTTCTATCATTATGATACACCGCGTCTTCCGCCCCCTTCCCCAGGACTCACCACACGCTGCTAGCAAGGAGCCAGGTAATGTGAACTAAACTATATAAAGTACTGAAATGATTCAGAATGCTGATAAAGACATTTTTTTAGATCAGCATAGAATAGGCTACTGGAACCTGTCACCAGCTAAAAGCCCATTCCTGATGACAGGTTCACTTTACTGATGGCTTTTCTGAGAACTTTCAAAAATTGACAGGATGTGAAAAAAGGTGGCGTTTTCTTAACACATAGAGATTTTATGTCATATTGGAAAATGACATGGTAGAGCTGAATATCTAGTATGGGTCAGAGCTGACAGTGTCATCCAGGAGGAATCAAAATCCATCATGATAAACCAGGGACACTTACTCATAGATCCAGGCACCGTGACTGTGGTATCTTCTAATATTTGTTATCCCTTTTCCCCTTTCATCTAAAATCACACTCTATTATTCAATGAGCAGAAAGGCTCCTGGAGTGTTACAAGAACCCATTAGTGCTGTAACTGCACAGGCTGTTATGTTATCTCACTCTAACCCTCTCCCTCCGCACTTCCCCCTCCCTCTGCCTGAAGTAATCTCATGGCAGCTAAGAGTATCAACAATCAGTGCTAGAAGGAAGTGCTCCTGAACAATGTAACAGTCTGTGTAGCACAGTGGAGCTGAGCAGATTGTACTAGTGATGAGCTGGCTCATTAGGCTCTGCTCACTAAGAAGAGCCGGCTCTTCTGGTTCCTGAACGCCAGCTGGTGTGGTGAGCCCGTTAGGGGCGTGTTTAAGTGAGGCATTGGCTCACCTAGGTGAGCCAGCTCATGTCATTCATGAACAGGATTGTACATAGTGTCCTATCTGCAGGAAGCATCTAATAGAGCAGGAGGAGCTGAGCAGATTGTACATAGTGTCCTATCTGCAGGCAGCATGTTATAGAGCAGGAGGAGCTGAGCAGATTCTACATAGTGTCCTATCTGCAGGAGGAATGTTATAGAGCAGGAGGAGTTGAGCAGATTGTACATAGTGTCCTATCTGCAGACAACACATTATAGAGCAGGAGGAGCTGAGGAAGATTATACATAGTGTCCTATCTGCAGGCAGCATGTTATAGAGTAGGAGGAGCTGTATGGATTGTACATAGTGTCCTTTTGTCAAGCAGCGTGTTATAGAGCAGGAGGAACTGAGGAAGATAATATATAGTGTCCTTTCTGCAGGCAGCATATTATAGAGCAGGGGGTGCAGAGCATATTGCACATAGTGTCCTATCTGCAGGCAGCATTTCTAGAGCAGGAGGAGCTGAGCATATTGCACATAGTGTCCTATCTAGCAGCCATGTTATAGAGCAGGAGGAGCTGAGTGAATTGTACATAGTGTCCTATCTGCAGGCAGCATGTTATAGAGTAGGAGGAGATGAGCAGACTGTGCATAGTGTCCTATCTACAGGCAGTATGTTATAGAGCAGGGGGTGCAGAGCAGATTGTACATAGTGCCCTATCTGCGGGCAGCATGTTATAGAGCAGGAAGAGCTGAGCAGATTGTACATAGTGTCCAGTCTGCATGCAGCATGTTATAGAGCAGGGGGAGCTGAGCCGATGTACATCGGTCCAGTAGTGTCCTATCTGCAGGCAGCATGTTATAGAGCAGGAGGAGCTGAGTGAATTGTACATAGTGTCCTATCTGCAGGCAGCATGTTATAGAGCAGGAGGAGCTGAGAAGCTTTAATCTCATTTGGAAAGTAAGAACACAGTATATTAGTCATTTATTTATATATTTATAGTGAGTTGTAATACCATGCTCGACCCATGTACAGGAGTGGCACTGTTCCAGAACAAAGCCGTCAATTCTCTGATTCTTGAACAATCCCATCCTCACTTGTCACATACAGTAGGTTTCCAGTATCATTATATTCTGCTGGAGGTGATCTGCAGTATTGTCATACAAGCTCTTTGTCTGAAGTGACACCACGCAGGGTTATTTACATCACGCAGCTCCGATCCTAAGAGATGGGGGAGGAAAAGAGCAGAATCACAGGCACAGCAAAGACTTTGTTTTTCTCACTACCCATAAAATGTCAGCAAAAATTGTAAATCCTGCTCATTTTCCGATTTTTCTATCCAGACTGTGGGAGAAAGGTCATCGCGTAGCGAGTGGTTATTGTGCTGATTCTTTTCTATTTATATTCTCTTGTAACTTGTATTGTAGAGACGTGTTTTATCACAGCCGCAGACATAGTACATAATACAGGCCATTAGTATAAGATCAGAGGATGCACACAGAAGACAGCTCCAACCATAGCTTAGTGGTCACGCAGGCTTACTGCAGGCTCCCCTTCTATAGGCTTCAATGGTATCCAGGCCTGCAGTACCCGGAGCGGCCACTATACAATGGATCAAACTGGACTATGTGTATCAGCTGAGCATATCTGGACAGGTTCAGGTAGCAATCTAAGGTATATTGGGGGTCCCCATCTCTTCTATCAAATGTCCAATGTACCTTTCCTTAAAGTTTGTATTATAAAAAGTTATACAATTTTCCAATATAGTTTCTGTGTGTTGTGTCTATGATAAGTCATGGACAGAGATGCCTAATGTATGTGTATAGAAGAGTCAGCCATCAGCCATCAAGGATTGTACTAAGTTTGATTGTTATATCCTACCCCCAAGATAAGGGATTACAAGGGATTGATAAAGAGGGGGTCCAATCCCAAGAACACCCCCCACAATCATGAGAATAGGGTAATGTCCCCACGGATGGGTGGAGCAGCATGACGAGCATACAAAATCCCTACCGTTGGACCCCCAGGGTTGATTAAGGTTGGTGGAGGCCACTAGATGGAAAATCTGTTGGAGGCCTCCCATAATGTAAATTATTAGCTTTTTAGACACTGGTTACTGGTTGCGAATGTTTGATGGGTGAGTGGGTAATAAAAACCAAGATGTGTAGATTCCTGGTGACCCTTACTCATACCTCATGACCCCTGACACTTTGTATTCCTACATCATATGAGAATGGTTACCATTACTCACATCTCTCCAGGGCTTGTCAGCTGTTCCCTGTGCAGAAGATCACTGCTCGCACCATCAGCAGGTTTGGCAGAATGATTCTGCAGCTGTGGTGGAGGCCCCTGCTCCTTCTAAAGTGGTGGGGGCCTTGGGGCGCGTGCCCCAGGTTCCATCCGAATAATCCAGCCCTGTGGCCCCCACCGATTAGATTAATCTCCCCTATCCCAATCAATCTTGATACAATTGTATTTTCACTATTGCAAAGATCAATCAAAATATAATATCAAGCTGTGGATTGTAAAAGGTAGCTCAATTTAGAAAGTTTTATACAAATGTTTAGCAATTCCAGATTTCCATTAGAATTTTATGTATAATCGTCTCATGTCTATGTCTAGTCAGCAACTAAAACTTGCACTGGTCTTTTAGGTGGTTTGTGTTGAATTACATTGGGGCAGATTTACTTACCCGGTCCATTCGCGATTTAGCGGCGCTTTCTCTGCGGTGGATTCGGGTCCGGCCGGGATTTATTAAGATAGTTCCTCCGCCGTCCACCAGGTGGCGCTGCTGCACTGAAAAGCATCGGAACGCGCTGGAGTTCCCCGGCTCGGGCCGAGTGAAGGTAAGTGCAAGCTCCGCGACAGATTTTTTGTTTTAAATGCGGCAGTTTTTCCGAATCCGTTGGGTTTTCATTCGGCCACGCCCCCCGATTTCCGTTGCGTGCATGCCAGCGCCAATGCGCCACAATCCGATCGCGTGCGCCAAAATCCCGGGGCAATTCAGGGAGAATCGGCGCAAATCAGAAATATTCGGGTAACACGTCGGGAAAACGCAAATCGGGCCCTTAGTAAATGACCCCCAATATGTTTTCTTTCAACATCCCTGATCTGTGACATATAAGGAAAAGTTGTTTGAACCTAATGACCTTATAGGGGTGTACAAATATCTTTTGTATATGGGGGTTGCCAAAATTTCCCCTGCCAGTGGAAAAACTGGTTCTCTCATTTACATACATTTTTTGTCTTAACCTGGTAATCTTGCCAGGACTTTCTGCATATTTTATGTAGGTATCGAGATCTCAGTAGATTTTATTACATCAAGTTCTTTAGACTCAGATTGTCTTTAGGGGTAATAAAGGGGTTCCTCCCCCAAGATGATTAATGACACGCCCACATGACATTTTTTAAAGGGATGCTACCTGACACAGAATTCATGGAAATATTAGACTTGAGTTGAGTTGGAAATAAAAAAAAAAAAATTGTAATCTCTAAAAATAATTGTGTGTTGGAAGGGGACCATCTCTGGTATTAGGAAACTTATGGTTCACATTAGGCAATATTGATTTTTCAGTATAAGAAAGATGACATTTTCATTGTGACACTATTTCTCCATCACCATATTCTTCATTTTATTAAATTGAAAATTTAAAAAATGTTAAGGGCCAAAAAAAACCTTTTCTTTTTATTCAATTCCATTTTAGTGAAGTTTTAAATCTGTGAGATAAAAATAGCTTAATTATTCACGTCAAAAAAGGAAAGGTGGGGGGGGGGAATGACTTAGTAAATTGATTTTACATTTTCCGCATAACTTCTTTCATTCACGTAAATCTTCTCTCTTTATATGATCCCATAGACCTTGTCAGTTCTTGTCTCCAGATTAAACTATAATTCTCTAACTGATATATTACGCTTTTTTTAATGTGATATTTCACTAGTCAAAATAAAATAAATTTGATATTTCTGGGCAAACCAAAAGGACTATAATTAAAACTCTGACAAGTAAAAATTACATTTCACCAATTATGCAAGAAATGATGTCCTAGATATTTTTATGCTGCTGTAAGGGAACAGACACAGATGGAAAGGAATGACAGACACCGACATTGAGCCCTTAAGTTAGACATTCTCCAGCTGTCCCTACCTACTTGTCTATCATACCCTAAATGGTAGGTGACAACTGGGGAACGATCCCTTCCTGTACCAAAGTGAAAAAAAAGACAGGACAAAAAGTTGTACAGATACATGTCAAAACCAAAATGACAAAGCAGTACAGAATCAAGAGACAAATGGATAGTTAGAAGACTCCAAAATAAGTCCAGAAAAATACTAGCAAAAGCCAAGAAAGACTTATAGCAAGCAGTGGGAAGTGGGCAGACAATCATCTTATGACATATAAGAGTCTCAGTCCAGAAGGTGACATCCAGACTAGCAGAGGAGGAATGCGAGTGGAGAAGGCATCTGTCTATCACAGCTGGTTAACTGTCTGCAGCCCAGAACACAGTCAACAGGATGTAATGGGATTCAATTAAGAAGTCATAAATGGAATAATGCACACAGGTCCTCTATTCTCATTAGGTGGTACCAGTGCATTCAAGATTGCTTGTTGTCCAAGTTATTTAATGGATGGACATAACAGTCATAGTTGTATCTGGCCTTTTAGTTTTAGCATCACAATCTGCTATCTTCAAACAAGGAAAACCATAGGTCCAACAATTTTGGTTTCCAACTGGGTGAGCTGGAAAATAATATATAAAGTTTTATATAAGTTACTTTTTCCTCAACCTAATTTATTGATTGTTCTTCTACTTTCTGTTAAGGCTGGATTGTTCTTGTAATTCATTTTTCAATGTAGATTGCTGTGCACCTCCCAATTTCCCAACCTTAGAAAAGCCCATTAGAATAAAAGACAGCAACTGCACAGTGACCAGAACATACACTGTAAGTCCCTGTGAGATCACCAGAAATTTTACCTTTTGAAGTATTCAAATAATTTGTTTACAACCAGGGCCGGCTGCAGGTTACAGTAGGCCCCTGGGCGACAGAGCCTCACTAGGCCCCTTTGAAGTAAATTCACATGGTGGCCTTGAAAATTCAGAAACTAAAACAGTCTCCTGTTCCCTAAAATATTCCCTAGTTTACCATCCCAAACAGCCCCCTCATGGGTATTTTATATACATCCCCCTCATGGTTATTTTATATACACCCTCCTCATCCCCATGGATTCCTTATGTACAGCCTTATGTGGGCCCCCCCAGCAGCTCTGGGCCCCGGCACATGGTTATTTTATATACATCCCCCTCATGGTTATTTCATATACACCCTCCTCATCCCCATGGATTCCTTAGTCAAGCCTATGTGGGCCCCCCCAGCAGCTCTGGGCCCGGCACATGGTTTTTATATACCCCCCCTCATGGTTATTTCTATCAACCCTCCTCATCCCCATGGATTCCTTATGTACATGGCCCTATGTTGGGCCCCGGCACTTGCCCAGGTGTGCCAAGTGCTGGAGCCAGCCTGGTTCACCAAACCCTCTCTAATATAATTGGCGCAGATCAATACATATGTGATCACTATAATCTGATATATATGAACATCGGGAGGAGTCTCCAATGGATCCATAGGGGCACTAGATAAAATTAGATCCATCCTATCTGCTCATGTCACATCCCTGGACTTACTGTAATGTATGCGCCTGTATCGGCAGTTACCTTCTTCAGGCAATCGCCAATTTTGCTCTGTGCTGTGGTAACTACATTCGGTCAGATCCTAGTGCCAGTGAGATATTCGTCGACCATACACATGGCTGCTTTTGGGAGGACAAGCACATGCTCAGAAATCAAAACTGATCTATGGCATCACACCCTTAAATTAATAATGTAGTTTCTGCCTTATTGGAATTTTCATTAAAATCTAATTTAATTTGTATAATTCATTAAAAATGGCTCTCTAGCCTAGAGTACGAAATTCCCTCATCACAAGCAATGGCCGGTGAGTCTGGGGGATAACCGGCATCTGCACATGCTCTCTGCAATATAGACAAACGAAACCTGGGAAAGAGGCCACGATCCACTGATCCACGTGGGGGACTCCAGAGAATGGGAAAGTAACAGGCACACGTAGAAAATACCTATATTTTCAGGTTGTGCCTGCAGGTCCAGAGTTCTAGTAGAAGCACCCTGAGCGTAATTCAGTATAATTGTTATTGTCTAGTAATATATATTGTTAATAGTAACAATAAGCAGACAGTTGGGTGGTCTCTTGTTTGGTTCGTGCTTTGGCAGCCAGTCTTTTCTTAAAGCAATCCACCTCACTCCAGTTCCTGAGGTTTAATGATCATTGCTGTAACATAAAAGTCCAGAGAAAAATAGGAAAAGTAGTAGAAGTAGTCGCCCAGAACATGGGCCTACACCATGATCAAGGTCCATGTTCTAAGCCAAAATGCATAACATATATGAATAAAGAATCTTGGATAATATAATAAGTCAAGATTCAAGTCTATTGGACCGCCAGACCGCTCTTCCTACTTTCTCTGGGCTTTGTGTTGTATCCCTCCAATGTTATCAGCTTATCCTGAAGAACGCAAAGATATTTAAGGCACCTTCCACATGAGAAGGTGCCTTAGCAATAAAGTTTCTAGTTCTTAAAGGAAATCTACCATTTATTTTTGTGCATTATGAACCAAAAATACCTTTGAGAATGCTGTGGCTACACTGATGCAGGCACATATCTTGTTTTATACCTGATCCGAGTGGTTTTGCTGAGAAAAAAATTATTAAATTATGATAATGAGGCTCTGACGCTCCTGTGCCTTGCTCGGTGTATTCACTGTGTTGTGCCTGACAGGCAGAAGTAATCGATCGCTGCACTATCCCTCAGCTGCTGTGTGTTAGTCATCCAACTCAGGTTGATTAGTCCTGTCTGGACAGTAAAGGAAGCTCCGTGTAATGTGTTTATGAATGGCAGTCAGCATGTAACCTAGATTTCCCAAGGCCCTAAATTTTATAATTGTTTTTGGAGCAAAACCACTCAGGGATTAAACAAGATATCTTTCTGCATCAGTGTCGCTACATCATTCTCAAGGTATGTTTGGTTCACAATGCTTAAAAACAAAACGGAAGATTTCCTTTAAGAGGTTTAAAAAAAGTTGATTTTATTTGTCCACCCAATTTCTGACCCATGTGTACCCTTTCCACCCAGATCCAATCCATAAACTCATAGCACTCCTGTGGTTTCCTCCAGTGAAGTCCAGACATCAATATAGGAGTAAAAAGTTAAAACAACTATTCCCTAAGCAATCTGATTGTGGTTTCAATATATTTTCCATATATTTATGAAAGAAAAGGATTTCCTCGTATCCTATAAATGGTTGTAGTAACGCCAATAATCCGATATGTTTCACCTTACAGATAATAACTATGTGACATTTGGAAAGAAAGGTCTCCAGGTTCAATATTTCATTCCCGTTACACATGCTATATGCCTATGTTACAAACCTTTTGTAATTTTACATACATTCCCGTATTCTCTGTATCTTGGAAGGTATAGTATGATTGAACAGCCGTAGCATCCATGGGGGTCTTGGGTGAAAAGAGGTCAATACTAATATCAGTTCTTCATGGAGTTCTGGGATTGCTTGGTTTATATTAAATATCCTTGCAGGTCCATAGTTCTAGTTAATTCAATATAATGTAATATAATTACATGGAGCAGCATAACATATATTATACATAGTAACATAGTGTGGAGTTCAGCCGTCTCCTGCAGTATTCATCAAGACGAAGGAAAACCCCTAGGGAAAAATTTCCTTCCCAACATCAAATATGGCAATTAGAATAAATCCTTAGCCTGCACGATAAGCAGGACTGAGTGGTGGTCACTTTAACCTCTAAATCTAAATCCAAAATGTCTTCATTTTTTTTATAAATACAGGATTTTATTTTGGGTGATTTGGAGTCCAACACTTTCAAATTTTGAATATTTTAGAATTTTGCACATTTTTATAAAAAAAAAAAATGTAAAAAATAAAATTGACTTCTTGGTTACTTCTAGTTTTTCTACTGATAAGGAGGCAAAGGAATTAAAATTTCAGAGGCACATATTGCTGTAAAGGAGCAATGGCATCAATTTAACGGGATACGGCACACAGAAATGTATTAGATTAAAGGAAATCTCCCATCAAAATCCATCATGATAAACCAGGGGCACTTACTCATAGATCCAGGCACTGAGACTGTCTTATAGAATATTTTTATATTTGTTATCCATGGCCTCCTTCCTTCTAAAATCTCCTTTTACAATTATGCTAATGAGCCAAAATGCCTCTGGGTGTTACTTGAGCCTATTGGATATTTGGGCCCCCATCTCATACATTTGCCAGTTATGTTGTGGTGCACATACAGGTTACCCATCTATTTATGAAACTACAACCCCCCATCAACAATTACAAGTAGCTCCCCATCATTAGCACTTTAGTATATCTTCAGAGTATAAGACACCTCTAAGTGCCCCCCTCATAGTATAAATTTCCCCTTCCAACAGCAGGGGAGCCTTTTAAATAGCCCCAACTAATAGCCCCTATTTTTGTAGCCCTTTCTACTATTGTAGTCTGCTTTCTAATGGCTCCTCACTTACAAGGTGCCCTTAATGCCTCCTGTTCAGCAAAAACCCCTTTTTCTGTTGTCCCCACCTAAATAACCCCCTCTTCTGTTGACCCCCACTTAAAGCGACGCATTTCTGTTGCTCAATATTATTTTTCTATGCCCCCCTAACTTATTTTACCCTTTCTGTACAACGTAAACTTTTTTTCCCTTCCTGTAGCCCCCCATCTTTCTTTATGCCCCATTTCCCATACTTTCTGTCTTTTTACAGCCAAATTAAAAAGAAAGATTCATATACTCACCTTTCCCATTAATCCCCCCCCCCCCCCCCCGGTAGTCCTCTTCCTTGCTTCTCAGTTGTGCACGATTCTGAAGCCAGTCATATGCAGAGGTACAATGGTGGAGCTGAGAGCTGATGGCTTCTTGCTTCACCATTGATGTCAATTCCAGGCCCCCAATCATCCACCGATATGGCTTTACAGTGATGGATCCGCAAGCCATGTGTCTACAGCAGGGAAGCCAGTTCTGTAACAGTTGGAGAGAGCAGAGTAAGATACTGTAGGTTTCTCATATCTAGCTCTACAGCTCTGTGTATTATCTTTCTGCTTTTCTCGTACTTCCCTTCAACATTAGGAGGTTAAGTATAGGAGATAAAGACTGGCAAATCAAGCCTCAGGACCTGTGTCTTTTTCGGAATAACAGTGACACAATTTTTCCTGCGCTAGCGGCGCTTTAGCAAAATTTTAAACTTGTTTTATCTAATATGGAAGGATGAGTAAGGAAACCGAAGCGACATCATCTGCAAGATCAGCTCAAGGAATAATATGTTTCTTGTACAGATCTTCAGTTTCCAGTTCAACGCAAAAACATATATCGAGTGTGTAGGCAGACGTAGATAACAACCCCTCCGTTTCATGTGTGCCTCATTATCATAACCGTAACTGCTGATAAGGGGGATTCTGAATATTCTGGAAGCTTCTGTATTCCCAGACCATTGTATGGATATATTAGAGTGATACTTAATGTTTACTTGCTTATACTTGTAACTTTTAGATATTATTATCATCAAGACCAGAACAAGGCTGGTGGGATCCCTGGTATCTATTGTTGGTAGAAGTAATAGTGGTGTTTATAAGGTGGTATGTAGTTGTTGGAGGCCTCTGTGTGGTAGAGGCCATACACATTGTTTCCCTTACATCCCCATAAAATCAACTTTGTTATCTTGCCTTGCATACAGACAGATCTAGAGAAAGTCAAAGGGGGCATGGCAGCTGCTTCCCCTGTCCCATGTCTCGTCTAAGCATTCACCACTTAGGTGATATGACCCTGGTCACTTGACATTAAGGTCCTTTTACCCCTAACATTGTCAAACAGTACCCCATGCATGTATTTCGTTTGAAATCACAGCATGTGATTTCATGTGATCAGATATAAACATGCATTACAGTTTGCAAATGTTCGAGGATGAAAGGACCTTAGATGACATCAGCCTGGTTAAATGACATTAAGAGCTGAAAACTGAGAAAGAGACATGGGGTAAAAAGAGGAGCCACTGGCCACGGCTTCTTCAACTCGATTTAGATCTGGCTGCATGCAAGGTAAGATTACAAAGTCGATTTTATGGGTATGTGAGAAAATTTTTAGCTAAACGAAGTTTAGTCATTTAGTAAATAGGGCTCTATGGGAAACTGCATCTAGCAGTATTTGTGAAAAATGTGGTGACAGGTTCACTTTAAGCCAAAACCACGAGAATTTTTTATAGGCCCCAGAGCAAAATTTGAAATGAGGAGTTGGGACCCATTTACCGACAAGGAACCCCAATCCAACACCAGCAACAATCAATAGAAAAGAAGATCAGAAAAATTACGTACTAACTTTTTATTGACTCTAGTGGCAACCTATCTCCCACTAGAAGGGTCATCCTCAGATTAGAGATAAGAGAATCTTAGGCCCGATCTACATTCAGCATAGAATCAATTCCAACTTTTTATTTTAAAAAAATCTGCTTTGTTAATTGTCTATACATTTTTTTCATTAGAGTTAGGGCTAATCTGAAGACGTACCTTGTCTGGAAATTTCTTCAGGTTAGAGACGAGAGAATATACAGGCAGTCCCCGGGTTACATACAAGATAGGGTCCGGAGGATTGTTCTTAAGTTGAATTTGTATGTAAGTCGAAACTGTATATTTTATAATGGAAGTTCTAGACAATTTTTTTTCTTTTGCCCCAGTGACAATTGGAGTTTCAAAATTTTTGGTGTAATTGGACCAAGAATTATCAATAAAGCTTCATTACAGACACCTTACAGCTGATCATTGCAGTCTGGGACTATAGTAAAGCATCCAGAGAGCTTCACCAGAGGTCACAGTGGGCAGAGGGATCCGTCTGTAACTATGGGTTGTCTGTAAGTCGGGTGTCCTTAAGTAGGGGACCGCCTGTATTTGTTGATTCATAGAGTTAGATGGGATCTACAGTTTTTCCAGCACAGAATCGAATCCAACTTTTTTTTGTAAAAAAAAAAAATCCTCTCTCGATTTGTTCCTTTTCTACAAATGTTTTCATTGGGTTTGAATTAGAATTATGGTCAGAGTTAACAACAAAACTAACTCTACACTAATCCAAACCCTAACCCTAGCCCTATACTAACCGTAACCCTTACCCTACACTAACCCTAACCCTATACTAACCGTTACCCTTACCCTACACTAACCCTAACCCTAGCCCTATACTAACCGTAACCCTTACCCTACACTAACCCTAATGCTACACTAACCCTAACCCTATACTTACCATAACCCTTACCCTACACTAACCCTAATGCTACACTAACCCTAACCCTACACTTACCGTAACCCTTACCACACTAACCTCCACTTTACACTTACCTAACCCTAGACTTACCCTATACTAACCGTAACCCTTACCCTACCTAAACCCTAATACCGCTAACACCCTAACCTCACCCTACACAACCCTACTAACTACCGTAACCCTTACCCTACACGAACCCTTACCATACCCTACACCCATGCTAACCTAACCCTAGCCTTCACTAACACCTAACCCTACACTAACCACCCTATACTAACAGTACCCCCTTACCACCACACTACCCTAACCCTAACATTAACTCTACACCCTTCCCTACACTAACCCTATCCTACCTAACCCTTACCCTACACTAACCCTATCCTACACTACCCTACCCTACCCTACCGTAACCCTTACCCTACACTAAACCTCACTTTACACTTACCCTAACCCTAGACTTACCCTATACTAACCGTAACCCTCACCCTACACTAACCCTTACCCTACCTAACCTTAACCACACTAACCCATACTAACCGTAACCCTTACCCTACACTAACCCTTACCATACCCAACCCAATAATAACCATAACCCTTAGCCTTCACTACCCTAACCCTACACTAACCCATACTAACAGTAACCCTTACCCTACACTAACCCCTAACCCTACATTAACTCTAACCCTACACTAACCCTAACCCTATACTAACCCTAACCGTAACCCTTACCCTACACTAACCCTTACCCTACTAACCGCAACCCTTCCCCCTACACTAACCCTAACCCTATACTAACCGTAACCGTACCCTAATCAAAGACTTCTTAAAAATTAACTAAATGAGATTGGACCTTTTTATGAAAAACATCTTTGTTTTAGTGAATTGAAGGGGGGTATAAAACATTTCCAAATGATTGGAGCAATATCGATTTGGTCCGAATTGATTCCGACCCAAAACACATCTTTTTAAAAAATTTGCAAAACTTCAGAGAACGAATCTTGTATAATTTACTCAACTCTACATCAACATTTATCACAGGGTTGGTGATAAGTTTTTTTACAGCTTTGATCCGACCTTGTCAGTCTGCCGAACATGAACCTGGGGCTTCTGCTTCCCCTTTGTTCTATGGCGGAGGGTCGTGTAGTCCTGGGATATTTCCGCTGGATGATGTACAGGAAGTGGCAAGCTGAAATGTGATTGAAGACACAATCTGATGGACCAGACATATCAGATTCTTCCAAAACGCAATTACAATCTTACATATTTTTGACGACGGTATTAAAATGTCTGAAATTACAAAACCCCTCTTACGGGATGTCAAGTCACATCCACTCTGATGGACACGCCTCAGATATTAGGTTTCTGGCAGCTGCTTTTTTTTTGTAACCAGTCTGGCAAGTACATCACCCTCCAATATTCATGGACGCTTTATACAGCAGATTAATCCTCTTGGACGAGCGGGCTCACGCTGTATATTTTATGACTCAGTAGAGACTGAAGTGCCGGCCATTACTGCAGTATTTCGAGACTAAGGCAAGGAAATGGTCAGCGCTCCAACTTCCTTAAGATGTCGGCTTTATTGGATAGACGACACTTTAAAAGCAGTTGATAGAATATCAGAGCAGAGAAAATGTATGAGTTTCTGACCTTAACGGTCCTATTAATACTACTTATAGGTGTACTATAACTAAGGACCGTTAGGTCTGAAACGTGTCCGATTTTTTTCTGCACACTATGTATCAGCCGTAACACTATAGAAATACAAAAGTGCTGAGAAAATCTGGACCTTAACAGTCATACTACATACAGGTGTATAATACTAAGGACGTTAAGTCAAAATGCGTCAGATTTCTACCACTGTATTTAAAGTGGGTGGACATCTACCACCAGGATGAAGGATTGTAAATCATGTACTGACTATTGGTGTGTGCCTGCTCTGGAAGGATCTGCTTTTTTGTTTTAGCTTCTTATACCCTGTTTTTTTTTTTTTTAAAGGCTTAAGGGTTTCACAGCTCCATAGATGTTAATGTAGCCTTAACCCCTCAGACTCATTTGCATAATTTTTAAAGCCATTTTTCTTAAAAATAAGGGAATAATAAGCTTAAAGAAGAACAGATCCTGTCAGAGGGGGTACACAACCAGTATTTCAGTGTGCTTAGTTTACATCCTTCAATCCGGTGGTAGATGTCTTTTAAAAATGTCATCTATCCAATAGAGCAGTGGATGGCGAACCTTTTAGTGGCCCAGTGCCCAAACAACCCAAAACCCCCTATTTATCGCGAGGTGCCAACGAAAAATTTAAGCAGTAACTTACTACTGCTCCTGTTCTTCCAATCAAATTGGCCTCCTGAGGACAGCAACAAAGCAGAAAAATGGAAAATTTGCATCATTTTAGTTCTTCTTCCAGTGTCTGTTCTCCATCTTCCTACAGTCTCAAGTAGCAAAGTAAGTATCAAAATATGCTAAAATCAGCATCTTTTAAGTTGTTTGGAACTGCAGGAATATGGCCCAGGTGCCCACAAAAGGCCTGACTGTCGCCTTGCACCCTGCCATAGTTTTCCACCACTGCAATAGAGTATGAAGCAAACATTTTAAGGAAGTTGAGTGCTGACCATTTTTCTTCTGCTGTTTGAGGATAGGAAGACTATCCTTCCATAAGGCTGTCATAAGGGCCCTGCACCCTTACTTCTTCCACTATTTAAGGACATGCTGAAGACTACCTCCAATAAGCTGTGCACCCCAAGGCCGTTGCACCCTCGTCTTCTTCTGCTGTTTAAGGACATGCTGAAACTATCCTCCCATAAGGCTGTGCACCCACAAGGCCATGCACCTTGTCTTCTTCGGCTGTTTGAGGTTTGCTAAGGCTATCTCCCATAAGCCGTGCACCCTTGTCTTTTTCGGCGTTGAAGGCACATGCTGAACACTATCTTCCCCGAAATCTGTGCACCCACAAGGCATGCACCCTTGTCTTCTTCGGCTGTTTGAGGATATGCGAAGGCTATCCTCCCACAAGTCGTGCACCCAATTGTAAGCTGAATACTTTCTTTCAATCACTATAGTATTTCAAGAGTAACTATAACTAGGAAGTAAATTCTAGTATATGTATCTTGCATTTTGCATATATTTAGGGCCACATTTATCACCTTTTGTGCGCCTAAGTGTAGTAGTGTGCCTAAATTCTGGCGCACTGTTTTGCCAGAATTATCACCAACTGTGATAAGATAATTCCTGCTCTTATTACACTTTACTTTAACACAGTTTGGCGCAATTTGGCGCAATTTCGGAGCAATGTTAGATTCAGCAGTTACACTGTCATCCTGCTACAAGCTCCTCTCTTCTTCTCCACATCCCAGAATAGTAACACCACAGCAGCACCAGGTTGTGACACCCAGCACCCGTGACCTCCTCACAGTGGCTTCTCCTAGAGGGGATCCCCAGTGCTGGTCTCCTGCTGCAACCCTGTAATTCTGCACAGTCCCCCATAACACTGTGCAGAATTACATGGGGGACACTGTTTTGTATTTATTGCAAACTTCTGCAAACTTGTGCAAACTTCTCTTGCACTTGCTGTGAGCTCAGAGTTTGCAGAATGTTTTGTAATAGACAGTGATGAACTGTAATAGAGTCTGCAGCTCCTGTCTGTAATGTATCTATTATATGTTCCAGTGTCCTGGCTGAGCTTTGCTGCTAGATAAATGAGCTCTTCTGCAAAGGGGCTCAGTGCTTTCTTCTCAGTAAACGCCACCTTTGGGCTGGAGTGTTTTTGCGCCCGTTTTTGCGCCTAAATGAAAGTTGCAAGTGATGAAATATCATTAGCGCGCAAAACATCTGATTGGTAAGATAGATGAGGGAAAGCTGGTTATTTTTGCTGCGCGGCTAGTTTGGCGTTTAGTCGCAAAAATAGCGCAATGAAATGAATGAAAAGGCGCAAAACAACAGAAAAAACGAGTGATACATTTGGCCTTAGTCTCTCTCTGAGTGACTGCATAGATTTCTTGTGCTCTAAGCCATCAGATTCTCCCCTTCTCACACATGAGTCTCACTTCTGCGCTAACTTTGTATGATGCATCTGCTGCTGTTTAGTTGCTGCGTTCAGTTTAGCTGGAATTTTCCTTTAAAGCCTCGGATCTCTTCTACTGCGCCAATTAGATAAAATTTACGAGAGTTTATAACGTTGCATTAACAACTTTCCCCTACGAGCCGGCACTTCGTTCTGTGCGTGTGAAGGGATTTGACTTACATTGTCCATAAAAGCCGATCTGGCGGCAAAACTAATGAGAAGCCATGAGCTGTGTCCCACTACACACCATTATAAGTTGACCGCTACGTGGCCCGGACAGACACCCGACTTCTCTGCCGCAGATCCTAATCCTTTTATCGATTCAATTCAAAACACATTATTGTGAATTTTGTCTCTTCGCCAGGTTGTTAGCAGAGCAGGCGAGATACTATGAGTTGTGATGTCCTTAAAGGGCAAATTCAAGATTGCCCATTCAAGCCAATGAGATACCCTAAAATCTGTGAATCCCTATTCACAGTGCCACAGTAGATACACACGTGATTCACAGTACAGGGATAATACACACAGTGATGTCACAGTACAGGGATAATACCACCAGTGATGTCACAGTACAGGGATAATACACACAGTGATGTCACGTACAGGATAATACACACAGTGATGTCACAGTACAGGGATAATACACACAGTGTGCAAGTACAGGGAGATCACACAGTGATGTCATCAGTACAGGGATAATACACATGATGTCACAGTACAGGGATATACACACATGTGATATCACTACAGGATAATACACACAGTGTGTCACAGTACAGGAATATACATTCAGTGATGTCACAGTACAGGGATATAACACACAGTTATGTCAGAGTACAGGGATAATACACACAGTGATGTCACAGTACAGGTGATTATACACAAAGTGATGTCACAGGAACAGGGATAATACACACAGTGATGGCAATACAGGATAACACACAGTGATGTCACAGTACAGGATAGATACAAACTGTGATGCCACAGTACAGGTAACACACACACAGTGATGTCACAGTACAGGGATAATACACACAGTGATGTCACAGTACGATATACACCCACAGCGATGTCACATACAGGGGTAATATCACACAGTGATGTCACAGTACAGAGATAACACACGTGATGTCACGTACAGGGATACACACACAGTGATGTCACAGTACAGGGATACATACACACAGTGATGTCACAGTACAGAGAGATAATACACACAGTGAGTTCACAGTGCAGGGATAATACACACGAGATGTCACAGTACAGGGATAATACACACAGTGATGTCACAGTACAGGATAATACACACATGATGTCACAGTACAGAGATAATACACACCAGTGATGTCACAGTACAGGAATAATACCACAGTGGTGTCACGTACGGGATAATACACACAGTGATGTCACAGTACGGGATAATACACACTGTGATGCACATACAGGGTAATACACACACAGTGGTGTCACAGTATAGGATAATACCACTGTGATGCCACAGTACAGGATTAGACACACACAGTGATGTCACAGTACAGGGATAATACACACTGTTGATGTCACAGTACAGGTAATACCACCAGTGATGTCACAGTACAGGATATACACACAGTGATTCCACAGTACAGGATAATACACAGTGATGTCACAGTACAGGGATAATACACACAGTGATTTCACAGTACAGGGATAATACACACAGTGATGTCCAGTACAGGATAATACACACGTGATGGCACAGTACAGGGATAAATAACACAGTGAGGTCACAGTACAGGATAATACACACAGTGATGTCACAGTACAGAGATAACACACACAGTGTGTCACAGTACAGGATAATACACACAGTGATGTCACAGTACGGAGATAATACACACAGTGATGTCACAGTACAGGATAATAACACAGTGATGTCACAGTACGATAAACACAGGATGTCACATACATGATAAACACACGTGATGTCACAGTACAGAGATAATACACACAGTGATGTCACAGTACAAGGAATACCACAGTGATGCATGCAGGGATATACACACAGTGCTGTTCAGTACAGGGATAATACACCAGTGATGTCACATACAGGGATAATACACACAGTGATGTCACAGTACAGAGATAATACACCAGTGATTCACAGTACAGGATAATACACACAGTGATGTCACAGTATAGAGTATAAACACAGTGATGTCACAGTACAGGGATAATACACACAGTGATGTCACAGTACGGGATAATACACCAGCTATGTCACCGTACAAGATAATACACCACGTGATGTCACAGTACAGGATAATACACACAGTGATGTCACAGTACAGAGATACACACACAGTGGTGTCACAGTACAGGATAATACCACGTGATGTCACAGTACAGAGATAATACACACCGGGATGTCACAGTAACGGGATATATACACAGTCATTCACAGACAGGATAATACACACATGATGTCACAGTACAGGTAATACACACAGTGATGTCACAGTACAGAGATAATACACACATGATGTCACAGTACAAGGATATACACACAGTGGTCACAGTGCAGGATAATACCACAGTGCTGTTACAGTACAGGGATAATACACACGTGATGTCACAGTAAGGGATAATACAACAGTGATGTCACAGTACAGAGAAATACACACAGTGATGCACAGTACAGGATAATAACACAGTGATGTCACAGTAAATATCACACAGTGTCAAGTACGGTTACACACAGTGATGTCACGTACAGGATATACCACAGGATGTCACTTACGAATAAACCACAGTGATGTCACAGTACAGGGATAATATACATACACAGTGATGTCACAGTACAGATAAATACACACAGTGATGTCACAGTACAGGATAAATACACACGTGATGTCACAGTACAGGATAATACACACATGTGATGTCACAGTACAGAGATAATACACACAGTGATGTCACAGTACAGGATATATCACCAGTGATGTCACAGTACAGGGATAATACACAGTGAGGTCACAGTACAGGGATAATACACACAGTGTGTCACGTACAGGGTATACACACATGATGTCACAGTACAGGTAATACACACGTGATGTCACAGTACAGGGATAATACCACAGTGATGTCACAGACAGTAAACCACACAGTGATCATAGTACAGGGAGAATACACACAGTGTGTCACAGTACAGGGATAATCACACACAGTGATGTCACAGTACAGGAGATACACACAGTGATGTCACAGTAACAGGATTACACACAGTGATGTCACAGTACAGGAATAATACTTCATTGATGTCACTTACAAGGATAATCCACATTATGTCAGAGTACGGGATAATACACACATGATGTCACAGTACAGGATATACACAAAGTGTATGTCACAGACAGGATATACACACAGTGATGGCACAGTACAGGGATAACACACACAGTGATGTCACAGTACAGGGATAATACACACTGTGATGCCACGTACGGTAACACACCACACAGTGATGTCACAGTTACAGGGATAATACACACAGTGATTCACAGTACAGATAATACACACAGTTGTCACAGTACAGGGGATAATAACACCAGTGATGTCACAGTACAGAGATAATACACACAGTGATGTCCATTACAGGTAGAATATCACACAGTGATGTCACAGTCACAGGGATAATACACACGGTGATGTCACAGTACAGAGATATACACACAGTGATGTCACGTGCAGGGATAATACCCAGAGATGTCCAGTACAGGAATATACACACAGTGATGTCACAGTACGGATAATCCACACAGTGATGTCAACAGCAGAATAACACACAGTGATGCACACAGACAGAATAATCACACATGGTTCACAGTACAGGGATAATACACACAGTGATGTCACAGTACAGGGTAATACACACGTGTGATGCCACGTACAGGGATACACACACTGGTCACAGATAGGGATAATACACACTGTGGCCACGTACAGGATAATACAACCACTGATGTCACAGTACAGGGAAATACACACTGTGATGTCACAGTACAGGATATACACACAGTGATGTCACCAGTACAGAGATAATACACACAGTGATGTCACAGTACAGGGATAATATACACAGTGATGTCACAGTACAGAGATACACACACAGTGGTGTCACACAGGGATAATACACACAGTGATGTCACAGTAACAGAGATATAACACACAGTGATGTCACAGTACAGGGATATACACACAATATGTCACAGTACGGATAATACACCACGTGATGTCCAGTACAGAGATAATACACACATGATGTCAAGTACAAGATAATACACACAGTGATCCACATGTGCAGATATATACCACAGTGCGTTACAGTACAGGGATAATACACACAGTGATGTTCGTACAGTACGGGATAATACACACATGTCACAGTACAGAGATAAATCACAGTGATGTCACAGTCAGGATAATACACACAGTGATGTCACTAGAGAATAATCACCAGTGATGTCACAGTACAGGGATAATCACACCGGATTCACAGTACAGGAATAATACACCCAGTGATGTCACCGTACAGAGATAATACACACAGTGATGTCACAGTACAGGGATAATATACACAGTGATTCACAGTACAGAGATAATACACACAGTGATGTCACAGTACGGGATAAATACCACAGTGATGTCCAGTACAGGGATATACACACAGTGATGTCACCGTACAGAGATATACCACAGTGATGTCACAGTACACGGATAATACCAGTGATTCACGACAGGGATAATACACACAGTGATGTCACCGTACAGAGATAATACACACAGTGATGTCACGTAAGGGATATATACACAGTTGATTGTCACAGTACAGAGATAACACACACAGTGGTGTCACAGTACAGGGATAATACACACAGTGATGTCACAGTACAGAGATAATACCCCCAGTGATGTCACAGTACAGGGATAATACACACAATGATGTCACAGTACAGGTATACAACCCAGTGATGTCACAGTACAGAGATAATACACACAGTGATTTCACAGTACAAGGATAATACACCAGTGATGTCACAGTGCAGGGATAATACACACAGTGCTGTTACAGTACAGGGATAATACACACAGTGATGTCACAAGTACAGGGATCATACACACAGTATGTCACAGTACAGAGATAATCACACAGTGATGTCACAGTACAGGATAATACCACCCAGTGATGTCACAGTATAGAGATAATAACACCCAGTATGTCAACAGTGACAGATAATACCACAGTGATGTCACCGTACAGGAGATAACATACACGTGATGTCACAGTACAGAGATAATACACACAGTGATGTCAAGTACAGGATATACACAGTTATGTCACAGTAACAGAGATAAATAACACACAGTGATGTCACAGTACAGGGATAATACACTAATACCAAAAACCTATGAATGTATAGATCTTTCCAGTATATAGTGCAGTAGTTTTTCCTAACTCTCCAGCACATAAATGACATTGTACTCAGCAGTAACAGCTTGGTAATATTTAGGCCTCAGCCAGATGTGACAGTATGAAGTATATCCAGTATTATGGAGAGCATGCAGCACATTCCCCATACTGCAGCCACCATTTACGTGTGTAATCACTAGTCCGGACAGATGGTCTTTTTTCCCTTGTGACACAAAAAGTTATAAAAACTTGGGCAAAACCCATAAAACCTTCTCTCAAATTTCAATTCAAACAGTTTGAGATTCTAAATATTTGGATGATAAAGGAAAACTTGTATTCATCCCATATCTCAGTGGCTTTTTGTTATTACGTGTCCAATAGACGCGCTGCGCCGTGTCCATGCATATAGGACTTGTATAATGGACCGGGCTGTTTAATGCTTTGTCTTATGAATATTTTATTATGTGATGATCATTTTATAGAATATTTTATGTTGTGTTTATGCCAAACCAGAGATGTAAGAATTTTAAGTCATATTCTGGATAATACAAGATTATAAAATTAATGTGTAACGGGGATGTCCGAAAAACCCAATTCCGAATTCTATCATTTGATTTAGCGATTTGCGGATAAGGCAGTAAGTACTGGGAAA
Organism: Engystomops pustulosus; assembly: GCA_019512145.1. Lineage (NCBI taxonomy): Eukaryota > Metazoa > Chordata > Amphibia > Anura > Leptodactylidae > Engystomops > Engystomops pustulosus. The sequence goes on from CM033643.1 coordinate 209,968,857, forward strand.
CCTTTAGCAAGGTATATGGTATGTACAGTCTTTATTTTGGATAGGCTACATTCACACGAAAGTGTGCCCACCGTATCGTAGCACCGTGGGCACACGTCTGCGCACGGGTTAAGTGCTGCTCACCCCCAGCCCCTCCCCACAGAGATACATGGCGCACGGCGCTGTAATACGTGTCCTATCTTTTCCCACGAAACGGTACAGGCACCGTACCACTCGTACCGCTCCGTGTACCCATTGCCGGCATAAGGGGGACGTATATACGCCGGCCGTATATACGTCCCACAACGGTCGAGCAACGGTTGTGTGAATGTACCCTAAATCTGTGGATATTCAACATTTAGAAACTTTAAAAGTCACCGTTTGGGAGACTGAAAATGGAGCTGGAACTTCACCTTTTCCATGTAGTGGTTTGGCCCTGGAAACTTCAGCTGATCATAAACAGTTCCTGGGGCCGACCACTACATAGAGTACAGGCCTACATTGCCTACAGGCTACTGGTGTCACCAGATGTGTTAGGGTCAGGTTGGTTCGAAGAAGTTAAACATCTCCTATAAAAGACCTGTAAAACTTTTTAATGGTATTGATTAAAAAAACCATATACAGGCAATCCCCAGGTTACATACAAGATCGGTTCTGTAGGTTTGTTCTTAAGTTGAATTTGCATTTAAGTTGAAACTGTATATTTTATAATTGTAACCCCAGTCAAAAATGTTTTGGTCTTTTTGAGAATTGGATTTTAAAACTCTTGGGTTGTCATAAGAACCAGGATTAACACTAAGTCTTAAGTACAGACACCTGTGATAACTGTTACAGCTGGTTTCTATAGCTGGGACTAAAGTACAGTAAATTGTCAATATCCAGAGGGCCGTTCGTAACTAGGGGTCGTCTGTAAGTCGGGTGTTCTTAAGTCGGGGACCGCCAAGCAGAGGTCAAAGGAGGAAGTTTGAACTTCCATCATCATGGAGGACTTCGGTCCCAAGGTAATGTTCAGTTCTGGAAACACTGGCATATGGTCCGTATTGTTCGGTTTATGTGCCAAAAAGAGGAAACTATTTTGAGGGTCCGTCCTCTTTACAGAACATGTGCAAAGCCACCATCTTCATTCCGGAATCTTCATTGTATTCACTGTATAAACTGTCTCCAATGTTACCTTCAAATGGGCTTTTCCTCCATTGGACCTTCGGGGCTATCACAGGAGAAAAGCCCATTATGGCTTGGACCCTTGGCACTATTTTGGGTCACTCTAAAAATGTCAGACAAACCAGTGATCGGGAGCATTACCAAAGGTTTTCTAGAAAGTAGGTGGAGTTTAGGATGAGAATCGTGAAACTTGTGCCCCATTCAGGAGGTCAGTAAACTTGACGTTGTGATATGCTGGGGATCCCAGGAGGTGATCTTTGACCTCTTGTTGTTAGTAGTGTGATTTTGTATTTACTTACATTGCAATCTTATTTGTAATAATAGAGGATGACTGCTGCAAAATGATCTCTACAGAACAGGAAATATCAGCCTTGTATATGGGTCAGTGGACAGTGTAAAAAATTCTAGATTTTAAGGATTTGTTATAAATAAATATAGATAGCAAAAATGATTAAAATATGCTTTAGAGGAACCTGTCACCAGGTTTTACTAAACTACTACTACCCCTAAACTACTGGCAGACTCAGGTAGGGGATGAAATTTCCTTTGTAGAATTCCCTCTTCTATATGAAATCTCACCTGTTTACCAATAAAATATCCACCAAAGTCAGGCAAATATGACTCTTCTCCCCTCGTTTTCATTTCAGATGAGTCAAGTTTAGTGATTTCAGGGGAAGTGTCAGACACCTATATCTTCTGTCCTACATAACTGGACATACAGCCAGTTAGACAATTGTCTGGAATGGGATCTTTATCTGTAACTTACATTTTCAACTATGTTTTTAGCTTCCTGTATCCCTGGTTCTGTAGCTCACAAAGCCATAGGCCTGAAAGATCAGATCCTTATCTTTAATATGACATAGAAAAGAAGATAAGGGATTCTGATGTGAAATTACCCCTGAAACCACTAAACTTGACTCATCTGATCTGAAAATGGGATGAGAAGCATCATAGATAGATAGATAGACTGATTGATAGATAGATAGATAGACAGACAGACAGACAGACAGATAGATAGATAGATAGATAGATAGATATGAGATAGATAGATAGATAGATAGATATGAGATGCTAGATAGATAGATAGATAGATAGATATGACATAGATAAATAGATAGACATTGAGATGAAAATGACCTACTACCTAATTTAATCAATGTTAACAAATTTAGCTTTACATATTAGACACATTTAACATTCAGTAATCAGCAAAAAATAGCTTACTAATAGGCACCAGAAGTTGTACTCCGCTCACGTCAAGCTGTTTCTGGATTAACACATAGATTAGGATTTGTTCTTCCTTTGAAGTGTTCTGTTGATATGTTATGTAAAATATTAAATGACAGCTTTAGAAGATGAAAAACGTGAAAATCCTCTCTGGGAGCCTTCATTCAGCCGTATTATGCTGTGCAGAGACACCTGTTGGGTTTATATTAGTTGCTCATACAGGTAGATTTTTATTTTTTCCAATTTTTTACTTGACAACCTAATATATGTATATCAGTATATGTATTATTTAATAGGATATTATGCTGGGCTAAATTACTGTGTAGTAGTCAAGTGTATGCAAGTGTAGACTAGTGAACTAGTGTAGCCTTCGTGAAAGCTGGCCTGGGTAGGTGGAAAAAACGTGTGGGGTTCAAAAAGAAAATGGTCAGAGACAAGCCAAGTTCAGGGCAAAAATAGTCAAAGGACAAAGTAAATGTAGTGTAGGTGAAAAACACCCGGGGGTTCAAAAAGAGAATGGTCAGGGACAAGCCAAGGTCAGGGCACAAGTGCAGGAACAGTTAAAAGGTCAAGGTAAGCAGCACAGGTTCAGGTCAAGTTAAAACCAGGATCATAATGGAGGGTGAGAAGAATAGGAAGAGTTAACTAAAAGCTGACCTTGGGTAGGTGCAAAACACCCGGGGTTCAAAAAGAGAATCGCCAGAGACAAGCCAAGGTCAGGGAAGATGTGGAGGAACAGGTAAAAGGTCAAGGCAAGAAGCACAGGTTCAGGTGAAGTAAAAACCTGGGTCATAATGGAGGGTGAGAAGATCAGGAAGGGTTAACTAAAAGTTGACCTTGGGTAGGTAAAAGACACCTGCGGTTCAAATAGAGAATGGTCAGAGACAAGCCAAGGTCAGGGCAGATGTGGAGGAACAGGTAAAAAGTCAAGGCAAGCAGCACAGGTTCAGGTGAAGTAAAAACCTGGGTCATAATGGAGGGTGAGAAGAACAGGAAGGATTTACTAAAAGCTAACCTTGGGTAGGTGTAAGACACCTGGGGTTCAAACAGAGAATGGTCAGGGACAAGCCAAGGTCAGGGCAGACGTAGAGGAACAGGTAAAAAGGCAAGGCAAGCAGCACAGGTTCAGGTCAAGTTATAAACTCAAGGTCAAGGATCATCATGGAGCATGAGCAGAACAGGAAGGATTAACAGGATCCCCTCTTCCCCAGCACTCGGAGATGTCTTTAAAAGGATGAAACATAGCAGTACATAGATATTTTTTATAGATATATATTACATACATTTTCCCGGAGAGAATCGCCCCATAAGACTCCTTACCAGTGGGATCACCTCAAGGAGAATCAGTACTTTTTGTGATTAAATATATCAAACGAAGTGTTGCCAATAGAAGAGTGTTCTCTGCTCGCCCTTGTGAGGTACATGATGTATCTTGGCAGCTTCTGCTACTGAATTTTAAGAAGTGTCCATTCAAACATAATTATCACGTCACTTACCAATGGACCACAGACGATACGGTGATAAATAGACACGGGGCAGAGCTGTCTTGTTCAATGCAAATAAGTCTAGATGTAAGATGTTGTCTGGAGAAGGAATCTCAGTATTCTAGTCTCTCTAGGGGAGGGAGAAGAAATATATATATAGGATGTTTTCAAAAAGACCAAACAAATGGTGAAACGCTGGGACCTGGGCTTCGATCTAGCTCAGAACAATGTAAAGTAATCTGTAATCCCGTGTGACAACAGCCTATAATCCACCAGATTACAAGGGCAAATATTAACCATATGATTATAGGTATATATTTTTGTTTCGTCTTTTAATGGATGTTGCTCAACTAATTCCGGCACAGTTGGAATTTTGTCCGTGCCATTTCTGAGTAGTCCATACTGTTAAAGGGGTATTGTCACAAAGTTCTTAAATATACTCAGGATCACAAAATAAAACATTCTCAAATTCACTGTTATTAACAAAAATGCAGCATTTCACAGATATAATTCCAACCTGTCTTTAACAGTCCTGCTGTTTATATTTTGGTTGTCCCTGGATACGACCATAAACTCCTGACCATGGTCAGGCAGTTTCCTGTGGCGTTAATAGCTTCTTTTGTACTGCACGGGGAGGGGCAGGAGCAGCTCTACTGACAAGATAAGCTCTGGATCTGAGGGGAGGGGGAATTTAGCAGTGCTAACTGTGTGTTTTATAGGTGAGGTAGCAGCGTCATTTTGTCTTATAGTCTGTAGGCTGTTCAGAAGCTAAATTGAACTGTAGATAAACCCTGTACCCTGATAATCTATGCACATCGTCAGCACACAGCATCTCATAGCACAGAGGAATCATAAAGCTAGTCGCCGCCCACACTGCTAATTATCACTGAGTGATAGGTGAAAAAACAGCAATAAAATGGAGTAGAATTGCATAGTAAGGGGTTAAAATTATCTTTATTGTGTAAACATCACTAGGGGATTCAAATTTAAGAACTTTTTTTCATGGGCAAAACCCTTTAAAACTGTTTATGACTGCCATAAACGTTCATGTAAAAGAGGCCTAACCTAGATATTTCTCAGTTGTTGTTCAGTTCTAAGTTCTGTCTACATTTCTTCTGTCCAATAAGTGGCAGTGAAGGAGACCACTGAGGCCATGCTATTGTATCTCCACACCATATATTTTACTGGACCGAAACGTGTTGTGAAGTCCTTTATATACTTACCTACAATTAAGCCATATAAAGGTCTGGGTACCAGACCAAAACATGTTGTGAAGTCCTTAATATACTTACCCACAATTAAGCCATTTTTCTGCCCTACTGAAGCAGGACCTGTTGGATTGATCCAGGTTTATCCTTCCATGTGCCTTCTCTGCGCATCTACTGTTTTCTAGTACACAAAATTAGAAATATCATTTTTGGACATTGATTACAAAGGGTTAAATCAAATCAAAAGACAAGGAAGCACTGTCTCTGTATGGTGTTAACAAGGCTTTTTTTACTATGAGAACTGTCAATCTGTGGACTAGCCTGCCTCAGGCGCTGGTCACAGCAGGGACAGCAGAGAGCTTCAAGAAGGGTCTAGATGCCCTTTTACACCTAAATAACATTGATGGTTATGTTATATAGAATTGTAAATCCCTTCCTCATGCAATCCCTTCCCTTCCTTGGTTGAAGTTGATGAGAATGAGTCTTTTTTTTAACCCTATAAACTATGACAAATCTCTAAAAAAAAATAAAATGACTATTTTGGTTCATCAGAACCTGCCACTTATGCAAAAAGTAATTAAACTTTCACAAAAGCGGAAAAATAACTCCCAGGAACGTCTCCTTGGTATTTTCTCAGTGTGACTGTCCCGACTTGTTAAATATATTCCCAATTATTTTTTATGTTCTGCTTATGAGCGGGTTTTTCATCAGTCACACTTAAGATGACTATCCCTTTGGAGCTCTGCATAGATTACATACTATCTGGTCTGAACAGTAACCATCATAAATAATAAATCAAATAAAAATGCCTTCGCCGTTCAGACGGAGCCTCCCTGTCATGAAATATAATATATTAAAATTTAAACATCGAAAAAATTGAAACATTTCTTATTGTCGAACCCAATCTGCACTTTAATTTCGCAATGTTTTATTTAAATCTAATTGCCCGATCAATCACTTAAATTTTTTTTTTCATTTTTTTTTTTTTTGCCGATTTGGCGCTTTGAATTTTAATTCGATTACTATAGCGAAAACTTTAAGAGCTATTAACATTTACACAGGCTGAACATGCCGATTGCACATTCAGACTCCATCAAGAATTGATAAGTCAGGGTTTTTTTTTTCCAACATGATGGAATGCAATGGATATGAAAGAGCAATGTAAAAAACAATGTCCTATATGTAATATATGTAGAGCTCTGGCCGTGTAAAGTAAGAGTCAACTGATTAAAACTAGTTGACTCTTAAAGGGGCTGTTCAAAGTATTATTATAATTTTATCCATAGATAAAAATCTGATCTGTGGGGGTCACATTCTCATTAACTGAATGGTCTAGCATGCTTGGACCCCTAGAAGCCTTGGGCCCCAGTTTCCCCGGATTATAATCCATTACTGTTCACCATACAACCAGTATATTATCCATGTAGGCGCATGTATGTAACATACAAAAAATCTGAGTTGCATAGGTCCATAATAAATTCTTGTTACAGGTCTATTATGTGCCTAATATATAATGTATGATTCCCGGAAACATTGTATGGCATGTTTTATTCTGCAGATAATCGGAGACACTATTTGGCCTGAGCCTATGCTGAGCCTACGAACCCCCAGGGACCTGCTGAGGGGGTCTCTCTTGGACGCCTTTGCCCTTTACCTACGTGACTATTTTGTTGTGTAAGCAGAGTATGTTTTCTGATAATGAGACCGGTTGTCATAATTAATAGATGTAATTAGGTAATTAAATGGCTGTTACCAGAATATAATTGGTGTGTGAGGATGATGGATCTTTGGAGGACTCGCTTAGATTCTTCTTCACAGTAAGGATTCGCTGAGTAAGGGATATGAAGGTGATGTATTATGCATCTTGCTATATGCGGCAGTATAATGTTATATTCTTCACTGTAAATGATTTAGACAGTGATCCGATATATTCCCCGCACTAACCCCACAGTATATTGAGTCCTTATGCATCTTCATTAAAAGGTAAGGCTGGTGGAGGTGCCAATTACATTGATTGGAGGAGACATTTGGATGTCTATCACCAGGGTCACAGGGATTTCCTTCAGTAATTGGAAAATATATCTCAAGGTCTTATTTGTTGTCCTGAGGAACAAGACTCAATGTACTCAAGGTACACAATGTGTATGGCTATTATTAGGTCACTATTGATCCTGCCGAGAAATGAGGTGATGCTGTGGGAATGAGATGGGAACGACACATAATAGAGACCCCCCTTATGTTCATTTCCTGTGACTGACCTCCAAAAATTCTTTCTGGTGGAGGAACCTTTCCTCTTTTCAATCTAAATCCATGTAACCTTAACACACCAAAATATATCAAGACTTATCGGATATCGGACTTTCAATGTATTCAAAATGGTTCCCCCCGTTAAAAGAACTGGAATGTTCACCAAATGTGTAGGGTTTCGTTTGTTGTGTCCAGAAAAATTTTTCTAGTGCCACCTAATCGTTAGTCTGGATAGTCTTCGCCAGGGATCCCTTATGTGTTAGGAAAAAAGTGTCTACCTAAATTCCGGTTGGCCATTAGACCGTGGTTTTCAGTTTCGCTCATTTGACATGGAGCACGGAGAAATCCCATATTATAACTGGTACTTTTGGACTCATTAATTAGAATATGAGTTGAGCATTGTTGTTCTGTAGTCACCAACAAGATGTCTCCATGATATGGAACCAAAAGGTCATGGATGTCAATGCTCAGCTGCTGATTGGCTTTTAAGGTCACATGCTACCCTGGCGTTCCCGCACCATGAGAGCAACAGGACTGAAACCATGTCACTGTCATGTTTTATTATCTTATTTTAGGATGCTTTTTTTTACTTGGATAATCTCTTTGAGGTTGCCCCAACTGATACTAATTCTACCCAATAAGTACATCAATAATATTATTCAATTGCTAATTTTGGATCCGTTGGTCGATAGGAAACATCTGCAAAGACTTTGTATGTTCTCTCCGTGTTTGCGTGGGTTTCCTCTGGGTCCTCCATTTTCCTCCCACACTCCAAAACATACTGGTAGGTTAATTAGATTGTGAGCTCCATGGGGAGAGGGACTGATTTGGCAAGCTCAGTACAGCGCTGCATAATCTGTGTGCGCTATATAAATAATAAATATATGTTTCACTCTATCCTACAAAAAGTCTGAAGTATGAAAACAGAAAAAGGAGCTGCAACTGCCTATTTGCCGCTAGCTACCAGCCATAACTGTGATTGTTCAGGGGGGAGCAACCATGTGGTTTTACAGCAATTTTTTCTTTAGGTCTTCACACCACAATAAATATAAAAAAGCAGGAGATCAAAAAGAGCCACGAGCCAAAAAAACTTGCAAAATTGGTACAATGACCACTATCTAGAATGTATAAGGCCGCTATGAGTAGGATTTATGTTTATTTTTACCAATTTGTCAATTTGGGAGACATTGATAGGACAGAACAGAAAATGACAGAATTTAGGGGACTCATGATTTGGAAAGTATGTACTTACAATGTGCTAATTAGTTTGTTGTCTGCCCATATAGTTGCTTTTGGTTATGGCCCCTCAGGCCCATCAGGCCTCTGTCTTGACTACTATTCCTATCTGGTTTTAGGTAGGTCACTGGCTTCCTCTGTAGCAAAACGAAACAAAAATGAAGACCTCCGTAATCTGAGAAATGTTGGTTGCTAGGAACTGATGAATCTAAAATCCGTCTAGTAATCGGTCAAACAGTGTAACTCTCCATCTTAGTGTAAAATTTACAAGATCTTTCCCAATCAAGATGATATAGGTAGTGTTCAACAAGCCATAAAGCGAGGCCAATTTTGCTTCTTCGCAGTCAATTAGCAATCCTCTATTTCCGTGCACAGTTTGCAGCAGTGGCCTGTATCTCTCACACTAAGGTCCTATCACACTCTGTGAAGCAGGAGAAATGTGGTACTCAAGGTCACAAATTGGCCTATCTCATCGGTAGAGTAACTATTGCTTTATATTTTCCATCAAACCATCGGGCACATAAGGCGTTGGGTGAGATAAGGTTACCGCGGCTCTTAGCTGATGTGCAGAAATTGATTTTAAGCCAATTTGTGCACATTAACATCGAGACGTGGGTAATGTGATGCAGAACGAGTGTAAAAAGGGAGATAAGTGCTTTGTTTGCCGTTCTTAGCTAGTAATATAAAAAGTTACATACATAAACCGTAGAAGAAAGATCTTGGTCTTGGTTAGTCGTTGGTGAGTGTTACAATTTTTAGCCTTAAAATGGCCTTGGCATAACATACAGGGCATGGACAATGACAATACGGTGACCTAGAGTATCATTAAGGCCATGGTCAGCCTTTGTTTTGGTAAGCTTTAATAGTTTTTATGTAAACCAATCCCCATCTGACATGTGAAATGTTGGGAACCAACCTCGAAGGAAGGGAAGTGGGATGAATTGTAAAACTTTGTCTTAGAAACCAGTAAACCTTGATATGCTTTTCTACCGGGACCCTGTAAATTCAAAACCATGGAAATGCTTGGTCTTCACCAGTATTAGAAATACAGGCTAAAAGATGCTTAAATTGCCACAAAATCAGGGGTACATTGCAACTTGTCAATCTGAGCAGGTAGATGTCTTCCAAGGTGTTATTGAAACCAGGAACCTTTGAAGGTCTTATCTAAAGCTTGGTGGTGTCTCACAAGTCCACCTATGAATCAGTTTAAAGTTGATCTCTAATTTCCAAACATTTGTTCCTACAATTTGAAGATCCTAGTCTTCTCTCAGATTAGTTCCCTAGCAGTATAAAGCCCTCAGTCTTTGCATGGATGAGATACACAACCAAATTTCCCTTAATGTCATTGAAGTGGTCTTCACTGATGAGGAAGTTTTCAGAACTTGACTTGGTAAAACATGGTTCCCAAGCATCTTTGATTCAGTAGAACAATTTCAGTAGAGGAGATCTACCATTCCATTCTGGCTCTTGTAGCAGAAGCAGTAGGTATTGTAACTAGCTGAATTGGTAATACTATGGGGCACATTTACTTACCCATCCCGTCGCGATCCGGACTGTCCGACGAGGATGAAGTCCGGCGCAATTCACCAAGATTGTCCGCCTGAGATCCTGCATGTGTCGCTTCCCCGCCCAGGTCCGCCGGAGTTCACCTTCTTCTTCCCGGTGAGTGCATGTCTTGCAACACAATTTGAGATGTTAAATCCCGCACATTGTCTGAATCCGTCGGATCGTCCACCAGCCCGCCCCCCTATTTGTGTCGCGTGAAAGCCGGCGCCCATGTGCCAAAATCCGATCGCATGTGACAAAAAGCCCTTCTAAATGTGGCGCACATACAAAATCGTTGGATATTCCAACGATAATGCGGTTCGCTGACCCTTAGTAAATGAGCCCCTATATCTATAAACTATAATTGTACCGACTGCAACAAAAATATTCTACCCACCTCGGCAGTCAATCACTTTGAAGTCAACAAAACATTCCAAAACGTCATACAAAAAACAATACAAAACCTACAAACTGGATCTAACCCTTGCCAAGGATGAAAAAGCAAATTGAAATTGAAATCAACCACTTTATCGCTTTGTGGTCGTACGAATAATCATATTAAAAAATGACAAATCCCATCTAATAAAAAAAGAGCCAAAGAAACACAATACTTGATCATTTATGTAATTTAATTTATCTCCGTATTCATTCACTAGTGACGTTTTGATACATTCTTGAAAAGACAAAAAGATTGTGGAACTTATTGAATGTTTGAACTTTGCCAGAAGACAAATTAGTTCATGGGAAATGTATTTATGGAACTCGCGGAATGGGGCAATATGGACGGAGATTGGAAAACATAATGTATTGCACATTTCTGCGGCTTATTAAAGCTTACATTGTTTCTGCTACAGCCTGTGGGCTTTAAGTCCTATTAGTGTTCTATATAAAGCCGGCACTCCGCCTCGCTCTGGCATTTCTTGTTTTAGTTTAAGGGGGAAAACAGGAGCAATTTAAATATACTGGAGATGAAAATTACAGCATTTGTAAGCACGGGGCTGTCTCATAGGACGGATTGTAAAGGAGGTAAAGAAATCCGCTTCACTGTCTCTTCAATAATTGCAGCTCACAAAATGTATTGTAAACATGTCTAATAGAGCATCTATAATGGATGCATAGTAAATACCTTGCATTTATGTCTACAAATTGTACTTCTTTAAGGCTTCAACAATTTAATGACTACTCCAACACAAATTGCTATTGGCCACAACACTAATATTTATACACAAAACATAAAAATTCGATTGAAACTGGCTCAAAAATTCTACAGACCACAACCCAAAACTCTGTTGACCATGATACAAGAATTCTATTGGCCACAGTGCAAAAAAATCTATTGACCGCAATACAGAAATTGTATAACCAATAGAAAAAATTCTATGGCCCACAACACAAATATTCTACAGACTATAACTCAAAATTCTACTGACCACAACACTAAAATTCCAATGACCAAAACACAATTCTATGACCAATACAACATGCAAACACTACTGCCCACAGCCAAAAATTGCATAGACCACATCACAAAAATTATGAACACAAGAGAAGAATAGAGCTCATCACAGCACAGTTCTATGACCACCATATCACAACAATTTTACTGACCAAAATTTCAGACCGCAACACAAATATTTTCTGACCACAACACAAATATTCTATGGAGCATGCCAGAAATATTCTACAGACCATAACCCAAAATTCTACTAACCACAACACAAAATTTCCACTGACCACAACATATTTCTATGATCACCCTATCGCAACAATTCTGCTCATCAAAACATTAAAAAATGTGGTGACCGCTATACAAAAACTTCTGATCACAACATATTTCTATAACCGTAAAGTAAAAATTCTACTATGTAAAATACAAAAATTTTACAGACCAAATTCTACTGACCGCAACATAATGGGGCAGATTTACTTACCCGGTCCGTTCGCGATCCAGCGGCGCGTTCTCTGCACTGGATTCGGGTCCGGCCGGGATTTAATAAGGTAGTTCCTCCGCCGTCCAGTAGGTGGCGCTGCTGCGCTGATAAGCATTTTAACGCGCCGGAATTCACCGAGGCCGTCTGAGTGAAGGTAAGCGCGTCCCGAGCGACACATTTTCCGTTCTTAAATGCAGCGGTTTTTCTGAATACGTCGGGCTTTCGTTCGGCCACGCCCCCCGATTTCTGTCGCGCGCATGCCGGCGCCGATGCGCCACAATCCGATCGCGTGCGCCAAAATCCCGGGGCAATTCAGGTACAATCGGCGCAAATCGGAAATATTCGGGTAACACGTCGGGAAAACGCGAATCGGGCCCTTAGTAAATGACCCCCAATATTTCTATTGACCCAACAGAAAAATTCTGTGGGTCACAACACAAATATTCTGTGGTCCACAGCACAAATATTTTACAGACCATAACCCTAAATTCTACTAATCACAATACAAAAATTCCACTGACCACAACACACAACATATGAACACTATAGGGGTCACTTACTAAGGAATCGATTCGCGTTTTCCCGATGTGTTACCCGAATATTTCCGATTTGCGCCGATTTCCCCTGAATTGCACCGGGAATTTGGTGCACGCGATCGGATTGTGGCGCATCAGCGCTGGCATGCACGCGACGGAAATCGGGGGGCGCGGCCGAACAAAAACCCGACGGATTCTGAAATACCGCCACATTTTTAAAAAAAAACCGCGGAGCTTGCACTTACCTTCACTCAGCCCGGCTCGGTGAACTCCAACGCGTTCCGATGCTTTTCAGCGCAGCAGCGGAGGAACTACCTTAATAAATCCGAATCCAGCGCAGAGAACGCGCCGCTGGATCGCGAATGGACCAGGTAAGTAAATCTGCCCCTATATAACAAAAATTGTACTGACCCTGCCTCTGTTAAATATGGACGTTACTTTGTAAACCGGATAAATCATTATTTAAAGGGTTGTCCGGTTTAGAAAACTCTTTTTAAAATATATTATCACAGGCAGTCCCCGGGTAACATACAAGATAGGTTCCTTGGGTTTGTACTTAAGTAGAATTTGTATGTAAGTCGGAACTGTATATTTTATAATTGTAGCTCCAGACAAAAAATGTTTTGTCCCAGTGAAAATTGGATTTTCTAAATTTTTTACTGTAATGAGACCAAGGATTATCAATAAAGCTTCATTACAGACACGTTACAGCTGATCATTGCAGCCCGAGAGTAAAGTAACATCCAGAGAGCTTCACCAGAGGTCTGTAAGTCGGGTGTCCTTAAGTAGGGGAATGCCTGTATTACAAAATTCCAATTCACTACAGAAGGTCTTCTGATCGAGACCTTCATGCCAGATTGAAGAATATTTACAAACAGCTTTTGAGCATGAATGTATAGGGAGAACTTGTCTATCTTGAGAACAAAAGTCTATGGCATTGGGGCTCAATGGGGCTTATTTACTAAGGGTCCAAACACCGCATTTACGCCGGGTTTCCCGATTATTTCTGGGTATGGTTAGTCGTTCTCTGGCTGCTTCTATTTGTAGAGGACCTCCCACACTGTTTACGTGGCTGTCCAGCTTTGCCAACATGCTAACTTGGCTAATCCGGGGGTATCATGATGGTAGACTATATGAATTATTTAAGCTCGGCTTTAGTTACTGGATTTTTTAAAAAATTGTGCACTTTCATGCATCGCACCGTTCTGTTCCAGTTGTCAGAAGGAAGCGTACATAAAATCCTTAATTAAAGGCTTCACTGTAAATACTTAACACCATTGAGGGGTTTCCACCAACGGATTAAATTATGAATCATTGACACATCATTGCTCTATGACATTTCCAGCCTCGATAACACTAATTTTCTTGTCATAATCCCAACAGGCTGTATTTACACGTCGAGGCGAGAAGTGGGAAGTCATTTTCTGCAATGTGTTTTTTTTTCAGTGTGAGATATAAACCACAAACAATAAGGCGTCTAAAATATCAGAAATGCTACAAATACAGTAATTTACTGTTTACAGCCGCCGCTTGCCCTGAAGATAATAGCTCAGAGACGGGATATTAAAGAGAATATAAAATATGGTTTCCATGAGGACTTTATCGCACATTGTGGCCATAGATCTCAGTTTACTAGAAGAGGAAGTGTTTTTTATATAAATGAGAAAGAACATGTTTTATAGGTAGAAACACAATGGTGGACTCATTGCAATGGTTGCAAAAGTGATAACCTTCACCTCTTTCCACCAAATTGAATACTGTGACAATATTGGATGAACCTGTTAGGGGGCGATTCAAAACCACTGCAGGTCCTCAAAGGTGAAGCCCTCTATTAGGTTCTGATGTATAAAAAAAAAAAAATGTTATACTTACCTTCCATCCTGAGCTTCGGTGCTCTGCTGCGAGTGAAGCTGGATTAGTACAACCTGGTGTCACGGCCATGGGTGCCCCTGCGACCCATATTGGCCCATACTGTGCCTCCGTAGCCTGCCTGCTCGTTAACTCACCTCTCCCGGTTCCAGCGGCAGTCTCCATGCTCCCTGTGGCTCTGTAAAATTTAAAGGGCCACGAGTCAATAATTGGCGCTGGATGGCCGCCTGCCAAGATACATTCCTGTCCCTTTCTGTGTCCCCTGCTGGATCTTTGTGCTTCCATGAGAAAGCTGTATTTCAAGCCCTTTGCGATTATCCTGATTTCCCGTTGTGACCTCGATTCCGTTCCTGGCTCCGATACCGTGCTGCCTGTCCTGACCAACTGCTACATCCCCGACTCTGATCCCGTGCTGCCTTTCTTGACCTCCTGCCTGTCCCTGACCTGAGTTTGCCTTACGATTCTGCACTATGCCTTGGCCTCCACAGTCGACAAAGTCGCGCCTGTGGAACGACCTGTTGATATCACACCACAACAAGTCCAACCTGCTTTGAGGAGGGTTCTGGTGAAAACCAGGTTCCACTTAGACTCCGGGTCCAGGTGTCGACTTACGTCATAGCCCACGGTGGTAGAGAGTATCCACTAGCATTGTTCCTGGCACCCGGTTTTATGGCACTTGCGCAATCTAATACCTCATCAGACTCTCATCTAGGTATGCATAAATGTTTTTTTTCTATATGGACCTGTAGTTGGTTTCGGGTCCCAAATCGGCGCGACAGGTTCTCTTTAAAGTTAAAGTTGTACAAGCAACGGTAGGAGATAACCCAATTGTTGTTAGTCTGACTGCCGGAACCCCGCCAACAATGAAAACAGACCCCATGTGCTGGACTATCTCCCTTTCACTGTATATTAGTGACAGAGATACAGTATTCAGGTGCTGTGCTCTGTCATTTCTAACACTACTGAATGGAGTGGTAGGACCCTGCTGGACCTGCCGCTCCATCAATAAGTGAAAATGGCACACTCGTTCTTGTGATCGGTGAAGGTCGATGTCGTGATCGCTGGGGCCTCAGCAGTTGTACCCACCAATCACATCGGTTCGTATAAGTTGATTATTATCTTTTTACATCCCTTGAGCCAATATATATATCAGCCCTCAATGGGGCCTTTATCAATTTGGAAATCTAGACAGGGTCAGGCCCACTTTGGGAAGCATTGGCTGGTTACAACTCATGGGTCAATACCAAAAAAAAAATTGTGTTTTTAATAGGTTTTATTAACTTTGAGACATTCCACCACAATTTTACATGCCATACAAACAGATCATGTTCGACCCAACAACATCCAGGCTTTTTATACATATTATTAAAGCTTGACATGAGACGGATGCTTCTGCAGAGCCTCATATCAAAGCATCACCATACCCTGGACACTTAAAAGTTTACATTTTGGTGTTCTATCTTTATTATAGATTTCCTTTCAGCGGAGCGGCCAGAAGTCATAGATCAATTATGTACTGACCTGGGACAGTGAATTATGACATTATTGATCCAATAACATTAGCAGCAATCAGTGTTCTAAAGATAGAAAACCAGGGAAAATCAGGCAGAAGGAGACATATTGGAGGCATCATTTTGCTCAAGGTCACTCACAATTAAGATGATAAGTTTTACTTGTTGAAAAGTCATTTAGACCCTGGCTTTATGAATTATGGCCGCTTTGGCATAAAACATGAATATATTAAGAAATTCTTATCGGTAAAATTCATTAGCGGACGTTTGCTTTACCCTTTTCTACACCAGACTGTAATAGTATAGTGAAAAACCCTCAAATAAAACCCTCTTAAATCATAGTAAAAGAAAATGTCATTGGTTAATAACCTCCTACCGGTGGTCCAGGTCAAAAAGCTTGTACTATTGTATATTTGCTGCCAATAATTGGGCTACTGAATGTTGAGTCCGCTCCTAGAAATTTTTTTTAATTCCTCTCGTTATTTAGAATTTTTTTTATAGAGCTAAAATATAAAAACTTGTACGTATCCATTTAATATTAATTGTAACATCAAAATGTAATGTTGCTTATAATGTACAGTAAGAATATTGTAAAAACATATCCCTCAAAATTATTGTGTTCAGGGGTTGGGGTCAATGATTCCTACTCGGAATGGTCACCAGTTATGAGTGGTGTACCTCAGGGTTCTGTGCTTGGCCCACTACTATTTAATAGATTTATTAATGATATAGAGGTAGGAATTAATAGCACTGTGTCTATTTTTGCAGATGACACCAAGCTGTGTAGTGTAATACAGTCTAAGGAGGATGTTCATAGGCTGCAGGGTGACTTGGACAAACTGAGTGTTAATCATCCACTTGGCAAATGAGGTTTAATGTGGATAAATGTAAGGTTATGCACCTGGGAGCTAATAATCCAAAGGCAAAATATGTCCTTGGGGGAGTAAATCTGGGAGAGTCCCTTGTTGAGAAGGACCTGGGGGTACTAGTAGATCATAAATTACATAACAGCATGCAATGTCAATCAGCTGCCTCTAAAGCTAGTAGGATCTTGTCATGTATCAAAAGTGGTCAGGACTCTCGGGATATGGATGTATTATTACCACTGTACAAGGCATTGGTTCGGCCTCACCTGGAATATGCTGTCCAGTTCTGGGCTCCGGTCCATAGGAAGGATGCCCTGGAGCTGGAGAGAGTTCAACGTAGAGCCACAAAAATAATGACGGGTATGGAGGGTCTAGTGATGAGGAAAGATTAAATCAACAGATTTATTTAGTCTGTAAAAGAGACGACTACGAGGGGACATGATTAATTTATATAAATATATGAATGGTCCATTTAAAAAATATGGAGGTAAGTTATTTCAGAATAAATCAAATCAAAAGACTTGGGGGCACTGTCTCCATCTGTAGGAAACAAGGTTTAATCACCAAAGGCGACAGGGCTTTTTTCTACTATGAGAACTGTCAATCTGTGGAATAGCCTGCCTCAGGCGCTGGTCACAGCAGGGACAGCAGAGAGCTTCAAGAAGGGTCTAGAGGCCTTTTTACACCTAAATAAAATTGAAGGTTATGTTATATAGAATTGTTTCCCCTAAATCCCTTTCTCATTCCCACCCATGAAAAAAACGAGAAAACGGTTGTATAAATCTAGCCCTATTGGGTTAGGTGACACTTGTGAGATAGTTCCCAATAGCTGGGAAAATAAAACAATGGGGCACATTTATTAAGGGCTTTGCACCGAGCGCCGTTTTTAACATGCAAATTGTGTTGCACGCCCTTTGTTAAAGGTGCACCACAAAAAAGTTGAGCAGTGCTGGGAAGTGACAGATTTCTGGCGCACGGTCTTAATGAATCGGTTGCAATCTACATGGTAATAGCACTTTACGTGCAGTTTCCGTCTTTCTAAGTAAATGTGCCCCGATATGCTCATTTTTACAAAATATGAAACTAAACTGTTTTAGTAGTTTTTGTTTTTCTTTTATTATATAATCTTTTCTAATTTTAAAATCTTTAGTAGAAAACTAGAATTTTAATCCTTCACCCGTCTGTTCCCAGAGGCTCTGAGATATGAAAGTATTAAAGTTACGAGGGTCCCTGTGACTTGTTCAGACATTGCTCTCAGCCTCTGTATGAATGCGTGTCCTTTGTGGAGGGAAATTATCACAGTAAAAACCTGGCTCATTATAGCTTCAAGGCCATTGGAAGCCTATAAAGGCCCAATAAATAATAAAGTGTAAGGGTACATTACCCAGACTGCCGAGCTCTGTCACTTTCATTCTGTTCCAACTTTTATCTGTAAAATAGAAAGGGAAAAAAAAAGGAAAGACAAATGGATCATTTATACAGGAGTAAATGGAGATATAAAGAACCATTGAGTGAGATTATGCCTCATAACATATGCAGGGATCAAATATAGAAACAAAAACTGGAATGTAAAGTCTGCGCTTAAAAGGGGTCACTGAGGACCACCAAAGCCAATGTTTGGCTGCAGAGGTCCAATGGCCACCAACACCTCCCAACCTGCCCGTAGAGTATCCAATATCACTCAAATTACTGTCTCTATATCTCTTAACATGAAAATTGCTGCTCTTCTTTATGGGTTCTTTGGTGTTGTAAGTATCCCCACTTAAAGAGGACTCTACCTCAACAGATTAGTTGTTATATGAAATAATGACATCCCATAAAATGTCGAGAGCATCTTTTCTTATAGCCTTATGTTTTGTTGAGTTCCTTTTTCTGCTCCAACCCCCAAATGGTCCACCAGGTACTAAAGTCTAATTTGGGTGCCAAATTATCTGCACTGATTTCTTGGGAACCGTAGGGGGTTAAAGGAAAAAAACTGACCACGCTAGAATCAGTGGAGTAATATTTCTGACACCAGAAATTTGACTACTCACACTAGTTATACTTCTTGGTAAAGGGCTAAAAGTCCTCCCTATATATCATAAAATTATTTCTCATGTCCAAATTAGTCTAGAAGAGTCATATTCAGAATAAAAAAAGAGTAATGTCCGCTCCAGGTTGCTGGTGATTGACGCCTCGCTTTTTTGATTGACAACTTAGTGTCTTTTCAAATCTAGGCCTGAACAGACAGGAAGTCCTCAACCAGTCTACTTCCTGTCCTTACATGTGGTCCCTCTCACTGGATGGTGTATGTAGCAGGAAGCACTGTGTGGGAAACTGCAGATCTTCTAACCATTAAACTCACCCTGCTATGGGTGGCACCACATGGTGGTGGGAAGAGTCAGGCACCAATGGGAAGGACCAATGTAGACAAAGGCAGAAAAATAGTGGGAGGAGGCAGATTTAAGCTGGGACACCTCTGCTGCACCATTCTAAAAAGGCACATTGGGATGGGGGGGGGGTGAGTAAGGGTTATTGTGCCTGTTCTTGATGACAGGTTCCCTTTAAAGATTACAAACAACTGGAGAGGTGGGAGAGGTGGTAAAAGGTATCTGTTAAAGGGCATCTTTGCTACAAAAATTTCTAATGCAAGACCAGAAAATTAGAACATAATAAAACTAAGGTTACATTTTTTGTAAAAATTTTGTACATTTTCAGAAAATTTCTAACCTATCAATTTGTTATTTCCATGACAGGTTTTGGAATGACCACGCCAGCCACTGTAGCAGGAAAAGTGTTCCTCATCTTCTACGGATTGTTTGGATGTGCTGGAACAATCTTGTTTTTCAACCTCTTTTTGGAAAGGATAATATCGCTCTTGGCATTTGTGATGAAAGCTTGTCACGAAAGGCAACTACGGAGAAACGGGCTTCTACCTCCAACGGTTCGGAGAGGTTCATCTGTATCAGAAGTTGACAGCCTTGTGGGTTGGAAGCCATCGGTTTACCACGTCATGCTAATATTAGGCATCTTTGCTATTACCCTCTCTTGCTGTGCATCAGCCATGTATACCCCGGTGGAAGGGTGGAATTACATTGATTCTTTGTATTATTGTTTTGTCACTTTTAGCACCATTGGATTTGGAGATCTGGTGAGCAGCCAAAACGCTGTGTACAAATATCAGGGATTATACAGGTTTGGAAATTTTATGTTTCTACTTTTGGGTGTTTGTTGCATTTACTCACTTTTTAACGTCATATCGATTGTAATCAAGCAAGTTTTAAACTGGATTCTTAAAAAATTAAGGTGCCGATGCTGTAATAAGTGCCATAAATCAAACCCGCGTCTTGGACGCCGAAACGCCATCACTCCTGGATCTCGTTTTCGCAGGAACAAGTTGTCGATGGAGACGGATGGAAACTATGATAGTGATACAGAAGGAAGGAGGTTGTCTGGGGAGATGATCTCCATGAGGGACCTCACAGCATCTAATAAGGTGTCACTTGCCATATTACAGAAGCAGTTATCGGAAACAGCCAATGGATACCCTAGGACTGTGTGCATCAACACCAGACAAAACGGCTTCTCAGGAGGGGTCGGAGCTTTAGCCATCATGAACAATAGGTTGGCAGAAACGAGTGATTCTAGGTAGAGTCTTTAAATTTCTATATTTTCATTAACATTTTTAATAAAAAAAAACAAAAAAAGGCTAAAAAAAACCAAACCCTGGATCCCCCAAAAATCATTGAAACACCCATTTTATTTGCACTGAAATGATTTCTCCCATTTCATCAACATCTTCGGGCATCTCATGCATAAAGGGAAACAATCACTTCGATCCTCTCAGGCAAAACTTGATATGTTTACGTTGTTTAGCTAAATTGACTGTGAAAAGGTGAAAAACATGAGTTCGTCCGCTATTGAATGTCTATCTTTTTTTTTTTTAACAATTGCTCATAGCTTTAAGAAAGTCGCATTGCGGGTTCTCCATATCAGCTGTGCGCGTAGGATATGGCCGGAGCTCAGTGGAAGAGGCTTCGTGGCGAATGGGAATGTTCTGGTTCTGAAGCCATAGATGATCTATGATTATATGAATTATACAGAGTTTTGTCATTTTATATCAGAAGAAAATTTAGACAAAAGTGTTATATTTTAAGGTTATTACAGTTTTCTCAGCTTCGAAATAAATACATGCAATGAAGCCAACTTACAGCTTGTGACGTTGTGTAGTGTATGCTTCTACGGCAATGCTATTTATGGCTGTCTACGGGACACTTTAAGGCACTGTTTGGGCGGTCAATATGGTAGGAGTTGTAGTTCCCCATATATATATATATATATATATATATATTTGCCCGACCTTGCCAGGTGCCAATGCCAGAACTCTCTAACCATTGTTGCAGATCTTACACTTTGACCATTGGTTGTTAAGGATGGTGGGTGCCTAATCCGTGGACCAAAATGATCAAACTTTTCTTTTAAAAATACAAACTTCCCATCCATCAACATCAGTTTTTCCATTGCGTTCACCACATCCATCCAGAGTCTGAGTCATCAATGTGGTAAGATACAAAGGTGCCTTAAGTCATTGGATGTATTTGGAATCTTCTAAAGGTCTTTGTGGCAAATGTTCTGTTCACATACATCCCAAAAATAAATTAGAACCTTGCTCTACCTCAACCTAAAAGACTCAGTCTAGGGAAAGGGGTTGTCCTACTTGAAATCCAATCCAAAAATACCCCTTGTATCCTTGGCCTCTGGTTCTGCATATGGATAGGTTGTATACATCGGGTCAAATTGTGGTAACATAGGGCATGCCTATTTTTTGGTCCAGTTGTGGAATTATGGGCTATTTCTCAGTGTATTATAGATTGTTGTTTGTTTTCAGTGGAGATGTAACAGGTTCTTGGTTTCTGGATCTGGATCTGGATTCTGGATCTGGATGCCCTTACTTTGCAATTGATCACATTATGGCCATCATACTTGTACCTTTAGATAATTTTATAATCCCTTTTGTTCTCATTCTCATGTTATTGTCTGCCTAAATGGACCAATACTATTACGCCATCCCACCCTCGGGCCTTGTCACTCTCTGGATGAGTCAATATTCCATGGAGTGTTTTGGTTCTGCCAATGTATTATGTTCCCTTTATGTTACAAAACATGAATTTACTATGAGAACCTCAAATGATCACTGTTCTCTTGTTTCTTCATGAACCTTGATTTTTTTGAAGTCCTGGAGGAAAAGACTGGTGTAGCCTGCAAACCGTGTCTCGTCTGTAGATGTGATCTTATCTGTTCCAAAAATGGTAGCCTCATCATGCTTCAGTGTCATCAGCAGTCTATGAAATCCAACCTATTAAATTATACTGTGTTGATCCAGAAGAAGGCAGAAACCCTGCAAGGATAATGTTATTTGGCCCAAAGCAGGGAAAAAATCCTTCCCGACCTCTTCCCGATCAGAATAACTTCTTGGATCAACAGAAATTACTTAGAAAAAGTTTTATTCCCATACGATGTGAAATTATTGCTCTCCAGAAATGTCTCCAGGCCTCTCTTGAACAAATTATCACCCATTACAGCCATCTAATACTAAATAACATAGCCCTATGGTTATTGTAGACGGTACTAGGATAGTCCATTCAGGTGGAGCACCGTCTACTGATACCCCATACAACCTGGACCACTACACATTGTAAAAATACAACATTAATAGAATCACTATAAATCAAGAAAAGACAATGGGGGTTATGATAGCCCCACAAACAGAGCCAGATACACAATAAAGCTCTGGCCTTTTGATGTATCAGAAAGCAAATTAGCTAGCATTTGCGATTATTTCATTGCCGTGGTGCAGAAGCCCTGATAAATACCCCCAATATGTGGTATGGAATATCCTTACTAGTGGGTGTGTGTCAGAGTAGCAATTTTACAAATTATGTGACTTGATACCCCTAGGGAGCTGGGCAGGGTGGGGCTTATAAATAAGGAAACATCTTTACCCTGTTTTGGCTCCCAATTCGCGCTTCACTCTAGAAAGTACAGTTTTCTACACTGCTTCCGGATGGGAGTTCAAGGGGGTCCACCGCACCTGCTTCCGTCAATGAGTGGCCTCCCACCGACCATGGAATATCACATTCTTTGTTGTCCCCAAGTCTAAGGAGGCTACTCATTGGCTGAAACTGGTCCTGTGAAACCCCAGAACTTGTGACCAAAGACGGTGCTCCAGGAAACCGGGTGCATTCCTTGTCTTCCCTACTTATGGCCCTACCCACTAGGGCAGTGATGGCGAACCTTTTAGAGACTGAGTGCACAAACCATGAACAAAAGCCACATATTTTTGCCAAAGTGCCAAATGCCAATTTAAAGTAACTTATTGCTCCCTGCTGTGTCACAGATTTGAACGTATTGGCGTCCTGAAGACACCAATACAGTAGAAAGATGGAGAAATTCCATCTAAGGTCCCCTTAACTGGATGAATCACAGGAACTGAGGAGGGGCTTCAATGATAATCCAGCTCTGTCCACACCTTCTTGTTCCTCCTCTACTTCAAGTCTCTATAAAATAGTGCTGAACACGGCACTTTTTGGGCTGCCTGTGACTGCAGGAGGAGGAGTCCTGAATGGTGACCTTTGTTCTGGGTGATGGCCTGGGTGCCCACATAGAGGGCTCAGAGTGCCATCTCTGGCACCCGTGCCATAGGTTCGCCACCACTGCACTAGGGCTTTTACGGATTAATTAAAAGCTGAAGGCTTGGCCCATGTACAGTAAATGGTTTCTATTGTAATGTATCCCAAAAACATCACAAACACAAGAAACTATAAACTACTATATGGTTGGCAGAATTTTCCCCTAGTAACATGCTAAAAAAGGAAGCCTCATCACAGCCACCGGTAGATGGTTTCCATACAAATCAAGGTCCTGCCCTTTTAAGAGAATTAAAGGAAATCTAGCACATAGATGCAGTATTGTACACCAAGCACACTTCTGTCCTGAAACTGGTTCAGTTCTTCCTTGTTCTTCTAATGGCTTCATTTTAGAGAAAAACATATTTTCAAAGTTATGCAAATGAGCCTCAGTGGCTCCCGTCTACATCACAGAAGCCCCTTCTGCCTCTGTCTGACATCACTGGCTCTCTGTCGAAGGGTGGGCGGAGGCGGGCAGTAACGCCAAAAAGAGGCATGAATAATTAGCAGATGACAGAACCCGGACCTTCTGTGGCATAGACAGGAGCCCCTGAGGCTCCTTTGCATAATTTGCATAATAAAAAGCAGATTTTCCTCAAATGAGACCGGATCTTGTTTCAGGAAACACACAGTAGTGTGCAAGGGTATTTGGTGTAAAATATGGCATCCATGTGGTAGATTCCCTTTAAAATATTACTCTGGTTACCAGACAACTCCCAGACACTTTCTGTAGACTGTACTTTACCTTCTGCTCCAGGTTTCCTTTGCTCGATATGTGATTCCCTCCTACTAAAAATCTGCAAACTACATATGAGGTATTTGTCACATTCCCATCGTAATGTTCATGTCAGCACATTCGCTTTATCATAAAACACAACTCTATAATTAATTTAGCTACAAATATCCATTTCCAGTACAGCTGCAGGAAAGTTATCTCAAAGGAACAAATCTTCACCATTTACCATGAAAGAAAGGTTTTCTTTTATAGTTTTAATTGGAGAAATATTCATTATGGATAGATATAGGGGAGAGTTAGTATGGATTTTTTTTTTGGTTAATATAGATACATAAGATTAAAGGGTTATTCTCGTCTGGGCATTGACATTTAATTGAATTCAACTTCAATTGAATGTTATTAAAAAAAAATGATATGTGTGAAGATAATCTCCCATGAATGTAGTCATATGGTCTTTTAGAAGCGAGATTGTTGTCCTTGGATACGACCATCACTGCTGGAGTAATGGTG
Source organism: Engystomops pustulosus (assembly GCA_019512145.1). Classification (NCBI taxonomy): domain Eukaryota; kingdom Metazoa; phylum Chordata; class Amphibia; order Anura; family Leptodactylidae; genus Engystomops; species Engystomops pustulosus. The sequence continues at coordinate 209,993,568 of CM033643.1, forward strand.
CAAAGAAACAGATAGTTTTTCCTTACAACCAGGAGTTACTGCATGTCCTACCGATGTCCTGTGGTAATGAACGCTGAATCCAGGGAATCAGACAGGATTCATTTACTAAGGGCCCGATTCGCATTTTCCCGACGTGTTACGATTTTCCCTGTATTGCCCCGGGATTTTGGCGCGATCGGATTGTGGTGTATCGGAGCTGGCATGCACGCGACGGAAATCGGGGGCGTGGCCGAACGAAAAACCCGACGGATTCAGAAAAATCCGGTGGACGTCGGAGGAACTGCCTTAATGAATCGCGGCCGGACCCGAATCCACCGCAGAGAACACGCCGCTGGATCGCGAATGGACCGGGTAAGTAAATCTGCCCCAATGTATTTGTGGCTGCCGCTGCCAGAGTTTGGGGATGGTCATATCCAAGGACAACTATCTTGTTTCTAAGGGACTTAGTAAATGTGGCGCATTGGGGCACATTTACTTACCCGGTCCCGTTGTGATCCCGCGATGCGTTGTCCGACGATGATTTGGGTCTGCCGCGATTCACTAAGCCCGTGTGCCCGAGTTCCTGCATCCGCCGCTTCTGCGCCAAGGTCCACTGGAGTTCACCTTCTTCTTCCTGGTGCATGTGAGTGCTTGATTTTGTGACACAATTCTTTTTTAAATTCCGCGGTTTGTCCAAATCCGTCGGGTTGTCCGATGGCCGCGCTCCCCGATTTCTGTCGCATGCACGCCGGCACTGATGCGTCACGATCCGATCGTGTGCGCCAAAAACCGGGGCAATTCGGCGCACATCGTAAATATTTGCGACACCCGACGGAATCGCGGACCCATAGTAAATAAGCCCCATTGTGTTTCATTGATTCTTTTGGACTTGTCTTTCATCTTGCAGTGTTCTTCAGGATGAGTTCATTTCAGGATCTTCTCTCTTGCTCTGAGATTTGCTCCGGTTTACACAGTAATGAAATGAATTTGTAGGTTGTACTATAGGAAGATGATGACGCTCATGCCGAGAGACAGGTGGGAGACCGGGCTGTTTATCAGACCTGAAGCTCCCACATCTACGGAACAAGGGTGATTGTTCAGACATTGCTAACAGCACCGTGCGGGGACGTGTCATTTCTTACAGAATCAGATATTTAACCAACCATGTTACTATTAGCGGTTCTATAAGAGTCTGATTAATCATTTTGATTCAACTTTTTTTTGCCCAAAATGTCCCATTTTTAGTTGTTGTTGTTTTGCACATTTTATTCATGTATTTCACGGTAATTTATTAATTTATTTTTTGAAAGTTGAACTTTATTTTATTGTTGGTTCAGTCATTTTGTTAACCATTAATTTCATTTATTTGACTTTCAGGGGTTTGTTTGGTTTTTTTTTTGCATGGTTGAATTTTTCATTATTAGAAAAAGAAAAAAAAAATTATTTTATCTCTGACTTAAAGAATGTAGTGGAATATATAAATATAGTTCTATGGACCAAGACATGCTTCTAAAGAAGAAAAATACTATTGAGGTGGGTTTAAAGAGGACCTGTCACCCAATTTATCAGCACTAAAGTAAGCAGCTCCTAGTGCTTGAACAAACGCCGCAGTGTTAGAGTGATAGCGTTACCGGAAACCTCTGGTAACGCTATCCAACACTGCAGCAGGGTATAGTGTAATTCTCGGACAGCTCGCAAAGCTGTCCGACATATTCATGAGGGGGTGGGATTGGGGCATGGCTAGGGGAGGTGACTGCCGCCTAGCGCGCGGCAGTCACTGCCGGCCTATGGGGCGAGCGGGGCGGTTCCGGGAAGAGGCAGCGCCTCGGATCACCCCCTCATGAATACATCGGACAGCTTTGTGAGCGGTCAGATGATTACACTGTACCCGCCACAGTGTTTGATAGCGTTACCGGAGGTTTCCGGTAACGCTATCACTATAACACTGCAGCGTTTGATCAAGCACTAGGAGCTGCTTACTAAAGTAAGCAGCTCCTAGTGCCGAAAATTTAGGCGACAGGTCCTCTTTAAAGGGGTATTCCAGGAATAAGGCTACATTCAGACGGCCGTACGGGGAACGTATATATACGGCCGATATACATCCCCCATAGACTGCAATGGGCGCACAGCGGTACATGTGCGGCACCGTAGCCCTCCGTACCCCGTGAAAAGATAGGCCATGTGCCACATATCCTTATGGAGAGGTGCCGGGGTGTGCAGTGCTCACCTTCTCCTCCTCTCCCCGTGCACCGCCGTGTGCCCATCGTGCTACGGTACAGCGGGCAACGGCCGTCTGAATCCAACCTAAGCATAATTAATCTTCAAATGGAGATGTCATCTCAGTGAGGTAATGTGCAGTGATGGCAGTTACACACATCATTACTATGGTAACAAAGCAGGAATGTTTGTTAGATTATCACTGGGAGGAAAGCATGAGAGGGAGAAGCTGAGAACTGAGGGATCATGGGAGTTGTAGTATCCTGTGGTCGTCATCCTGGAGATAACTCTATTTAAGCTCCATTTTGTGATTAATTATATTGACTTTTGTTGCATTCAATTATTTGTAGCCTTATGGGTTACAATTACAGAATACAATTTGAAGAGAAAATTCTCCCATAAACAGTGAAGCATGTGACACACTGTTAATGATACTGCTTCCCAAGCAGTCAGATTTGAGATTCATTTGGGTCAAAGCACAGGAATAAGTAGGAAATTATTCATAAACATTTTATCATCATCACTTGATGGTGGCGGAGTTGGGGGCTCCTTTCCTTCTTGACCACATGGTCCTGACATCACTACAGTTCTTGTAGACCCACCAGTAAATTGTAGATGCTAATTTACTCCTGCTGATGGACCTTTGATGATGTCATGAAGGTCCTTCCACAACCAGATCCAGGTTTACGTAGTCCCCTGGGCGACAGAGGCTTAGTGGGCCTCTTTTTAGAAAACTCACATCCTGGCGCACTCCCTTCCCCCATAGTAGCCACACTTTCCCACCGCCCCCATAGCCACAGTATCCCCCCATAAGCCAAACTGCCCCACATAAGCCCCAATGTCCCCCCCATGAGCCCCACTGTCGCCCACATAAGCCAAACTGTTGCCCCCATAAGCCACACTGTCCCCCATAAGCCACACTGTCCTTACATTCCTCCGGTAGCCACACTGTCCTCACACCCCCGCCCCCTCCGGTAGCAACACTGCCCCACCACCACCACTCTGGGAAAAAATAAAAACTCACCTTTCCTTGCTCCACCAGAAGCAGACCCAGCAGACGCATTCTTTCTGTGGCATGCACCCGCTGTACGTGATGTGATGACATCATTATGTGCGGCAGCTTCAGAGCCGTTGTGTAAAGTGTGGAGCGCTGCTTCGAGACCAGATGGTGATCATTTGTACTAGCGTCTTAAAGTGACACTGGCACAATTGATCTGGGGCTGAAATTTTATTTTGGTGTTTGAGTAGGCCCCTTTAGCACCCTTGGGCCCTGGCACTTGTTTGGGTAAGCCGGGTGCTGGCGCCGGGCCTGGGTCCTCCTGTCATAGGAAGAGGCTGCTTAATCCATATACATTTTTTTCTGTTTTTCCTAGGAATGGCACTGTATATACCCTCCACCTCAACCACCCAGGCAGTCACCTACCCCTTGTGCCATCCTTGTCACTACAGATATATATTAGCTTGTACCCTCCATGTGTATCAGAGGCCTCCTGACTCTGGGCAGTCAGATGCTGTGTCTTCTTCAGGACTATGAAGAGGAGTATTTTACCTGTTAAATAATAGAGACCTATTAAATATTCCTCTGTGGTCTATTGAAATACTTGCAGCTGCTTTTCCTCAGAACCTTTTTCCATTTCCATCATCTTATCATCTTTCTTGAAAGACTAATGTTATGGTTGGTGGCATGGAGAGGAGATAAAAGCGTCGTGATGAGGTCGGGGGCTTGATGAATGGGTCGTATGTAATATCATTTCCATTAACATATTAATTTGAGGCCTATGAACAAGCAGAAATGTTGACAGAGAACAAATGCGGCTTATAAGTAGTAGCGGAGAGCGGCGGTGTAAGAGGAAATTAATTTTATTTGTGGCTTGTCATAAAGATTTATAATACACATCCTCCATTCAATACACTTTGATTAAGTCAGTGGCTGGAAGAGATCAGGTAATCTCTCTGCTGGTCGGTGTCAACTTTCCCGGAGTTATTTGCTAAGACTTGAATAATTATTTCATTTATTCACCTCATGTCTAATCTTATGCATCAGAGTCAATACCTCCTTAAAGGGAATGTTTGGAGCCCAATTCCTGTGGCATGTGCCTCTGGTTCCTTGTTGACACCATTGTTTGGCCACAATCTTGCGTTCAGCAGTACGGGTTGTCACACGGGAAAAAACATAGTAGTGCTTACTTTGCTGATACTCCAAGGTGGGCCCATGCTCTGGTCATTGATTGGCTGGGTAGCGCATTCAGACAGGGACCACAAAACCAATAGTGGCTAGGACCTGGGTAGAAATCTTGGTTATAACTTTGCTTTTTTTTTAAATTTGAACCAATTTTGGCCCCTTTGGTATTCCCTTTCCTTCCCTTAAAGTAAACCTGTCACCACATTTTTCACAAATTCACTTAGTGTCAAGTTCCCATAGAACCTTTCTTTTAGCTAAAATGAGTTCCCTCATATCCCCATAAAATCAACTTTGTAATCTAACCTGGCAAACAGTCAGATCCTCAGTGAGTCAGAGGGGAAGTGTCCTTACTCATTTCTACACCTCCCAATGCCTCATTCTTACCATTCAGCACTTCATGTTATGTGACCAGAGTGATGTAATCTAAGGTCCTTTACCCTAACATTTTCAAAATCTACCACATGTATGTATCTGATCACATGAAATCACAGCAGCCTCCATGGACTTCTACTTCTCCCATGGAGGCATGCTGTGATTTCATGTGATCAGATACATACATATAATCTTAGTGGGCAAACGACCCACTAAATGTGTGAGGAGTGGAGATCACACACCCTCTGACTCACTGAGGATTTGACTGTATGCCATGTAAGACAAAAAATTACATTTTATGGGGATGTGAGAGAAACTATTTTTAGCTAAATGAAGGGTGTGATTTAGTGAATAGGGCTCTATGAGAACCTGTCACTAGCTGAATTTGTAATATATGTGGTAACAGGTTCCCTTTAAAATGGTCTTTACATGTTGTTGTTGATAGCCTATACTAAAAATGATTTCCCAACTCATAACTCTTATCCTCTACCCCCTAAATAGTAAAAATTTTTCAGGCGCAGTTGACTCCTTAGTCATCACAAGATCATGGGGTCCTGGGTGCACTGTGAATAATGCAGTGGGCTCATACTAGGCATCATTCACTCAGACAGTTTGGGTGGTAACCTGGGGCCCAAGCCCAAAACAATTACCAAATTCACCTTTGATATCCTTGTACATATGTTCCTGCTCTCAATGCACATGTACACAAGAACCATTTCAGGACCTTTGAATGTCCTCCAAAGGTCCTAAAACAGTAGGCAGAAGGGACACATCCTCCATTCTTCACAAATTTTGATTCTAGTACCATATGTAGGAAGTGATTCCAGACTTGTAGGGGCCATAATATTCATACAGCCCAGGGCCCATGGTGGTCTTAATCCCCTGACTCTTGTTGGATTGTACAGTAGATAAGTATTATGTCAGTCCAAAAGTGATCTAGATTCTCGTAATCTCTAGGCACCATAAAACAACCATATGTATGGTGCTGAACCTTTAAACATAGTGGAACGTTTGAGAATTGTAGCCACATAATTCTGCTGAATAGTAGCGATTCTTGACACACAAATTTTTATGGCCTGTCCTAAGCATTGAGCATCAATATTATGATCAATGATAAACCATACTAAAAATTCATGTCCACCACCATATTACCAAAAGATTAAACCTTTAAGTTCTACACAGATTCCATTATTATTCCATCAGTGGACCATTACAAGGCTATAATATGATGCGATTCAAGTTTGATGGTGGTCCAACAACAGCATCGCTTCTAGGGTGGCAATGCGATGGCCAACTGTGGCCACATATGGATACAGCCTACAATGCTACAATACTGCAGAATCTCCGAGTGCCACCATAGACTCCAGGCACAAGTAGACCATCAACCATACATAGAAGTAAACTGACTTTACATTATACTGGCATGTGATTCAGTTTCATCACCCTTCAAACAATACTGCATGGTACTAATAAATTATGTATTGGAAATATTGGTCAGTTTTTAGGAAAGTGAAACTAGCAAAGGGTTGTCTGGGCTTAGGACAATATGGCTGCTTTCTCCAAGAAACCCATTGACAGTTTGTTTTAGTATTTTTAAGTGTAATACCAGATACGACCTAGTGGGGCACTGTTTGTGGAGGAAAGCAGCCAGTTTCCACTTCATGTACAAACCCAATAGTAATGAGTCCATAAAATGAATTCAAAATGCAGTAAAAATTTACAGAATTTTAAAAAATTTGGTCAGCAAATATAAAACCACAATAATATTTCTTTGTGTAACAGGTATTCAAGCAGCAAGAACCAGTGCTTTGGACTTCCTACTACTCGAAACTGAATGCAATTTTATTGAATTAAATTTTTGATGTATTTCTATTTTTCTTTTTCCTTTTTTTTTTTGCTATAACTACAGATGTCACAGAGAACCCGACTATTGCAGAGCGATATATCGACGACATGAACTCTAGATTTCAGGTCCTTATCTTAACTTAACGGCATGCAAAAGCACAAAATATCATTTTTAATACCTGCAATGCTCTTTTTGTACATTTTTTAAAGATACTATTTACTTGGGGTAAAGGAAACATATTTTTTTTTTCTTAAAGGCATCTTCATTTTGTTGATATAGAATATATGAGATCTGTAAAAAAAAAAAAAAAATCTTATTTTTTTTTTTTGTTGTGTTTGCTATTCACAAAGTGCTTGATGGAATGAATATGCAACTAAGAGAATGCTTTCCACATATAATTGGTTATTATTTTGTGCATGATTACAACATATTGCTGTAAAAGTGCTATTTAAAAGAGATATAAAAAAAAAGGATCAAATGATATTTGTAAAAAAAGAAAAATACAAAGAAAAAAAATACAAAAAGAGGTGTTTTTGTTTTACTGGCTGCATTTTCTTTTGTTTCGCTTTGATTGTTATAAATTTGTTACATATATTCATAAGAAAGGACCACACTTGGCCGTGTGTTTCACTTCAATCCAAGCTGCAGAGTAAACGTCAATCCTTACAGGGAGCCCATCATATTATATTATTATTATATATATTATATTAAGGTAAAAAGATTGATTCTGCGATTTTATATATCAGAACTAGAGATGAGTGGGCCCGAAGTGTAGGACACCCAGGCCATGGAAATAATAGACATGGCAAGTTTTCCAGGACAGGAGGAATGTGCCTGAACCAGAACCTACACTTTGGGTCGGCTCATTTTTAATCAGGACATTATAAGACTGTATAAGGTCTTATAATGTCAGGACATCTGGACTGTATAAGGTCCTGTTACATGATCCCGGCATTGGCCAAGCTTAACATGTTGGATATATACCCTTACAATTGGCTTGGTACTCAGAGAGGTTTATATTTGTCTCAATGACTGCAAGGTGCCTAGGTCCTGTAGTTGCAAACAAGCCCAAATCTTCACCTTCCTATTAGCCAGTGTTGGACTGGGACACCAGAGAATCTCTGATGGACCCAGGCTATTACCCAATACTGGACTCTGGAAGTTATGAGGAGTTTGTGCTCGCTCAAAACAAGCCTGATTGTGCCAGACCAGTAAACTGACAAAACTTGTGCACTTATAGAGATGGTCACACTTGCTGATGATCAAACAATCACAGAATTATAACAGCTCAAGCTCCTACATACATTCTTCTTATGGAAGCAGTACTCAATTTTTCACCAACTGCTTATAGATTTCTGCCTAGTTTTTGCTACATAAGAAATGACATATTGGAATCTGTTGATTGTTGTTTTTTCTTCTTAGCTTGTATTTACCTAATTTTCAGATCTTCTACGGACTAGATGTTCTTTTATTAGTATGCTTTGATTTGTAAAAATATCAAATTCAAAAAGGGAGGACTTTCTTTTTTTCAGAAGCAAACAATTTATGCAAATGAACTTTGCAGTGCACAAGGGGAGGGGCCATATATGCTGGTGCACCTGTTTTCTTCTTTTTATGCTGCTCAATGACACCCTACAAAGAAGAAAAGAGGTGCCACCTACCGTCGTTATCCAACCCCCGTCATTGCCCTGTCCTTAGTGCACAGAGAACCTAATATGCATAAAAAAACTAAAATAAAGTTTCTCAACTATGACTGATCGTTGGGGAAAAGGGAAAGGTATTGTGAAAGGTATTGTGCAAAGTTTCACTTTATGTATACATTCTTACATGGTGGGTGAGGCTGCATCTTTATGATGATGGCTTTCTTAGAGTTTACTATAGAATTTATATTTGTAGTATTTTTTTTTTTACTTCTGAAATGTTTTAAAAGTTGGAAGATCTCCTTTATCTCAGCAGTGGCTAGGGTAAGCATTTTGAAACAATCAATGCTAATGTTGCTGTGAAGCATATGTCTAAAGTACTGTAAATCTCTAAGTTTCCTGCCACTAGGGGGAGCTCCAGAGGCAGGTAGTAAAGTGATATGTGTGAATGAAGTATACAGTGAGCTCTATAGCGCCCTCTAGGCTGCCAAGTTTTAAAATGGCCAGAATCCTTTCTATGTTGGAAATTTCAAGCCCCAAACTTCACCTTACTAATGAAATCCCAACAAGTCACTCCAGCAATAAGCCACGCCTTACTAAAATCAATGGCTGTTGAGAAATGTTAAACTTTTCAGAGCTCTGTTCTGTTCCATATTATGTAATGCAAGTATGCTGTAGCTATTGGATCAAAGTTACACTATGGACAAGATTTATTAGGGTTTGTTCACATGAAATCTGGCATACCAGCCCTGAAATAGGAGTCATTCATGGCACGTATTTCCACCCTTATTCCAACTCCGAACCAAGCAGTGCGGAGGTGCTTAAAGGGGCGCACACCCGGTTGTTCCTGTCCATTTGGGTGTAGGTTATTTCGCAATTCTACCCCAAGTGAGAGCAAGCGTAGGACTGCCTTGCCGGCGGAGCATCCTGATATATCCGATGTAGCAAGTGGTCGGGGGAATATCGTACACTGATAATCATACACCCAGCACTGGGTGTGCCTGGGAAAGTGCCAGGGGCCCAGAGCTCATGGGGGGCCCACATAAGGCTGTACATAAGGAATCCATGTGGGTGAGGGGGGCTGTATACAATTAATCCATATGGTGTGAGGGGGGCTTATATAAAATAACCATGAGGGGGCTGTTTGGGATAATAAACTAGGGAATATTTTAGGACAGGAGAGTGTTTTAGTTTCTCAATTTTTATTGCAGCCATGTGAGTTCACTGCAAAGGGGCCCACTGAGGCTCTGCCTCCCAGGGGCCTACTGAAACCTGTAGCTGACCCTGAATGTACCCTTATACGTTTGTGTGAGACCTTTTAATAGGCCTAGAAAGCCAAACCAGACACATTTGCTGTTTTGGGAGGCCTCGTCTATGCAGGGTATTGGTTGACATGGGGTAGGTGGGTGCAATTACCTCTTATAGCGCATTTTATGAAATCTTCCAGGGGATCTATAAATTCTATAATTGTTACACGGTCTTTAAGGACCGCCCTCCTGACAGTAAAGAGATAATTAGCATATTGGTTGCTGGAAATAACAGCGCCAGGAACGGTGAGGGCTACAGGAAAAATTCCATCTGGGTCAGAATCAGCGGAGCGGAGCCTATTAAAGAAGACAAAATTTGGAGTTGGTGGAAGTTATGTTTATACATGAAAATATCTTCATCAATACAAATATTATCCGTCAGCCTTATGCTGAGCACTTCCCTCCCCCGTATGATAGACTCTACTTTTACTTACATGCAGGACACCAGATTATTGTTGTACTTCTTTTCTTCCTAAAACAACATTAGTATAAAATGGAAAAATATGGATGAACCGGTCCGGTTACGTAGCGAATAATGAATCCATCTGTTCTACTCTCCTAATAAAATTGCCTGGGTCCTAAAACTCATCCACACTCAAGCAGAAGGACATCATGTATTCATTAAGACACAGGAACATTTCCGCATGAATACACAGCCTCAAAAGATTTTGTCGGAATCAGCCAAAAATAGGTTTCGCTCGAGTATTTTGTTTGCAAATTGTCTCTTTTTCTCCCACAAACAACACTAAATAGTTTATAAGGCCTGGCGGATTTATCTGTGAATATGAGAAGAGCAAGCGTGCTGCATTATGGATGAACTGATCGCAGGCCTGAGCCGCCATATACAAACACTGAGACTATGGTGATTATGTATTTAGATCCGTGTGTTACAGGTCAACAATCTGCAAACAAATGTGTAAATAATAACCTGATTTGATGATGTACTGATAATCCACACCATGTCCCAATGTGTCCTTACAATGGAGGGGAGAAGCGTATATATCCCACTGGTATGCTCTGACAGCACGATACGTAGTCTGGCCCCACCCCCTCAGCCCTTAATGCGGAGAAGTGATCAGCAGCAGCCAGTGATTGGCTGCTGCCAGTGTTCAGGGTGTTTCCCCAGTGATGCCACCCTTACATAGACTGTGACATCACTGGGGACCTCCCAGAGCGTACACTCAGCAGAGGCAGGAAGAGGATGCCTTATGTTACATCCGTCCTCCATAGACTATTATGGCCTCCGCTGAACATCTTGTTTAGTAGGAAGGAGCAGGATGGAAAGCAGTTTACTATGTCTTTTCATCGCGTCTGGATCCAACACGTAGGGGCCCATTTACTTACCCGGTCACCGGGGGTGCATTGTCTGACAATAATGCAATCTGCCGCGATTCACTAAGATCGTGCACCCGATATCCTACATGTGTCGCTTCCCCTGCTCAGGTCCGACGGAGTTCACCTTCTTCTTCCTGGTGCATGTAAGTGCTTTGTCTTGCGACACAATTTGAAAGTTAAATCCTGTGCTCAGTCTGATCGAATACGACACAATCCCCTGTTAAATACCTTTCACAGCCGTGCAGTCCCCAAAAACGTCAGAGAATCCAACGAAAGTGCATCTGCAGACCCTTAGTAATTAAGCCCCATAGTGTGCAGACAGAAGCAAAAGAGATGCTCCCACCTACCAGTATATGTGTACGGGTACACTCAGTATATACACCCGGAGCTTTCCTGACGTACAGTATATGCTGAACTTATCTATAAAACAAAATGCTAATGTAGCCTTGAAAGACAGAAGCTACAACAAGAAATAGATAAGATGAAACACATCTTATTAAGGTAAACTATTTTTTTGCTTTCCAGCTCATAAACCTCCTCAGTTTCCAAAAAGAATCCATCTAGTGTAAAGGTGTAAAACACAACATATGGAGTGGGGAGGGGGGAGCTGCTGCACAGACTCATGATGTGGAGAGGAGGGGGAGACCTCTGAAAAGTCTGAGCACACGGCTTTCAATAGTCAGTAAGTTTTCAACAAAGTTTGCATAAATCAACATCAGAAGTGACTAAAAAAAACGGTGTTATATCTTTTTAGAGGAAACTGCTTCCTTCTCCACTTACTTTGGCTCTTATCCTCCTCCCTCCTGATCTGCTTTTCACTCTGTTATATATGTTGAATTGCATCTTGCTAGCACTTTTCCTGGAATAAAGCTCACTGATATGTCAGATATGTCAGAAATCTATGGATAGAGAAGGGGAGGGGAATCCTCTCCATCCAAGAGAGGACTGTAAATTCACAGGCAGAGACCACAGAAGGGAACTCTGCTGGAAAATGCAGGATTACAAGTTACACAATGTCCAGAAGTGGTTTTATAAATCCTTTACACAGACTACTGCTCAGCAATATACATTGAGCAGATAGAATCAGAACAAACTAAACTATTGGTTAGACACAATGGGGGGAGACTTATCATACACCGGCAGGGTCGGCTCCAGGTTTCTGTAGGCCACTGGGCGACAGAGCCTCAGTGGGCCCCTTTGTAGTGCACTCACGAAGCAGCATTAAAAATTCAGAAACTAAAATATTCTCCTGTTCCCTAGTTTATCAAACCAAACAGCACCCTCATGGTTGTTTTTTTATAAGCCCCCCTCAAACCCTATGGATTCATTAGATACAGCCCCCCTCATCCCCCCATGGATTCCTTATGTTCAGCCTTATTTGGGTCACCCAACAGCTCTGGGCCTCGGCACTTGCCCAGGTATGCCCAGTGCTGGCACCGGCTTTGTACACCGGCCCCGCCCCTCCGGTGCCTTTTGATGTATCCGGCAGTCCGTGGTGTGATGTGCTTATTTCTACATCAGGTTCTACCTGCCATACAAATATATGCTGCAGGGAAAATCTCCCTTGTATAAGTTCTCTTGCTGTGGCAAGTAAGCAAGCATGGGGCAGGAACACCCGGCTCTGACCCACTCTGCCAGGTGTGCCCCCCTTCACACCGTTCCATACCCCCTTGGCGTGGAGAGGGCGTTTAGGGGAAATAATCATTATTTCTGGTGGTTCCCTGGCAATTACAATTATTTCAGAGTTTCTACACCAGTTTTCTGTCATAGAAGTCCTGATAAATCTTCCCCCTTATATCATTTTTATTATTGCTGTCTGTTGTGATGATGGGGTAGGGACAAGATACAAATAACCTTTGACATTTCTAGTGGTGGGTATACATTATGGGTACATTCAGACGAATATAATAGGGACCAATATATATGGCCATACCATATGGGGCCGGATAACGGTCTCCATTGACGCCTATGGCGCCCCCCGTCAAGGTGCGGTGAGCATGTCCTATATTTAGCCATGTTACAGAGTGTTACGCTCGCTTCTCTATGGAGAGGGGAGGAGTGAGCAATATCGCTAATTTTAAAATTTTAAAGAAATTTTAAATAATTTCTAAAATTTCAACCTAGAAATTTCCTTAAACGTCAATGGATTAGGCCCAGATTCTAAAGTGTATGGGGGACATCTCAGCTGTCCGATAAGAAGGATTGGGCTCTAGGATTTCAATATGCCTGATCATAATATAGAATAACTAACAAATTGATTTGTGATTGATTTATTATTATTATTAACAAAGATGTTTTGCAGAAGTTTACTTTCCTCTCCCCATTAAGGACACATATATTCATGTGTATGAGTAGGGACAAATATCTGTCTCTGTCTCAAACAACAGGGGATTTTGGAGACTGTCAGTAGCCAAATTAGAAGTGACGGCCCCCGCGGAGTCATAAAATAGAGAGAAGAAGTGCCGCACTACATCCTGCGCCGCAGCACTTAAGAAACACATTGAAATCCAGTCCTAATACCATCATTTAATTTTTCCCCATAGTCGATGTGATCATGTCGCCGCCATAATCTTGAGAGAGCAGGAGCCTAATCAGGATTGCAAGTCAATGAAAGGAAATCTGTAAACACTCATGAAATAATCATTGTAATGAAACGTCTTGCCGGCAAATGACACGCTGAGACGTCGCAGAGGAAATAAGAGCGGATCAGGAAAATAAACCCTTGTGTTCAGTCCTTTGTGCCGCATAAACAAAGTCTGAGTCCTTTAGCACCGAGATGATGTTCTGAGAGGTTGAATACAATTACAGCAGTGCTGGCGGTAAATGAAGATACATAGGGGGGTGTATAGGATGCCGCGACCCCCAGTTACAAAGGGATGTATTATATCACAGCGCCCGGGGTCACAGTTCCAGGATTCTGTGTATAAAAGACTTAATATAGGATTTGTTACTATGTTTACAATAAATGACACATTATACAGATGTAGTGGGGCTTAGATTGTCATTTTGTTCATTTTCTGTGGACACTAATTATAAGGGCGCTACTATATCTTGAGAATGGGGGTACGTTGATACCCTTCCTGCAGCAAGGCGAAATGAAGTGGAATCTGCATCAATCATGTATTTAAAGCGAACCTGTCACCAGGAATGTAATTTTTAGCTGGTGACAGGTTTCCGATAACCTAGGTCATGCTGATTTTATAAAGGCCTTTGTCGGAATTCTGCATTATTTCAGTACTTTATATAAGTTTCATTCACATTACCTGGTTTCCAGCCAGCAGAATGTGGTGAGTCCCAAGGCAGGGGGCAGCCTTAGCCTATGTGTGCCTGTGTCAGTCTCCTCTCCTCCACACTCATCCAACTCTCACCTCTCACTTCATGTAATGTGCCTTGAACAGACAGAGGAGGGAGTAGGATGGAGTGGAAGAGAAGAAGAATGCTTTAGGAGACATGGGAACACACAGGCTGCAGCTGCCCTCCCCAGGACTTACCACACGCTGCTGGTAAGGAGCCAGATAATGTGAAATAAAGTTTTCTAAAGTACTGAAATTATTCCTGATGCTGACAAAGGCATTTTTAAAATAAGCATAGCATAGGTTACTGGAGCCTGTCACCAGCTAAAAATGACATTTCTGTTATTCTGAATCATTCATTTAAGTTTAATTCACATTACCTGCATCCATACCAGCAGCGTATGGTAAGTCCCTAGGGAGGGGGCAGCTGAAGCCTGTGTCTCAGTCTCCTCATGACTTCTTCTTCCTTCCCCTGCCTGCTCAATACACATGACATGAAGTGGGGAGGGGGATTAAGCTGCATCAGTGTGGAGGAGACTGACATTGGCATGTACAGGCTGCAGCTTCCCCCTACCTCAGGACTCACCACATGCTTCTGGCAGGGAGCCAGTTAATGTAAAATAAACTATTATAAACTACTGAAATGATTCAGAATGCTGACAAAGGCATTTTTTAAATCATCATTGTAAAGGCTACTAGAACCTGTCACCAGCTAAAAATGACATTTCTGTCATTCTGAATCATTTCATTTAAGTTTATTTCACATCACCTGGCTCCCTACCAGCAGAGTGTGGTGAGTCCCTGGGGAAGGGGCAGCTGAAGTCTGTGTCTCATTCTCCTCATGACTTCTTCCTCCCTCCCCTGCCTGCTCAATGCACATGACATGAAGTGGGGAGGGGGATTGAGCTTCATCAGTGTGGAGGAAACTGACACAGGCACACACAGGCTACAGCTTCCCCCAACCACAGGGCTCAGCACATGCTGCTGGCAGGGAGCCAGGTAATGTAAAATAAACTATTATAAACTACTGAAATGATTCAAAATACTAACAAAAAGCATTTTATAATCAGAATAGCATATACTATTGGAACCTGTCACCAGCTAAAAATCACATTCCTGGTGACAAGTTCCCTTTAAGCCTCAATCAGTGTATCCATTCCACAACACCAAGCAAAGATCTTGAAACTGAAACACAACTGGTACATTGTAATGCTGTAATAATATAACACATGGGTCTTAAATGACTACAAAGTATTACAATCATGATCACTATTAACTCTGGAGAATAGAGAGAGGCTTTGTCCATGTCCAGACATCTATTTGTGTTTCCATCAAAGAAGCGAATAAACCAGCAATATAATCTCTGAATAACCGGAATCTAATAAACATGAAGTCCGCAGTCAGTGAATGCAGATGATCGTGTCGCCACTTACTGGAGGCCATAACGCTGCAATCAATGTTTCCTCTTGAGTGATTTCATTTGCACGGCTTCTATTGTGGCGACATCTGAGATGAGTTTGCGGTTCACCTCTGCACCCTCACTCCCATCATCCGTCCCTTCATAATAAACCAGGGACTTTATAGCTATTCCACAAATGTTCAGAGCAATATAAAATCTATCTATCTATCTATCTATCTATCTATCTATCTATCTATCTCTCTGTCTGTCTGTCTGTCTATCTATCTATCTATCTATCTATCTATCTATCTAATATCTATCTATCTATCTATCTATCTCATATCGATCTATCTATCTATCTATCTATCTATCTATCTATCTATCTCATATCTATCTATCTATCTATCTCATATCTATCTATCTCACATCTATCTATCTATCTATCTCATATCTATCTATCTATCTATACAGAGGATGAGTGAAAGCCGTCTGATCTGTGGGACCCTCAGTGATTATGAGAACAGGGTTCCCACATCCCCCCATGAATGGAGGAGCCATCCCCAACAGTCCCATAGATATGAATATACCAGCTACTCCATTCAAATGGGGAATACGAGACCCTCATTCTTCTGATTGGTGGTAGTCCTAAATCCATATAAAAATACGACCCTGGTTTAGGTCATCACTGCAAGGGTCCTCACCATGTAGAACATAAAGAAGAAAGTAATCTTTTAAAAAAGATACATTCTTTACACTTTTCAGCAGAAATATGTGTCTCCACAGACTACAGACTACAAAACAAGGACACAATTTTACCATCATACTTTTTGTTACATTTCTGCTTCTTAAACTTTATCTGATTTTACAGAACCTACACAATGAAATAATCTTTACCTTCCCCATAATCTGTCATTAGAAGACAGTCAGGAGAACCCATACACATTAGATTGTTGTCCCAACCTCCTAAAATCGGCAGATTATCCTTCCTTTAATGATTACTGGTTTGATTAAATAATGATTAAATAATTACTGGTCCCTGGTCATGTGATGTCACACAGGTGCACGGCTCGTTATCTCCCTGGTCATGCGATGTCACACAGGTGCACGGCTCGTTATCTCCCTGGTCATGCGATGTCACACAGGTGCACGGCTCGTTATCTCCCTGGTCATGTGATGTCACACAGGTGCATGGCTCGTATTATACCTGGTCATGTGATGTCACACAGGTGCATGGATCATTATATCCCAGGTCATGTGATGTCACACAGTTGCACGGCTCGTTATATCCATGGTCATGTGATGTCACACAGGTGCACGGATCATTATATCCCGGGTCATGTGATGTCTCACAGTTGCATGGCTTGTTATTTCCCTGGTTTTGTGATGTCCCATAGGTGCACGGCTCATAATAAACCTGATCATGTGATGTTACACAGGTGCACGGTTCATTATATCCCTGGTCACGTGAGATCACACACGTGCACGGCTTGATATGACTCTAGTCATGGTTCGTTATATCTCAGGCCATGTGATGTCACACAGGTGCATGGATCATTATATCGCTGGTCATGTGACGTCACACAGGTGCACTGCTTGTTATATCCCTGGTCATGAGATGTTACACAGGTTCATGGCTCGCTATATCAATCGTCATGTGATGCTACACAGGTGATTGGCTCATTATATCCCTGGTAACAGGATTCATTTGCTGAAAGTGGACAATCCCTTTAAGATTTTGCCTATTACTACGCAGCCAGTCACGTCATGACAATGCATGGCCATGGTTTTTAATAATGGCCCCTCATGTTAACCCTTTATGGCCATGTCCTTAAAGTTCCCCTTTTAGTGAGGAGAAGCTCTTTAAGACCTATGAACAATTTACAGCGAGTTTCTGTTTTCAAATAAAAACCTTTAGAAGATTCTTCTCCGTTCCTGACATCCACTAATTCCTCAAAGAAACCGATGTTATTGATCCTAATTCCAGGCCCCAGGATTCCCTGTGCCTGTGTACATTGGCAGGCAGCATAGATTACACTTGTCATGCAGACGTTGCATATTACTACCTCGGGACTCCTGAAATTTTAAGATTCATCTGTGATATGTTCTTAAAAGGAAGATGAGAGAAGTTCTTAGTCTTCGGAGGCTTGTGGCCTAGTCGGTATGTACGGTACATGACTATGGGGTAGATCTGATATGTGAGGCATCCGGGTTATTTAAGATTATATTCTGTGCAAAATTCTACCCTGCAAATTCCCCTTGAAGGTACCAACCCCCTGGGATGCGGATTAAGACAACTTCCCAATTTTCATGGTACAATGTTTTTTCAACCGTATAAACTATGAAATGTCAAGGTGAGTAATTGGAATTTCTAGTTGAGACACATAAAGTTCCAGGGGATCACCATAAATGTAAGAACATGCTCCAGTTCTAGGGAGAAGCGGCCATGATTGATGAACATCTAGCCCCTGGATCACAACAATCTACTGCCACCAAGGTATAAGCCACGGAGAAGGGCGATGCACTATGTTTAGGTCTAATATATGTTATATATATACGTTCTGATCCATGTCCTTTAACAACTGCATTACCATCCATTGTCATAGCTCCCAAAAATCCCGAATTCAGTGGGACAGTCCATATTTAGAGGTCTGCTTTGACCTTGTGGAAGTTTGGTCATGAGATCATCTAATGGTGAGGTGGGGAGCCATAAGTTCCCTGTTCCACCATTCTGCATCTCCAAGGTTGGTATTTGGTGCTGGCTTTGCCCCTGTCCGTTTTAGAGCTGTTTTGAGCAGCAACAGAGAAGGGAGTAGAGATGCTGCAGTGGAATATGGACAGGTAAGTTTACTAATTAATTTTTGGGGGATTTACGCAAAAAGGGAGTTGGGGGGTCAATGTGAGCAGACTTTTATTGGTTAGAATGACAAATTATAGAAGTAAAGGGGTACATTACGCAGTGTGTGGACTGTTAAGGTGTGTGTGGGTACACTATGGGATTGGATTCGGGTAGAATAAGGTGCAGGGCTTAAGCCTCAGCTTTTAACCTCAATGTAAAATTTGGGAGGCATGCGTTGTGCGGAAACCTGCTGTTTTCTGCTGCTCAACATCCTCTGTTCCACCCTTCTTTTAGCTAAAAATGGTTTCCTCACATCCCCATAAAATCAACTTTATTCTGCTATCTGGCAACTGTGAGTCATAGGGGGAGTGGCCTCATCAGCCCAGTCCAGCTGCTCCTCCCCATGCATTATGCCTCTTCTCACCATTCAGCCCTTCATGTCATGTGACCAGGGTGATGTCATCTAAGTTCCTTTACCTACTGACATTCTACCCCATTTATGTATCACATGAAATCACGGCATGCCTCCCTGGACTTCCACTCCTCCCCATGGAGGCATGCTGCGATTTCATTTGATCAGATATGTACATGGGGTAGGTTTTGCAAATGGGGGTAAAGGACGTTAGATGACCATGTTCACATGACATGAAGTGCTGAATGTAACATAGCTCTATCTCAACGTTCCAGCAAGGCTGGAAACATTTGACACAGTGGGCGGGTTGCCCGAATTTTTCCGTTTTGGGCCGAATTCCACCGGGATTTTGGCGCACACGAAATCGGATTTCTGAGCAATCTCGCTTTCATGCAGCAGAAATCAGGGGGCCGTGGCCGTCGGAAAACCCAACAGATTCAGAAAAACCGTGGAATTTAAAAAACAAATAGTGTCGCAAAATAAATCAATCACATGGCCCCCCCATTTGTATGGCATGAAAGCCGGCGTGATTGTGCCAAAAACCCCTTTTAAATGCCTGTCCCAGGGGGCGCAAAACGGAAATCGTCGGGGTGTCCAACGAAAGTGTGGTCCTTGGGACCCTTAGTAAATGAACCCCAATATGTTGAGTGTTCTTTTGTACATTGTTCTGTGACATCGGACTTTTCAGAGGTATAATATAGTGGAAGGAAAGTTTTATCTTCACTTGTGCAACCGTCTTGCTTGGTTCGTACAATTTACTTGATGATTTCAGAAAAGCTCTTATACATCAGTGCAGATGAGATCCTATGAAGGAAATCAACATAAATGAGCGAAGCCAATTACAGTAATAAGGTAATGGTCCTGGAACAAGCAAATCAATATATGGAAACATTCAGCTTGTTAGGGAAATAGATAAAAGTATTCTGCTGGGAGTCTATACACTAAGAGAGAGAGCGGATCCAAAGCAAGATGGAAAACATAACACAAGTGACATACAATATTTGTCCCTATCAGGTGAGTAGTAAGAACTAAGGGAATAAATGCACAAAGTTTATTTCTTCCATATCTATAAATTCACCCAAATCTGGAAAATAACATTGGATTTAGAGAAAGACTTCACATCGCTGAATGAAATGTTGTTATGTGTAATAACACGAGGCAATGGATGTTTTTCTCCACTAATTGTTTTCCCTCTTCATCTAATAAAACCTGCCTAAAGGTCACCAATCCTGAAAAACAATAAGAAATGCTGATCAAGTCTGTACTAAGGATACAACTTTGCCAAATTAAGCATAAAACATAACAGATAAGACAAAAGAATTTGTCAACATAGACAAAATCAAATTTTGGCATTGTCCAAAAATGTACAACTCTTTAGGGGAACATTAACTTACCTGGTCTTTCCTTTTTTAAATTCCGCTGTTTGTCTGAATCCGTTGGGTTGTCTGATGGCCACGCCCCCCAATTTCTGTCGCATGCAAGACGACGCCGTTGCGCCACAATCCGATTGCATGTGCCAAAAACCTGGGGCAATTCAGTACAAAACGGATATAATCCCGAAACCCAACGAAAGTGGGCATTTGGACCCGTAGTAAATGTGCCCCATTTTGTTAACCTTTCTGTACATGGCTAGAACTCCAAAATTTGCCTACCAGTTTTACTATTTTAACTTCAGTTCCTGACTTATCTAGGAACACCAACAATTTGGACCAGAATGGCTGCTTTTATCTAAATTTTGCCACCTCATTTTGTAGGACAATCCTGTGAACAAACAGAACATGTGGGCATGCTTAGTAGACATGTCCTTCTTAATGCACACATGGATTACAATGGCATGTAACGATTCCAGGGTCAGCTCCAGGTGTCAGTAGGCCCCTGGGCGACAAAGCCTCAGTGGGCCCCTTTGCAGCGAACTTACGTGGTCACATTAAAAATTCAGAAACTGAAACAGTCTCCTGTTCCCTAAAATATTCCCTAGTTTATCAAATCAAACAGCCCCCTCATGGTTATTTTATATAAAGCCCCTCTCACCCTCTATGGATTCATTAGATATAGCCCCCTTCACCTCCATGGATTCCTTTTGTACAACCTTATGTGGGCCCCCCCTCCCAGCAGCTCTGGGCCCTGGCACTTGCCCAGGTATGCCCAGTGCTTGTGCCAGCCCTGAACACCTCTATTATGAAGCTGGAGGCAGATAACACAGGATCCACCGCTCATAAAAGGTCAGCTCGGCTTCTCTTTGTCAGTAATCATGTCCAAAATATTCTCATTATCAATGAGCATATCTAAAACACTACTACAGACAAAGGGCTACTTATATCGCCATGGTTGCTATAGATTAAAGTCTATAATTTAGGACAGATAACACAGGAACATCCACTGACAAAAGGTGATGGATCCAGCTCAGCTTCTCCTTGTCAATAAAAATACCCACCACTACGATAGATAAAGGGTTACGTCCCCATCAGGGGAGGATTAAGACTACAGAATCAAGGAGCCTGATAAGTATGAATATTATAGCCCCAACAAGTCCTACTGCCTGCTTTCAATCTGCAGTTTGAGGACCTCTAGAGGACCTTCAAAAATCCTTCAATAGGTCTTGTGTACATGTGTATTGAGAGCACGAACAGATGTACAAGGATTTCATAGGAGAAGGTCCTTCTCAATATAAGATTTAGAGGGTGGTTTGAGTGGTCATGCGCCTCTTAGGCTTGAAGGCCTCTTAGAAGGCTTGGGCCCGGAGTTACCACCCAAACTGCCTGTGTTATAATCCACTACTGGTCCCCATGGGAACTATAGGGGGTGAGGGGGATGTATATAAAATAACCATGTGGGGCTGTACATAAAATACCCATGAGGGGTCTGTTTGGGATGATAAATATGTTTCAGGGAACAGGAGACTGTTTTGGTTTCAGAATTTTTAATGCCGCCATGTAAAATCCCTGCAAAGGGGCCCACTGAGGCTTTGTCGCCCAGGGATCGGGTGAAATCTGGAGCCGGCCCTGCCAACAGCTACAACTTCATGAATCAAACTAAGCCCAAAAAAGTTACTCAAACCGGGCCCTTGGGTCTTTCAGAAATAATGCTCCAGTGTCTGAGATATTCTATAATGTATTTGCAGGGAACGTACCTGATTATACAGAGCTGGGAATGAGAATTTTAGATGAGTACAGTCTGTACAGCACAACAGGCGGATATGGGTAAATTACAGACACGGCAAAATGTTAGCGTATGTCCTGCCACGCAGAAGAGCCGGGTATAACATATGATTTTATGGCACTTGATCAGTCTGCACTGGTCAAGAAGTCATAAAAAATGGCACAGCTCAAGCCCCAATGTAAATCTTTAATAACTGTCAAAAAAAAGTTTTGTCTGCTTGCAGAAAAGATAGACATACCTCACA
The DNA here is from genome assembly GCA_019512145.1 of Engystomops pustulosus. Classification (NCBI taxonomy): domain Eukaryota; kingdom Metazoa; phylum Chordata; class Amphibia; order Anura; family Leptodactylidae; genus Engystomops; species Engystomops pustulosus. Next base: position 210,015,789 of record CM033643.1, read on the forward strand.
GAATTTTTACTTTAAATGCAAAAAATAAAATTTGCATTGACTCACGATCTCGGTAACTCAAAGAAAATATCGTGTAGCTGGGGGAAGATAAATGGATATGTCTAAAGTGCCTTACAGCATGTTTATCAAGAGTTTTGGACAGTTTTTAGAAACTTTTCAGACTATTAACCTCATGGGGTGTGACCTTATGAAAGTGGGCGTGTCTCCGAAGGAAAAGGGGCATGTATCAAAAGTGATGCACTTTTTTTAACTTTTTTTTGGCATAAAAGGATCTAACTAATAAGTAGGTGTGAAGTTTTACTAAGTTTTACTGAAACTTGGATTATTCATTCGGCACCTTGATAAATTTGGTGCAATATAAGGGTAACGTTCACATCTAATTTTAGCTCTGCAGTGGAACCTTGGATTACAAGTAACTTGGTCTACAAGCGTTTTTCAAAAATTGTAACTTGGTTTCCAAGCAAAATTTCCTAATAAAAGAATTATAAATATGACTAAATATTTTTGGGATGTGGAACTAATTGTTTGCGCTTCAATGATTTCCTATGGGAAAACTTGATTTGATATGTGAGAAATTTGAACAAGGAGCACAAATTCTGCTTGTAATCCAAGGTATTAGGTTCAAGTGTGTTACAAACTTGCTTACATATGAGCGATTTGGATTACAAGCATGTTCCCGGTATGAATACTGCTCCTAAACCAAGGTTACACTGTACTCTGTAGGGATATGTATTTAGGATTCCTAAAACGGAGGTATAAGACATAAAGTGGAATGATCGGGAGGAGGAGCGAACATTGGCGACAGCCAATAACTTGCTGCATATATTCAGGGTGTTTCCCCCTTAATGGACACTGAAATCAATAGGGTCCTCCCTTGGTGTACAATCAGCTGATGCCGGGAACGGATGCAATACTCTGCATCCGTCCCCCACAAGCTCTTATGGCCTCCGCTGAGTGTATAACTCACTCAGCAGAAGGGAGCAAGATGGAAAGACATGGTTTGTTGTGTTTTGCAATTTTTTGTTTCCCACAGTATGTGGCGGACACTGGTCAGACGGAAACAAAAAGGTCGCCCCCACCTACCAGTAAAATGCCTAGGGTGTATAACTGGAGCTTTCCTGGTGTATATCCTGAACATGATATTTTTGATGAATCTCTGCCCCTAATCCGTCAATGAAGTCAATGATAAATAACACGTATGAGTAGTAAATATAATTTGGGGTCTTTTAATCCTTCCTGTGGCTTGGTGAGGGGTTCTAAACAAGTGTGGAGTACATTAACAGCACTGGTCATATCCAGTGATGATATTAATATCATGCAGCTGTTATATGTAGAGGTCTTTGCAATATGTAAATTATATTCTAATTACAGCCTGCCATGGCATTTTCAGGAGTCTGATTTACGTGTTGTTCTGCACATCCCCCCTCCCCTCTGACCTGACTACGTGCCTCTTGTTTCCCATCTGTATAATATTACTATCAATTTACCATTTTTGATGCAAAGGTTTTTCCTTTTGTCCTCTGTATGAATTTCATAAAAAATCTGCGCTACTTCCATGTAAAACAAGTTACAGGTGTGTTACGTGGCGGCCGACACTTCCGATATTATAGGAGATAAATGGGAAACCTATGGCACGCCGAGGATAATTGCCTTTATTACTTCTGTTCCCTGCAACGGAAATATTACAAGTCATAATAATAATCAACACCAAGGCTACATAACACAGAGCAAATCTCATTGGCGGGCGTCCTGCAGGAGAAGGTTAAGAAGTCAGAATAAATAAGGCATTGATAGGCGGTAATCATCCTCCAGGCAAAACCAAATGTATCAGTGCCCGCCATATGTCATATGAACAGATCCTTAAGCAATCACAGACCATTATCAGCATCGGGCGGGGGAGGGGGCACTCGGTGCAGGATGCGCCTGCGCTCTACAGGAAGCCTATAAAACATGTCACATCACAACGACCTCAACCTTTAGCAGGGGGCCATACAGCTGTCAATCACACCTGGTACAGCACACGGGACCTTCACACTGAATACCCTGCGTGGACACGTGAGAGGAACGCGAGAGCAGACCTAACCTGCGGATTTATCCAGATGAATGCCGGTAATTTCACTATTTTCCTCTGAAGTGGCATCACTAATATCAACTAGAAGGGAAATAAAGGAGAAGTAATGGAGCATCGTTACACGCAGGAGGTTGTTCATGGATAAGGAGGATATTCATAAAGAAAAACAGTGACCCTAATAATAGGTTGTTATAAAGCCGAGGGGGGGGGAGTATAGAATAAGAAAAATAGGGATTATTCTGTTAGGAAAAACAAGAGTTTGTCCTTATCCTCATTTTTATGTCTTTAGCTTATAAAGTCATAGTACAGGGAGGGGGAGAGATAAGCTTGTGCATCATCTATTGTCAGTAGTGATGTAATGATGGGTCAGTGTTAGATATATATACAGGTCATTGTACAGGGAGGCGGGAGGAGATAGCCTGAGACATCATCTATTTGTAGAGATTTGTAATGATGGTCAGTATTATCTCTATAGAGGGTCATTGTACAGGGAGGGTGAGGAGATAAGCTGTTGACATCATCTATTTGTCAGTATTGATGTAATATGGGTGCATTGTTATCTCATATAGAGGTCATTGTACAGAGAGGATGGAGGATAAGCTGTGACATCATCTATTGTCAGTAGGTGATGTATGATGGGTCAGTGTTATCTATATAGAGGTCATTGTACAGGAAGGGGAGGAATAACTGTGACATCATTTAGTTGTCAGAGTGATGTATATGATGGGTCAGTGTTATCTATATACAGGTCATTGTACAGGGGGGGAGAGAGTAAGTCAATGTGACATCATCATTGTCAGTAGTGATGTAATGATGGGGTCCGTGTTATATATAGAGGAATTGTACAGGAGAGGGAGAGGATACAGGAGATAAGCTGTGACATCATCTATTGTCAGTAGTGATGTAATGATGGGTCAGTGTTATATATAGAAGGTCATTGTACAGGAGGGGGGAGGAGATAAGCTGCGACATCATCTATATTTCACTATGTGTAATAATGGGTCATGTAACTATATAGAGGTCATTGTACAGAGGGGGGGGAGGGAGGATAAGCATGTGACATCATCTATTGTCAGTATTGATGTATAATGGCTCGTGTTATCTATATAGAGGTCATTGTACAGGAGGGGGGAAGAGATAAGCTGTGACATCATCTATTGTCAGGTATCGATGATTAATGATGGGTCAGTGTTATCTAATAGAGGTCATTGAACGGCGAGGAGGAGGAAAGCTGTGACTCATCTATTGTCACTAGTGATGTAATGGGGTCAGTGTTATCTATATACAGGTCATTGTACAGGGAGGGGGAGGAGATAAGCTTGTGACATCTCTCATTGTCACTATAGTGATGTAATGATGGGTCTAGTGTTATCTATATATGAGGATCATTGTGCAGGGAGGGGGAGGAGATAAGATGATGTGACATCATCTATTGTCCAGTAGTGATGTAATGATGGGTCAGTGTTATCTATATACAGTCATTGTACAGGGAGGGGGAGGAGATATGCGTTGGACATCATCATTGTCAGTATTGATGTAATGAGTGTCAGTGTTATCTATATTACAGTCATTGTACAGGAGGGGGGAGGATAAAGCTGTTGACATCATCTATTGTCAGTAGTAGTGATGTAATGATGGGTTCAGTGTTTATCACATACAGGTCATTGTACAGGGAGGGGAGGAGAATAAGCTGTGACATCACTATTGTCAGTAGTGATGTAATGATGGGTCGTGTTAGTGTGTATAATGTAGAGGACTGTACAGGAGGGGGAGGAGATAAGCTGTGACATCATCTATTGGTCAAGTGTGAGGTAGATGATGGGTCAGTGTTATAATAGAGGTCATTGTACAGGGAGGGGGGGAGAGAAAAGCTGCGACATCATCTATGTCAGTATTGATGTAATGATGGTCAGTGTTATCTATATAGAGGTCATTGAACAGGGAGGAGGAGGAGATAACGCGTGACATCATCTATTGTCACTATGATTGTAATGATGGGTCAGTGTTACTATAAGAGGTCATTGCCAGGAGGGGGAGGAGATAAGCTGTGACATCATCTATTGTCAGTAGTGATGTAAGATGGGTCAGTGTTATCTATATAGAGGTTATTGTGCAGGGAGGGGAGGAGATAGATGTGACATCATCTATTGTCAGTAGTGATGTAATGATGGGCAGTGTTTCTATACAGGTCATTGTACAGGGAGGGGGAGAGATATCTGTGGACATCAAGCTATGTTCAGTCATGTGAGGGTGTCATACGATGTCAGTGTTTATTATATACAGTCATTGTACAGGGACGGGGGAGGGAGATAAGCTGTGACATCATCGTATTGTCATAGTGAGTAAGTGGGTCGTGTTATCTATATAGAGGTCATTGAACCGGGAGAGGATGAGGCAGATAAGCGTGACCCTCATCTATTGTCAATAGTGATGTATGATGGCGTCGTTGTTATCTACTATGATCAGGTCAGTGTACAGGAGAGGAGGAGGAGATAGCGTGTACATCATTATTGTTCGTACGTGATTTGAATGGTGTCATGTTATCTATATAGAGGTCATTGTAAGGGAGAGGGGAGGAGATACAGCTGGTGATGACATATCTATTGTCATAGTGATGGTAATGAGGGTGCAAGTGTTTATCTATATAGCAGGTATTGTACAGGGAGGGGGAGATAGAGCTGGAAATCATCTATTGTCAGTAGTGATGTAATGATGGGTCGGTTTCTATATACGAAGGTCATGGTACAGGGAGGGGAGAGATAAGCCGGTGACATCATCTATTGTAGTTAGTGATGTAATGATGGGTCATGTTATCTATATAGAGGTCATTTGTCAGGAGGGGAGGAGTATACTGTGACATCATCTTTGTCATCAGTGAATGTAATGATGGGTCAGTGTTATATTAGAGGACATTGTACAGGAGGGGGGAGATAAGCTGGCTGAAACTCATCTATTGCAGTTGTGATGTAATGATGAGTTCAGGTTTATATAGAGGTTCATTTGTACATGGAGGGGGGAGGGAGATAATGCCTGCGACCAATCAGTCTATTGCCAGTACTGTATGTAATATGGGTCATTGTGCTATCTATTAGAGGTCATCTGTACAGGAGGGGGAGGAGATAACTGTGACTCATCTATTGTCAGTAAGTGTGTAATGATGGGTCAGTGTTATAATATGAAGTCATGTGCGGGCGAGGGGGAGGAGGGGGATAGGAGATAAGATGTGACATCCCATCTCTGCAGGGAGTGATGTAATGATGGGTTCAGTGTTACTCTATATAGAGGGTCATGTAACAGGTGGAGGGGAGGAGATAACGGACATCATCTATTTCCTCGTGATGTATGATGGGTCAGTGTTATTTCTATAGCGGTAATGTGCATGGGAGGGGAGTGAGGGAGGGGGCGAGAGATAGCGTGACATCACTATGTCATAGTGATGTAATGAGGGTCATGGTTATATATATAGAGGTCATTGTGCAGGAGGGGGTAGGAGATAAGATGTGACATCTCTAACTTGTCGTAGTGATTAATATGGGTAGTGTTATCTATATGAGGTCATTGTCACGTGAGGGGGAGGGGAGATAAGCGGTGTGACATCGATCCTATTTCAGTAGTGTACATGATGAATAGGGTCATGGTATCTATATAGAGGTCAGTTACAGGGAGGGGAGGGGGTATAGCTGTGACATCATTCTTTTGTAGTAATGATGTATGGTAGGGAAGTGGTATCTATATAAAGGTCACTTGTACATGGGCTGGGGATAGCTTTTACTTTCACAGTCTGTTGCTGGTAAACACCACCCCTTGAAGTTTCATGGCATATGATAAACAACAACTGGGTTTTGGACTGTGGTTGGGATTTACGTCTCTGAGAGGGCCGGCATAAAGAGCTACTTCATTCATTGTTTGAGATCGACTGTTTAAATGATAGCTGCTGAAAATTTAATGTAAGTTGATGGTAAATCACAGTTCCTCAACTACACGAAGGGTAAGATACCCAATATCTACATCGTCAAACATTAGGACCTACACATTGCTAATTAAACCAATCTTCTACTCTTCCTAAGGTACAACACTTTTTGTTTCTGTTCCATGGATACCTATTCCTTCTGACCTGGGGTCCTTCATCCTAACACTACAATCTGTGTACTTCAATACACTCAGCAACCATACATACCTAATAATGGACTGTGGATATGATCCTACATATATCTGGTTCTACGCTACTCGAAGCCCAGATGCGTATCTTCTATTGATGTTTGAAAGAGTACTTTTATATTCCCACGTGGGTTATAATGGGGTGTACAGGCGGTTCCCTATTAAGAACACCCCGGAGTTCCAGGAACAAAACCCACAGTTACAAAAGGACACTCTGGATGTGTGTAATACTACTGTACTTTAGCCCCAGGCACCCATAATCGCTATAACAGTTGATCACAGGTGTCGGTAATGAAGCTTAGTGTTAATCCGTTCTTATGACAATCCAAAGTTTAATCAATTTAATACACACGGGAGACCAAAAAAGTATGCTGGGATTACAATGATAAAATATACAGTTCCGACTGTACATATCAAATTCAACTTAAGAACAAACCTACAGAACCAATCTTGTACGTACCCGGGGAATTCCTGGACGCAAAAATTTTCTGCATCTTTAGATTTCCAAAATTAAGCAAACTTTTGTCTACTTATTTTGTAATGCATTATTTGGCTCCATTCATCAATGCAAGCTCATAGTATACATCATAAAAAATGAAAGAAAAAAAAAGATCAAAAGAAAAGAAAATAATAAAACCGTTGGAAAATAATAACAAGCGATCAGGGTATTATTTGCCTTTATCTAAAACATAAAGATATAGAAGGAAATGTCCTCAAAATAAATATGAGTGAACATAATTTATTCCATTGGAAATGCCCCGAAAGTAAAAACCATTTTGGAACAAGATAAAAAAATACTAATGTTTGAATCTGAGTAAATGAGATCCATAGATGTAATCTTTTAGCACGCACCAATGATCTGGGGAAAGGGAACAAAGGTCACGGGCTGTATAAACATCTAAGTCTTCTAGACGCAAGAACTAAAAATACATTTTTGATTGGAATATTACGGAATTTTCCGAAAATAAACAATTCTTCAAAGGGGTTTAATAATAGAATTATCGTACACTTTCAGGGATTATCTAAAGACTATGTAAATAAGCTAATATTTTATGTTTACGCACATTTTATAGGTAACAGAATTGTAGATGTTGTTTATTAGTGTTGTTTTTATACAAAACGCTTTTTGACTTTTTGAAAAGAAAAGGTGAGCAGCAATAAAAAAACAAAAACTGTATTGACCACTTTAGGGTATCACCAGATCTTCTGAGCGGCATCATGTAGACATTAGCGGACGAGATCTTACTTACCGGTCCATTTGCATCCAGTGGCGGGGTTCATCCGACGCTGATTCGTGTCTTTACGGCGTATTCACTAAGTAGTGCGCCGATGTCCACCAGGTGTCGATGGCTGTGCTGAAGATCCGTCGGGTTCACTGGAGTTACCAAGCTAGCTGGGTCAGGTGAAGTGCGTGTCAATGACCTCGATTTTTTTTAAAATTTAAAACAAGCGTTTTTTCCAAATTCCATAGGTTTTCTGACGCACACGGCCCACTAATTTCCGTGTGCGCTATGCCGGCGCCGAGTTGCGCCATAATCCGATGCTGCGCCAAACCCCGTGCAATTCAGGAAAAAAAACGCGTTAAATATTGGGAAACACGCCGAAAAAAAAAAAAGTGATTCGGGCCCTTAGTAAATACCAACCCCCCATTGTTTCTTTTCAAGTCATTTGCTCCTCCTCCGTTTAAAGAAGCTGAACAGTCCGTGCTAGATGTTTATGTCCATGTTATCTAGCATTTGTAGGCAGATTGTACCACTTCATCCCGTGAGCCAATTGACTTGCATCATGACAATCAAAAGAAAGAGACAAAACGATGTAATGACAATCTCGTGCTCTTTCAAGGTTCAGCGGCTGCCATGCACCCACTTACTGGTTTCTTCTTTGGTAATAATTACGCCTTTATACTGTTTTTCACAATTATTCGATAGACCTCCAGGCTAGTACACCCAACCTATTCTTGGCACTGTGCTCCTCAATGATGAAAGTGTGTGTTCTAAACGTGAAAGGCGGGCCATTCTTTTAGCAATGGTCTCTGACAGGACCGGCGCTAGCACTGGGAAGATCCAGGCAAAAGCCGGGCTCCAGAGCTACTGGGGGTGCCGCACAAAGGCTGTACAAAGGAAGTCATGGGGATAGAGGGGGCTGTAATCTAATAATTCCATAGGGGGGTGTGGAGGGGGCTCTATCAAAATAACTGAGGGGCCTGTTGGTACCCCGCCATGTGAGGTTCACGGAAAGGGGCTCACGGGCTCTGTCGACTCAGGGGGCCACTGATACTTGGAGCCGAACCCCATCCCTGAGCTTTTCTGTCCTGTCCCTCTCTCACTAGGTTCAAGACCCGATTAGAGAATCCTTTACTATGCATAGACTTGTCAGCCATAAAGAGCAAAAAATACATATCGAAATCAGATTTAATATTGAATCGGAATGTTTTCCGTTCATTCTATGACACAGACCACTATTCATATTCTTCATGAGGAAACACATTTTATTCAGCACAATAAACTTCTTAAAGGGGGAGATAGAGTCCATGCCCTACTCATTCTTGTACACGTTAAAATTTAGGTCACTATAGATGATCGTGGGGTGGGACACCCTATACCATGATGGCAAACCTTTTAACACTGAGCAGGCCCGAAAAATACAACCCAAAACCCTAGTTTATATGTTTGCAAAGTGCAATGCTACATTGTGTATGCAACCTGAGGAACACGCAATACAGTAGAAGAGGAAGAGAAGTTTGGATCTCATGTGCTTTTCTCTAGGGCTCCGGGCTGCCTGGGACTGCAAGGACCTTGAGAGTCCATGGTCATGGGCGAGACACCATGCCCTGTTGGTGATGGCAAAGGTGCCCCTATAAGGGTTCTGAGTTGCGCCCCCTGTTCACCCGTGCCATAGGTTTCCGACCAATGCTCTATATAAGTGATGGACAATAACCTATGGCACACGAGTGGCCAGACTCGGTGGACACTCATAGCGGACTTCGTGGGCACTCAGGCCACACCAGCAGATGACCCAGTATTGCTTCCTGCGGTCCAACAGCCCAGGACTTGCTGTGGCACAGAGCTATTGAAAGTGACAGCTCACCTGGGACTGATTTTCTGCTCTTTTAATTGGATGTCCTCAGTGCTGGGCGATACCAAGAAACACTTTTGACGAGAAGGAAGTATAAATAAACACAAATTAGAATCTAGTTTTGTTGGCAGCTTTTTGCGATATAAAAAAGCGGGTCTTTGTGAAGTTTGGGCACTCGGTCTCTAAAGGTTTGCCATCAATGCACGCTCTATCATGTAGTGTAAAAAATAGCTGATTGGGCCGGGTGGCTGTGTCATGTCCCCCAATATGACCTAGTGATTCTTTATGTACCTTGTTTTAAATTTTTTGCCCCGGAAACACCCATTTAGAGGATAACCTTTTAGTGACCGCTTAGTTTGAAGCTCAGTCCCCCGTCTTCATTCTCCTAATGTAAATGATCGTCTTTCGGTAACCAGTGATAGGAAACAAAGATGAGCCAATATCATGACTAGAAACGACCATTCATTTACATTCAGTAGAGTTTTCCACAAAATAATGATTCCTGTTTTCCTCCCACCGCTCAATTATTTAGGTAACCAGTTGGCTGAGCTGTGTAATGAGAAGCAGAGCTGAGTTATGGCGAACCAGGATTAATCTCGGTAATCAAATAAGCGATGCACGAGCTGGGGGAAATCTATCCTCTCATAGAGGGGATGTTCAGTGGTCAACAACTAAAAATTCCCATCAACACTGTCTGACTGTTTGTTACGTAAACGTTTTCCTTATTCTTGAAGTAACTGACTGAGGTTTACAGAGACAAATCTTAGTAGGAGGTAACGGGGCTTATTCCACTACTTATGATGCATTGGCTATACAACTTTGTATTAGTTCCACCACTTCCACCACCAGCTGCTCAGGTCTCCTGGCCAGCTTCAGCTACTATGCTAGAGTGGATGAACCTGAACTGTTCTGCTGAGACGGGCATACAATGGCGCCCCTCAAACCCATACTGCAGTAAGTTATCAGGTTTTTATCGATATGTGGGTTATCATGCTGCAAGTGTCCTCACCGACCGGTCAAGTTCACTTTGTGCAGGGAGCCTGCTCCCTGATGTCGCCCACCTATCTTGCGATGTGGCGCCGCCTGAGGGCAAGAGGCTACAACATCGCCTTTCATTGTGTGGAAAGTCCCTGCATCATACATGCACCAAAGTACCATATACACAATTGACCTCGTCTCGACCAGCCAATGCAGACATCTCAATGTCACCAGCTGAAAACTAGTTAGACTGACAAAGGAGGCCCAGGTAGCAGCAGTGCGGAATGAGAGGGGTAATAAACAATAAGAATTTTAATGTATAAGTTAAATCTTACTCTTTCAATTTGAACTATTTATTGAGGAATACAATAGTGAAACGAAACATAGGGTGCACATTTACTTACCACGATCCTGTCGCGATCCCAGCGCATGCGTTCTCCCTCGAGGATGTTTCGGGTCGGTTCCGGGATCCAGTAAGGTCATGCGCAGATGTCCACCAGGTGTCGCTGCTGCGCGAGGTCCCGTCACCAGCGACACCGTGTGAGTTCCACCAAGCCTATCCTGGGTGTATGACAGCAAATATCCAACTGCAATCTTTCTTTTCAAACAAGCGTTTTTTTTCAATACTCGGTTTTCCCGTGGGCCATGCCCCCGATTTCACGTCGTGGCATGCATTCGGCGCGCGTATCCGACAGCGAATCTGATCGGCTGATTTACCGTGTTTGTCTGCACATCCCCCCTCCCCTCTGACCTGACTACGTGCCTCTTGTTTCCCATCTGTATAATATTTACTATCAATTTTACCATTTTTGATGCAAAGGTTTTTCCTTTTGTCCTCTGTTTATGAATTTCATAAAAAATCTGCGCTACTTCCATGTAAAACAAGTTACAGGTGTATCGTTGGCGGCCGACACTTCCGATATTATAGGAGATAAATCGGGAAAACCTATAGGCACGCCGAGATAATTGCCTTTATTACTTCTGTTCCCTGCAACGGGAAATATTACAAGTCATAATAATAATCATACACCAAGCTACATAACAAGAGCAAATCTCATTGGCGGCGCGTCTGCAGGAGAAAGGTTAAGAAGTCAGAATAAATAAGGCATTGATATGCGGTAATCATCCTCCAGGCAAAACCAAATGTATCCAGTGCCCGCCATATGTCATATGAACAGATCCTTTAAGCAATCACAGCCAATTATCAGCATCGGGCGGGGAGGGGGCACTCGGTGCAGGATGCCGGCCTGCGCTCTACAGGAAGCCTATAACCTGTCACATCACAACGACCTCAACCTTTAGCAGGGGGCCATACAGCTGTCAATCACCCGGGTACAGACACGGGACCTTCACACTGAATTACCCAGCGTGGACACGTGAAGGAACGCAGAGCGCAGACCTGCGGATTTATCCAGATGAATGCCGGTAATTTCCTATTTTCTCTCTAAGTGGCATCACTAATATCAACTAGAAGGGAAATAAAGGAGAAGAATGGAGCATCGTTACACGGCAGGAAGGTTGTTCATGGATAAGGAGGATATTCATTAAAGAAAAACAGGGACCTAATAATAGGTTATGTTATAAAGCAGCAGGGGGGGATATAGAATAAGAAAAATAGGGATTATTCTTGTAGAAAAAGCACCAGTTTAGTCCTTAGCCTCATTTTTATGTCTTTTAGCTTAATAAAGGTCATAGTACAGGGAGAGGGAGGAGAAAAGATGTGACATCATCTATTGTCAGTAGTGATGTAATGATGCGTCAGTGTTATCAGATAATAGATGTCATTGTACGAGGAGGAGAAGATACGTCTGTGACATCATCTATTGTCTAAAGTATGATTGATGTAATTGATGGCGTCAGTGTTGTATCTAATATTAGAGAGTCATGCTACAGGGGAGGGGGAGGGGGATTAGACTGTGAGTCATATAGCGAGCTGATGCCTCTAGTTGAGCGAGTGTGTATCGGTATGCTGGGCTACAGTTAGGTCATCTGCTGGTATCTATATAGAGGCCATTTGATACACGAGGCGGTGAGGGAGGAGTGATAATGGTCCTGTGACATCCTATTGTCATTTAGATAGTAGTGATGTATTAATGAGGGGTCGAGTGTTATCGATATAGATGGTCATTGTCAGGGATGGGGGGAAGGATACGCTGTGACAATCATCTATTGTCAGTGTGATTGTAATGATGGTCAGTGTTATCTTATCGAGGTTCATTGTACAGGGATGGAGGGAGGAGATAAGCTGTGACTATCATCTATTGCTCAGTGTGCATTGTAATGATGGGTAGTGTTATCTTATATAGAGGTAATTGTACCAGGGGAAAGGAAGATAAGCTTGTGACATACATGTTATTGTCGTAGATGATGTAATGATTGGTCAGTGTTATCTATTAGAGGGTCATTGCTACGAGCCGAGGCCGGGGAGGAGTCAAGCTGTGAATCACTATTATAGTGTTTTATCAGTTAGTGATTTGTAATTGATGGCGTCGAGTGTATTCTAATAAGAGGTCATTGTACAGTTGGGGGGGAGGAATTGGTTAAGGCTGTGACATACATCTATTGTCAGTAGTGATGTGAATGATGGCGTCCGTGTTATCTATATAGGAGGTCATGCTACGGGGGGGAGGAGGACGATAAGCTGTGACATCATCTATTGTCAGTAGTGATGAAATGATGGGTCAGTGCTTTATCTTATCTTAGAGGTCATTGCTAAAGGAGGAGTAGAGATAAGCTGTGGAAATCAGCTATTGTCAGTAGTGATGTAATGAGGGTCTAGTGTATCATTATATAGAGCGGTCATTGTACAGGAGAGGTCGGGAAGGAGTAAGCTGTGACAACATCTATTGTCAAGTAGTGATGTAATGCATAGAGGTCGTGTTATCTCATTGAGGTCCTGGTACGGCGAAGGGGGGGCGGTGACAAGCTGAGCATCATCTTTGTCAGTAGTGCTGTGATGATAGGGTGCATTGTTTTGATTCTATATAGAGGTCATTGTCTACAGGGAGGGGGAAGGAGGGGATAAGCTTGTTGTAACATTCTATGTCAGTAGTGATGTAATGATGGGTCGTGAGTATCTATATAAAGGTCCTTGTACAGGAGGTGGAGGGATAGGCCTGTGACATTTCACATGTCGGTGCTGTGGTGACACACACCCTTTAAGATTTCATGCATATGAAGTTAAAACAAGCAAACTGGTTTTAGACTGTGCTGGCAGGTTTACGATCTGAGAGGCGGCAGAAAAAGAGCTGTCATCATTCATTGTTTGAGATAGACTGTTTTAGAAAGTGCTGAAAATTATAATGTAAGTACTGGTAAAATCACAGTTTCAACTATTCCACTGGTAATGTAGAGATCCCAATTCTTCATTCAAATTAGGCCTGACACATCACTAATTTAAACCAATCTAGTCTGATCCTTCCTAGCGGTAACTTTTCTGTTTCTGACTCACCATCTGATACGTATCCTCTGAACCAGGTTCCTTCTATCTAACACTACAATTGTTGTACATTCAATACAATCAGCAACCATACATACCTAGATAATGGCTGGCATGAATGCGATCCCTAACTATATCTGCTGTCCTACCTATATCAAGCCAGAGCCGGTATTCTTCTGATATTATTGTATGAAAGAGTACTTTTATTTCAACAGTGTTATAAATGGGATTGTAAGGCGTTTCCCTACTGTAGACATGACTTACAGACAACCCCAGTTACATAACGGACTCTGGATATTGGTTAACTTATTGACTTTAGCGCCCAGGACTACAATAATCAGCCTATAACCAGTTATCACAGGTGTCTGTATGAGCTTTATTGTTACTCCTGGTCTCCCGATGACTAACCCAGGAAGAGTTTTAACACTTCAATTCCCACGGGAGACCAAAAACAGTTCGTCGTCATGGGATTACCTAATGTAACATATACAGTTGGGCCACTCTACCCACAAATTTCAACCTTCGCAACCCCAACCACAGCACCCATCTTGTACGATAACCCGGGGACTTCTGGCACGCCCCCAAAATTTTCTGCCTATTTAGCATTATCCCAAAGTCCGCCGAACTTTTTGTCTTCTCTTATTTTTGTAATGCCTATTTTGGGCCCCATTGCCTGGCTCGCTATTCTCCTATTCAAACAAGGAGATCAAGCCCACAACAAAGCATCCACAAGCCCAGCCAATATCCAAACGCGGTGCGAACCTTACATCCACACGAGCCGCGTCAGGGCTTGATCCATTGCCCCTCATAACTAATCATATCGAAGTTACAGGACGGGCAGTCCTCCATTTTTCACTGAAATTAAGAGTTTTAAAAGTTGTAAATTGATTCCACTATTGGAGAAATGCCCCGAAAATAAAAACCATTTATTTGGAACACGATCACAAAATAAATTTTCTACACATGCGGTCCATGATGTCCAGATGTTATCTATTTCCGATCTGGGGGATAAGGGAACAGAAGGTCACTGGCTGATACAACATCAAGTCTGTGTAGACGCTAAGACACTAAAAAAATACCATATTTGAGAATCATTACGGATTTCCGCCAATCATTCTTCAAAGGGTTAATATCAGAATTTCGTACCCCTTTCCTCAGGCGAAATATCTAAAGACTTCTCCAAATCCAAATGTAACTATTATTATTGTAGCACACTTTTTATAGGTTTATAACAGAATTTTATGTGTTGTTTTATGTGTGGCTTTTATACAACACGCTTTGGACTTTTGAAAAAGAAAAGACGGCAAAAGCCAGCAAATCAAACAACAACACTGTTATTGACCACTTCTAGGGTATCACCAGATCTCTGCAGCTGCACATTGAGAAATTCGAGGATGACAGATTGTACGCTTACTGCGGTCCATTGCGACTAAGGTGAGTATGGCGGGTTCTCCTGACGTCTGATTCGTGTACTACGGCGATGCTATTCACTAAGTGTAGTTGGCGCGCCATGAGTGTCCACACGCGTCGCTGCTGGTGCTGAAGTCGTACGGGGAGCTTCCTGGAGTTCACAAGCCAAGGCTGGGGTGCAGAGTTGTAAAAGTCGCGCGTGACAAGGACAATTTTTTTTTAAAATGCAAATGAAGCGTTTTGTTGTTTTTTTTCCAGATAAATGCCAGTCAGGATTTTTGTCGACGGCACCACGCCCCACGCTCATTCCGTTGTGCGCCCATCTTGCCGAGACGCGCGATCGCCAGCCACAATCCGATGTAGGCCCGCCAAAACACCGGCAGGGGCCAATTCAGGGACAAACGTCGAGGCAGGTAATTCGGGGAAAACGACCGAAAACAACGTTGATTCGCGGCCAGTAGGTAAATAACCCCCCATTGTTCTTTGTTCAGCATGTGACTACCTCCCTCTGTTTTCAAGGAGCTGACAAAGTCCTTCATTCAGATGTTTCTGTCCATGTATTTAGTCATTTGTAGGCGAGTGTCCTACCTCAGTCTCCGTGAGCCAATGCTTGCATCATGAACATCAAAAAGAAGAAAGGAGACATAACTACATGTGATTGAGCGACTAGTCTCTGCGCTTTCCAGGGATCGCTGGCCTGCCGAGGCACCCACTCTTGCGATTACTCTTTTGGGTAATTACTTACTCCTTTATATGTTTTTCAAATTATTCGTAAGACCTCAATGGCACGACACAAACACTATTCTTGGGCCACAACTGTGCTCCAGTCAAATATTGGAAGGTGTGGTTATAACAGAAAGGGAGTGGCATTTCTTGTGCACATTGTGTTCTGACAGGACACGGCGCTAGCACAGTGGGCTATCCAGGCAAAAGCCAGGGCCCAGAGCTAGGGGCGGGGGCCCACATAAGGCCAGTACAAAAGGAAATCCTGAGGATGAGGGGGCTTTGTGATCTAATGATCCATAGGGGGTGGGGAGCGCTATACAAAATAACCATGAGGGGGCTGTTGGTACGACCTGCCATGTGAGTTCACTGGAAAGGGGCCCACTGAAGGCTCTTCTGGAGCATCCGATCCTGGCACATCAGGGCTTGTCGCCTACGCTAGTCGACGATTGACTTTATGCCAACCTGCAGCCAACGAAGACTAATGATATCTGATCCTGAGTATTTCATAGAGTCAAGACCGATTGTAAGGAATCTTATCAGATAGTGCCACGCAAAGTACTGCAATAATCAGCAAGATCGAGTATGTGTGCTGATGTTCCTGTGTTTACCGGTTCATCTAGTTACAAACCCTATTACATATGTCTTCAATGAAACAGCTATTATCAGCACAAATAAACTTGAAAAGGGGGAAGTCTATAGAGTCCACTCTATATCTTGTACAAAGTTTTTTAAAGACGAGAAAATGATTAGATTCAAGTTAAAATTATGGTCGCACTTATAGATGATCGGCTGGGTGTGGGCACACCCTTTATACAGTGATGGCAATAACCTGTTAGACATTGATGTGCCAAAACTTACGAACCAATAAACCCATGTAGTTGTTTGCCAATAGTGACCCAACTTGTACCGACCAAGTTTGTGTAGGCCCCTTGGAGGGACGACCAATACAGTAGAAGCATAGTAGCGATGAAGAAGGTTGGGATTATCATGTAGTTCTCTTACTGGCGGGTCTGGGCTGCGCTGGCGGACCTGCAAGGAGCCGCTTGAGTGCTGTCCTGGTGGAGAACACCTGGACCCTGTGGTGATGGCAAGGTGTGTGAGGTTATAGAGGGCAATCGCGTATGTGCCACCATCTGGCACTTCCGTGAGTACCTATACGGGTATTTGAATGTTTAGGAGAGGTCGAGGGAGGATGGTATTTGGGTTGACGCCATCTTGTACTACTGTACCAGCTCATCTAAGAATCAGCTGGACAATCTTTGGTCGGGGGGGGCGGGCGGTGGGATTGCTACCTCTAAGGAAGCTATGGCGTGTTGGTTTTAAATGTTTTAATTCAGCTGATTTTTTATCTATTTATAACTCTGTTTGCCGGTTGCACTTTTACAAACTCATTGGCATGTTGCTTACGTCACTTCGGGCCACTTTGGATATTGTTGTATTTATTTAGGTTCATGAAGAAGCTCTTTAGGAGCCATTGTGTAGATAAGCATAGGCTGTAAACACACGGGCCTAGTCATTTTTCCCAGAATGTGCTCTGCGTACATAAACGTCATATAATTGCCACCTCGCCGATGTAGGTAGTGTTACAACACCCAAATGGAGCTGATCTCATGGTTTTAAGAATACAGTTATCTGTTGACACATAAACAGAGTTTTGGATCTCTAAAGATGTGCAGTGTGCGACAGACTAGACTGAGCCTGCACTGTTTTTCCATTTCTACTCTGTCATGCTCGCGCGCGTGCAGCAGGCAGCTAATCTCCTCCTCCCACAAAGGGTTAATTAGGTACTACCCTTACGAAATAAGGCATGCAAAGGAGGGTGTCTGTTGGCGGGCCTGCAAAAATCCCTAAATATTTGGCGTCATCTGGCGCTGGGCTTTAGGATGCGTAAACACAAACAGCACGCAGACAGACCTCGTTGATTGTTGCCGTGAGATAGTGGTCGACCCCGCGGCCGGCGCATTATATGGGGCGTTGGAGCAACATGAAGGCTTAGACCAGCAGAGCGCTGTCTTCAGGAGTAAAGATAAGTATAATTAGCTTTTTGCTCTGCACATACCTTTGAGTCTTGGCACTTCTTTATGTCGCCTTTCATGGTTGGACGGAGAGGTGCCGGGTGGGTAAGACTGTCTCTGTGGTAGTGTGAGTTGCCACTGTTGTAACCGTACCTAAGCTCATAGTTTTTGGCCATAAGCAACCACTTTGTAAGGTGACTGCGAAATTCTGAGATCGGCACGATCCCCGTGGGTAACAAGCTGGATACCCTTTCTTTTAGCAGTCATCTCCCTCGAGGAAACCAAGGCTCACACGGAAGCCCCTGGGGGTAAAGGATCCGGATCCTTTTAGGTGCAACCTGGTGAAAATCCAAATAAAAACAGGAATCTTCAAGGGGTATAATCGGACTCGAGGGCCCTACGCGAGATCTACGAGCAGTATAGTCGAGGTGGGACGACTGAAAAACGCAGTATAGTGTGAGTGAAATACGAGCAGCGGGGGATATGGGAAAAAAAAAATATGGGTGGACGATTGCCCGAAAAGATATCTGGGGCATAAAAACTATGAAAAATTTTAGAGCGCTCGTACAACATCCTGGAACAGAGACCTGAACCGCAGAGAGCTAGCACTCCAGTGACTGAGCTTCATGCCGTGCAGACAGTTAGTATGGGTGTTAGGCTGAACAACTGGTGGGACGGCGCGGTCGGGAAGAGACCTTAGAGGCCGCATACATGCTGAGAGAGTAGGATGCAGATACTTTGTTATGATTGTAATGTGTTAGTATCTACTAGTGTAGCTAGTATTAACTGTTGTGAATCGGGATGGCAATAGGCGTGCCCAGAGAAAGCGTGTAGAGCGCAATTTGTGCATACGTGAAGCGGAGACAGCAATCCCTTGTCTGATCAAGTATTTGCCTATGTTGTTTAGCGTTTTTTTTGATGGAGTATTAGGGTTTTCTACACCCAAGCAAAAAAGGATCAGAAAACCTTATCGGTTTCAATCGACAGCCTCGTGCTGGACTTGTAAAGAACGAGAGAGTGACGTAGTAAAGAGTCTAGTTAGGAGAGTGGACTTGGGGTTAGTCGTGGTGTGTGAGGAAAGAGTAGTGACAGCGTCAGAGTTGACTTGGTTGTTAGAGTCCGCTCTGTGGAAGTCTGGTATCTGTTTTCTTTGGGGTCAGTAAATCGATGGTAAGGTGTAGCAACAAATTGGTTTTTAACAAAGGAATTCCTTTGGCGTGTTGGCCATTCGCCCTTTGTCGTTGGGAGGGCAAGTGGGTTGTGTTGCAGTAGCTAGGCATTTTATGATGAGTTGTGATGGGAAGTAAGCACAAGTAAAGTTAGGTTCCTAAAGGGTTGCAAGAGAACCTAAAGAATAATATGACCCCTAACATCAGATGATGATTGAATGACCCAATGGAGGCCGGTGGTCATGGATAAGGAGGATATCATTAAAGAAAACAGGGACCTAATAATAGGTATGTTATAAAGCAGCAGGGGGGATATAGCCTAAGGAAAAAATAGGGATTATTCTTGTAGAAAAAGCACCGTTTCGTCCTTAGCCTCATTTTTATGGTCTTTTAGACTTTAATAAAGGCATCGTAAAGGGGAGGGAGGAGAAAAGGATGTGACATCCATCTATTGTCACGTAGTGATGTCCCTGATGGTCAGTGTTAGTCGTATCAGGCGGTCACTCTTGTAGCAGGGGAGGGATGGAGGTTGATAAGCTGTGACATCATTATTTGTCAAGTAGTGTATGTAATGATGGGGCAGGTTATTATAATAGGTCATTGTATCCAGGCCGAGGGGCAGGAGATCGCTGTGCCAATCATTATTGTGTCAGTAGTGAGCGAAATGGGTCAGTGTGTCATCTTATAGAAGGCCATTGTACCGAGGAAGAGTGGGAGAGGACTGTCACTTCAAAGGAGAGTCAGCTGTGACTCATTTGTCAGTAATAGTGATGTAATGAAGTGGGTCAGTTTTATTCTATATCGAGGTCATTGTACAGGGAGGGGGAGGAGCAAAGCGGTGCATCAATCTATGTCAGGGTGTGCAATGAGGTGTGTCAGTGTTATCTGAGATAGAGGTCTTGTAACAGGGACGGGGAGCGGAGGAGTAAGCTGTGACATCTCCTATTGTCCGTAGGAGTGAAGTGGTTCGGGTCTATCTATATAGAGGTATTTCTGTTAAGGGGCGGCGAGGAGAGGGCGATAAGCGTGACATCACTTCGTCAGTAGGATGTAATGATGGGTCAGTGTCCTTCTATATTAGAGGTCAGTTGTAAGGAGGGGAGGAGATAAGGCTGGTTGTGAATCCATCTATTGTCAGTAGTGATGTAATGATGGGTCCGTGTTATCGATATAGAGGTCATGGACAGGAGGGGAGGCGGTAAGCTGTTGTGAAATCATCTATTGTCAGTTAGTGTAGTGATGTAATGATGGGTCAGTGTTATTTATATAGAGGTCATTGTGCAGGGAGGGGGAGAGATAAGCTGTGACATCATCTATTGTCAGTAGTGATGTAATGATGGGTCAGTGTTATCTATATAGAGGTCATTGTACAGGGAGGGGGAGGGGATAAGCTGTGACATCATCTTTTGTCAGTAGTGATGTAATGATGGGTCAGTGGTATCTATATAAAGGTCATTGTACATGGAGGTGGGGATAGGCTGTGACATTTCACATGTCTGTTGCTGGTGACACACACCCTTTAAGTTTCATTGCATATGATAAAACAACAACTGGTTTTAGACTGTGTTGGGATTTACGCTCTGAGAGGGGCAGAAAGAGCTACTTCATTCATTGTTTGAGATAGACTGTTTTAATGATAGCTGCTGAAAATTTAATGTAAGTTACTGGTAAATCACAGTTCTCAACTATTCACTGTAAGGTAAGATACCCAATATCTACAGTCAAACTTAGGCCTAACACATTGCCTAATTAAACCAATCTAGTCTACTCTTCCTAAGGTAACACTTTTTTGTTTTCTGTCTCCCATGTATACTATTCCTCTGAACCTGGTTCCTTCATCTAACACTACAATCTGTGTACTTCAATACACTCAGCAACCATACATACCTAGATAATGGCTGGTGAATGGATCCTACATATATCTGTGTCCTACCTCTATCAAGCCAGATGCGGTATCTTCTGATATGTTATTGAAGAGTACTTTTATTCCCACGTGTTATAAATGGGGTGTACAGGCGGTTCCCTACTTAAGAACACCCGACTTACAGACAAACCCCAGTTACAAACGGACCTCTGGATGTTGGTAATCTACTGTACTTTAGCCCCAGGCTACAATAATCAGCTATAACAGTTATCACAGGTGTCTGTAATGAAGCTTTAGTGTTAATCCTGGTTCTTATGACAACCCAGAAGTTTTAAAATTCAATTACCACGGAGACCAAAAAAGTTCTGGCTGGGATTACAATGATAAAATATACAGTTCCGACTTACATACAAATTCAACTTAAGAACAAACCTACAGAACCAATCTTGTACGTAACCCGGGGACTTCCTGGACGCCAAAAATTTTCTGCATCTTTTAGATTTCCAAAAGTAAGCGAAAACTTTTTGTCTACTTATTTTTGTAATGCATATTTTGGGCTCCATTGCTAGCAATGCTAAGCTCATAGTTAAATACATAAAAAATGAAAGAAAAAAAAAGATCAAAAAGAAAAAGCAAAATAATAAAACGCGTTGGAAAATAATACACAGAGCGATCAGGGCTTATCATTTGCCTTTATCTAAATACATAAAAGATTACAGAAGGGAAAGTCCTAAAAATAAATTGAGTGAACATAATTTATTCACATTGGAAATGCCCGAAAATAAAACCATTTTTGGAACAAGATAAAAAATACTAATTTTCTAAATCTGAGTAAATGATGATCCATAGATGTTAATCTTTATCACAATGATCTGGGGAAAGGGAACAGAAGGTCACTGGCTGATAAAACATCTAAGTCTGTCTAGACGCTAAGAACTAAAAAATACATTTTTGGAATATTACGGAATTTCCGAAAATAAAAATTCTTCAAAAGGGGTTAATAATAGAATTATCGTACACTTTCAGGGAAATATCTAAAGAATTTCATAAAATAAATGCTAATATTTTATTTTAGCACATTTTTATAGGTAAAAGGAATTTTTATGTGTTGTTTTATGTGTATGTTTTATACAAACGCTTTGACTTTTTGAAAAAGAAAAGAGGAGCAGCAAATAAAAAAACAAAAACTGTATTGACCACTTTAGGGTATCACCAGATCTTCTGAGCTGCATCATTGAGACATTAGGGACAGATTTACTTACGCGGTCCATTTGCGATCCAGTGGCGGGTTCTCCGACGCTGATTCGTGTCTTACGGCGATTCACTAAGGTAGTGCGCCCGATGTCCACCAGGTGTCGCTGCTGTGCTGAAGTCCGTCGGAGTTCACTGGAGTTCACCAAGCTAGGCTGGGTGCAGGTAAGTGCGTGTCAAGTGACACATTTTTTTTAAAATTTAAATACAGCGTTTTTTTCCAAATCCATCGGGTTTTTCTGACGGCCACGCCCCCTAATTTCCGTTGTGCGCATGCCGGCGCCGATGCGCCACAATCCGATTGCGTGCGCCAAAAACCCGGGGCAATTCAGGGAAAACCGGTAATATTCGGGAAACACGCCGGAAAAACGTGATTCGGGCCCTTAGTAAATAACCCCCCATTGTTCTTTGTTCAAGCATTTGCTCCTCCTCTCGTTTTCAAGGAGCTGAAAAGTCCTTCTAGATGTTTTATGTCCATGTATTTAGTCATTTGTAGGCAGATTGTCCACTTCATCTCCGTGAGCCAATGCTTTGCATCATGAAATCAAAAAGAAAGAGACAAACTAATGTAGAGGACATCTCTTGCTCTTTCCAGGTTCAGCGGCTGCCATGCACCCACTTCTTGGATTCTCCTTTGGGTAATAATTACTCCTTTATATGTTTTTCAAATTATTCGTAGACCTCAAGGCTCGTACACCCAACACTATTCTTGGCACTGTGCTCCATCAATATTGGAAAGTGTGTGTTATAACCGGAAAGGCGTGGCCATTCTTTAGCATTGTGTCTCTGACCAGGACCGGCGCTAGCACTGGGCATATCCAGGCAAAAGCCTGGGCCCAGAGCTACTGGGGGGGCCCACATAAGGCTGTACAAAAGGAATCCATGGGGATGAGGGGGCTGTATCTAATGAATCCATAGGGGGTGAGGGAGGCTCTATACAAAATAACCATGAGGGGGCTGTTTGGTACGCCCGCCATGTGAGTTCACTGGAAAGGGGCTCACTGAGGCTCTGTCGCTCAGGGGCCTACTGATACTTGGAGCCAACCCCATCCCTGAGCTTCTGTCTCTGTCCCTTCATCTCACTAGGTCAAGGACCCGATTTAAGGAATCTTTATCTATGCATTAGCTGTCAGCAAAAGAGCAAAAAATACATCGAAATCAGATTAATATTGTAATCGTGTTCCGGTCATCTATACAGACCACTATTCATATTCTTCATGAAACACATTTATTCAGCACAAATAAACCTTAAAAGGGGGATATAGAGTCCATCCCTATCATCTTGTACAAGTTAAAATTATGGGTCACTTATAGATGATCGGTGGGGTGGGACACCCTATACCAGTGATGGCAAACCTTTTAGACACTGAGTGCCAAAACTACAACCAAAACCCATGTATTGTTTGCAAAGTGCCAATGCGACAATTGTGTATGCACCTGAGGACACCAATACAGTAGAAAGAAGGAGAAGAAGTTTGGATCATCATTGTAGCTTTCTTCTAGGGTCCTGGGCTGCCTGGGACTGCAAGAGACCTTGAGTCCTGTCTGGGCGAACACTGCCCTGTGGTGATGGCAAGGGTGCCCATATAGAGGGTTCTGAGTGCCACCCCTGGCACCCGTGCCATAGGTTTGCCACCAATGCTCTATATCAGTGATGGCTAACCTATGGCACAGGTGCCAGAGGTGGCACTCAGAGCCCTTTCTGTGGGCACTCAGGCCATCACCAGAGATGACTCCAGGTATCTTCCTGCGGTCCCAGACAGCCCAGGACTTGCTGTGCACAGAGCTATTTTAAAGTGACAGCTCTACCTGGGACTATTTTCTGCTTTATTGGTGTCCTCAGTGCTGGTATCAATGAAAACTGTGACAGAGAAGGAAGTATAAATCACAAATTACATTTCTGTGTTGGCACTTTGCGATAAATAAGCGGGTCTTTGTTGAAGTTTGGGCACTCGGTCTCTAAAAGGTTTGCCATCACTGCTCTATATTGTAGTGTAAAATAGCTGATTGGCCTGGGATGGCTGGTGTCATGTCCCCACTATGACCTAGTATTCTTTAGGTACATTGTTTAAATTTTTTGGCCCCGGAACACCCATTTTAGAAGGTCCTTTTAGTGACCCTTAGTTTGAAGCTCAGTCCCGTCTTCATTCTCTTGAATGTAAATGATCGTCTTTCGGTAACACAGTGATAGGAAACAAAATGAAGCAATATCAATGTACTTACAACGTCCATCATTTACATTCAGTAGAATTTCTTCCACAAATTAATTCTGGTTTCCTCCCACGCTCATGTATTTAGGTAACCAGGTTTGCGAGCTGGTAATGAGAAGCAGAGATGGGTTACGTAGCGTAACAGGATTATCTCGTAATCAAATTAGCGATGCACGGAGCTGGAGGAATCTATTCATTCTATAGGAAGGATTTCAGGGCAAAAACTAAAAATTCCCATCAACACTTATTGACTGTTTATTTACGACAACGTTTTTCCTTTTCTTGAAGTAACTGGATGGTTTACGGAGATCCAATAGCTTATGGAGGTAACGGGGCTTATTCCACTACTTTATGCTCATGGTCTCTATACAAACTTTGTATTAGTTCCCACCACTTCAACACCACTGCTCAGGTCCTCCTGGCCAGCTTCAGCTTACTGGACTAGAGTGGTGAACCTGAACTTTCTGCTGAGACGTGCAATACAATGGCGGCCCCTCCACCCCATACTGCAGTAATATATCAGGTTATTTATCAGTATGTGGGTTCTCAATGCAGTGTCTCACACCCGTGTCAAGTTCTACTTTGTAGCAGGTGACTGCTCCCCTGATGCTGCCCCCTATCTTGCTGCAGATGGCGCCGCCTGAGGCAAGAGGCTCAACTCGCCTCATGGCTGGAAAATCCCTGCATACATGAGCAATGCAGCCAAAGTATCCATATACACATATGACTCCTGCAGCCAATCGCAGACCTCAATGTCACAGCTGAAACCTAGTAGACTGACAAAGGAGGCCCAGAGCAGCAGTGCTGGAATTGGAGGGGTAATAAACATAAGGAATTTTATGTATAAGTTTTAAATCTTTAATCTTTTCATTTTGACTAATTTATTGAGGAAGACAATAGTGAAACGGAAACATAATGGGGCACATTTACTTACCCGGTCCTGTCGTGATCCAGCGCTGCGTTCTCCGTCGAGGATTCGGGTCTTCCGGCGATTCAGTAAGGTCATGCGCCCGATGTCCACCAGGTGTCGCTGCTGCGCCGAGGTCCGTCAGCAGCGACACCTGGAGTTCACCAACCTATCCTGGGTGCATGTAAGCACATGCCAAGCTGCACATTTTCTTTTCTAAAACACTGCGTTTTTTTTCCAAATACGTCGGGTTTTCCGGTGGCCATGCCCCCGATTTCCGTCGCATGCATGCCGGCGCGGATCCGCCACAATCTGATCGCATGCGCCAAAAACCCGGGCCAATTCGCCGCAAAGCGGTAATTTTCGGGAAACCCGACGAAAAAGAGTGATTCGGACCCTTAGTAAATGTGCCCCAATGTATATAGTGTGCCCTGTATACAGATACGCTTCAACAATGAACACAAATAGGTTGTAGAAAGCCTTGATGTGAGCCTTACATTAATACATTAATCTGGACCTCAGTATATAGGGATAATATTCATACTGTAGATTTTCATTTCTGGAGCTGGTAATATCATGATGTGCCCAGGGTTAAGCCCCAGCAGCTCCGCACTAACCATCTGTCTGGATACAAGGACTACACCTGTTCTGCACAGCTCCCTCCGGTGTACACGGACATGTCTATAGACCTGGCAGTGCATGACAGTGTAGCAAATCCTGCAGCTCACCATATGCAAATCCCTCCTAATATTTCCTACTACCTTGTTAAAGGCAATGGTAGAATATTTCATTAAGGCTTTCCTTTGAAAAATATCATTTTCTTCACAATCCGTGAAAATTTCGGAAGTTTCAAAATTGACATAAGAGAAGTCAAAGCTGCCAGAGTTTTCTGGAGCTTTGCTGAGTAGACAGGGACTGAGTCATCAGAGTCATCGAGTTATATAATAAGAAGACAGGAATGTTTATTACTAATGTTTCCCTTGCTGATCCCTGTATATTGCAGTATCTGACACTTTTCTGACTTTAAAGAGAACCTGTCACCAGACAGGTTCTATTTAAAGGGAACCTGTCACCAGAGTGCTACTTTTATTGGAGGACAGATCGCTATAGACAAAGTACTGTATATGCTAAAGTGTTTTTTTGTCTGTGTTATATGGTGTTTGAAATGAAATATAAAAATAACTTTACCTGGCTCCCTGCCAAATGCTTTAGCCTGAGTCCCATAGAGGAAAATGACAACTTCAGTCTGCTCTGTAATATATTCACTGCTCTGCTCATCCCACTGGCTCCTGAAATGATGTGTCAGCTCACTGCAGACAATCTCTCTATCCAGCATCTCAGTGCAAGTAGAGGATGTGGGAAGCCAAGTAAGGGGCATGAGCCAGGAGTGACCAGGAGAGCAGTAAAAATATTACAGAACAGACGGGGGTTGTCATTTGAAATTTTCCTCTCTGAGACTCAGGCTGAGGCATCTAGCAGGGAGCCAGGTAAAGTTTCACATGCTTTATTTCAAATACCATATAAGAGACATTTTTAAAAAACATATACGCCATATACAGTACTTTGTCTATAGCAACATGTTTCCTGATAAAAAATAGTACTCTGGTGACAGGCCCCCTTTAAAACTGGGAAAAATTAAAGTTATTTAGTTGTTGCCCAAAATAAGAGAAATTTTAACCACCTCACACATGTGTAGAACATACATATTTTCTATCTAGCCCCCATGGTAGCTAAAATATCAGTCCCGGAATCTGACCACTGTAATCCCCTCTACTGTCAGATAGGAGGTGCTAGTGCAGGGGGGATGTGCTATGATAAAGACTGAGACACTGAAAAGATTATCGCAACACACATCCCTTTCTCTGCTCCAGCACCTCCTCTCTGACAGTGGAGAGGATTATAACTTTTATTATGTTTTATTATGTTATATTAATTTATGAAATTCATATATGGTAGACCTAATACATTTTTAAGGGTTAAAGGACTAGGAGCCTGGGATAGGAAGAAAGCGTGGGAGAGGGAGGTGGCGAGGGCGTGCATAATTAGCATCCCAGAGCACCGGA
Source organism: Engystomops pustulosus (assembly GCA_019512145.1). Classification (NCBI taxonomy): domain Eukaryota; kingdom Metazoa; phylum Chordata; class Amphibia; order Anura; family Leptodactylidae; genus Engystomops; species Engystomops pustulosus. The sequence goes on from CM033643.1 coordinate 210,043,125, forward strand.
TATCTTGTTCCCGTGTTCCGGGCTGCTAATTATACGTTTCTTTTCTAAGTGATCCTGATGAAGGATCAAGATGAAGAGGACCGGAGATGAGTATTTGTAGGGGTTTTTTTGTGTTTTTGTGTTTAAAAGTAAATCTACCATTGTGAATGCACATAAAGCTGTTTCCGCATGACTTATTCCCCAACAGTTTTTGTCTATTCTGCGAAACTAGGGAATTATAAAAAAAAAACTTTATCCTAGATGTACAAAAATTAACTTTGTGTGGAGTAGTCTCTTCGAGTTCAAAGGCTACTCCATGGCCCTATAGCTACCGGAATGCCTTGTTCTTGCTAGTACCCATCTCGCTTAGGATTCGGCTTGTGCACTAAAAACCCAGGGCATTTCGCAGCAAAATGGAAATATTCGGAAAACGCGACTGAATTGCGGTCCGCGGACCCTCAGAAAATGAGCCAGAATAACTGAGCTTCCGGGGCATTTCCTAAGGGTATGGAGAGATCTACACATGTCTGGCCTCCTCTCAACTCACTGGTGTCATGAGAGTAATGAAGAGGTATTGAGGCCTCCCTTTGCATCTATCCGACTATTTTATACTGATAGGCTTTGGATATGCTGTGGATATGAGAATATCCCTTTAAATAAAAGCCAATCCAAAAAGTCATAAAACCTAACTCTAGTAATCCTTGTGCCCAGGATAACGGATCATAATAGGGGCAGCACAGAAAACAAGACATCTTACTTTTCTGTCTGACTTTAAGAATTATGAAGGCAATGACCATTTCGGGCACAAAAAGCAAATAATGTGATAGATTGAATTCGGCCTGGTAGCGGCAGAGCGGCCATTATGCTGTCATTGTGTAGGATGAGCCGTCTGTTGACCTGACACAATATTAGAAAAGAGCACATTGACTTTCTAATCGTGTATTCTCCACTACAATGCCGGAATCATAAATACAGGAAACAACCTGATGTAAAAATGACAAGAAGAAATATTCCTCCATTCCCCAAATGACATCTCCAGGTTTGTACATTTACAAATGTCATGTATTATATACTGCACAGGCAGCGCTTTATAATATTGGTGTTATCACAAAAAGCATTTGGACCCTCTAAGACTTGATGCTAATGATGCTTCCTAGACGTGTAGAGTACTTCTTCCAGCCACTTTCACCTCTGCAGTCTCTGACTGTAACTCTGCAGCTGTATTACAGCCGCCGGGTGGAGACTTAGCTGCTGTTGACTCACTGCCCCCCTCCCCTCTCCATAAACTTCTATGTAACATGACACCTGAGCTTCTGTCCAACTTGCTAGCAAGACAACATTCAGCAGAGATTTCAAAGTGGAAAATGGATTAGGAAGCAACTAAGAGGACGTTAATGTCACGGGTGGTCCAGCGACCCATATCGCGGGTTGCGGGCTCACCCGTGCCCCTTGCTCCCCCGCAGGCGCAGCACCAGCGCCACATACCTGTCCCCGCTCCGTGAGCACGCGTCCCCGTGTCCTAGGGAGCGCGCGGCAGCCTCAGAAAATTTAAAGGGCCAGCGCACCATTAATTGACGCTGGCCATTTTCCCATGAGGCTATTTAAACCTGCCTCTCCCATCACATACTGCCGGATCTTTGTGCCTCACAGCCTGAGAGAAAGCTCTATTGCGATTTTCCTGCGTTCCAGTGTCTCCTGCGTTCCTGTGACTCCTACGTTCCAGTGTCACCTAGATTCCTGTGTCTCCTGCATTCGTGAGTCTCCTGCGTTCCTGAGTCCCTCCATGTTCCTGTGTACCAGTGTTCCTCCGTGCTGCTGTTCCTGTGTATCAGTGTTCCTCCGTGCTGCTGTCCTGTGTGCCGTGTTCCCGTACCCATCTGCTTGGACCTCCCATTGCTGACCCCGGATTGGACTCTGATGTTGCATCTCTGCCGCCTGCCCTGATCCTGTGCCTGGACCTGACCACGAGATTTTTATCTGTGGAACGACCTTGTGGTGAAAACCGGATACCACTTAGACTCTGGTTCCAGGTAGTGGCTTGTGTCATCCTCTGCAGGAGTCCAGAGGATCTACAACCTTCGAGCCTGACAGTTAAAAGCCAAAGAAACAGGAGAAAGAAACAATTTTTAGAAACTCTTAAAGAGAAGCGATGGAGAAATGTACGTAGGGAGGTCGTGGTGGTGGTCTTCGTGGTTCCTCGTGGTTACAAGCAATATGCAATATGCTTTGGTGCGTGATATATTTGATTGTGCATGATCAATTACTCTGATCATTTTGTACCAATACTCGGATGTTACTTTTTTGATATGGGGCAGTTCACTGCCACGATATGCACGTTATGTGGTTTTAGATGTACAATTTTATGTTTGGAAGAATTGTTATTGATGAATAAAGATTGTTTGTATTTTTATGAATTTGATGTTTTGGACTGATTTCCAATATACTGTTATCCTATATACTGTGGTATACTTAAAGGGAATATCCAGGAAATATGAATATTAAAGGAGCTGGCCATCTATACCTAACTTTAACAGGGTAAGTATCTTATAGGGTCACCCACATTGGGCGGCACGGTGGCTGAGTGAGCAGTGCTTCTGCCTTGCGGTGCTGGGGTCCTGGGTTTGATACCCACCCAGGTCAGCATCTGCAAATAGTTTGTATGTTCTCTCTGTGTTTGCATGGGTTTCCTCCAGGTACTCTGGTTTCCTCCCACATTCCAAAATATACTGTTAGATTGTGAGCCCCATTGGGGACAGGGACTGATCTGGCAAGCTTTGTGCAGCGCTGAGTAATCTGTAGGCGCTATATAAATAAAGAATTATTATTGTGGTACACTTTTAGGATTTGTCATTTGTCAGACACCAGGAAGCAGTTGCTTTTCACTGTTTTTCAATGTTCTCATGTTTCTCATGGTCTCCACCTCACTAGAGTCGGATCGTCATTGCATCATGTGACTATGGGCTGGATTCCTATACCATAGGAATCCAGTTGCCTCTGTCATGGCAGGGTAAATCAATAGGGGAGTATCCATTTTTTTCTATTTCTAGTAGGGAGGAGCTAAGAATTTGAGTAGGGGGTGGGAGTAAAAACATTTATGCTATGTATTCCATTCATCACATCACACCAAATTTTTTTAACCCCTGAAAGGATGATTTTTACAATAATATAAATGGATTATGAAACGGTAAAGACGACAGTCAGTAATTTTAAGAATATTTAGCATGAGAACAAAACCCTGAAATGAGCAGCGAGAAGAGCCGGTGATTGCGTCTGTTGTAAGAGAAACACAGTCAGTCTTAGCCGCTACAAAGGTTTTTTTGACGCGCATTATCCTGACTCACCATTGTCTTCTTCTCTTGTTGGCTCCATGGTTACTTCTCCGTAGAGGACAATTAATTCTAAGTAGATTTCCCTCGAGATTCCCCTCAAAAAATGGCTAAATGTACTGTAGCTGCTACAGCTGGAACGCCGTAATGCACTGTGGGTGCGGAGTCTCCTAATATCACAATATTTCTGGACATATTTTGACATCCTGTAGGTGATGATGTCATTGCCGTATTTTTCAGACTATAAGGCGCACCGGATTATAAGGCACATCTGATTATGAGGATGAATGACCAGCAGGTGGCAGACCTGTGCACAGTTCAAGGCAGCTGTTGTCTGTATGTACGGTTCGTGTATAAGGCGCACTGGACTATAAGGCGCACCTCTGATTTCTGAGAAAATCTAAGGATTTTTTGTGCGCTTCATAGTCCAAAAATATGGTACATTGAGATTATAAAGGGCCTTATTTTAGTAACTTCTTTCCGACCACTGCTGCACTTACGACCTGGACCGCAGCAATTGCTATTCAATGTAATGGACCTGTTGCGTCTTCCTACAAAAATTTGGAGTACTGCGACTATTCTATATAAATAAAGCGCAACTCAAAATATTTATAAACATCTTAAAGAAAATCGACAATTCAATTTTATGTATTATGAAGCAAACATACCTTCAGAATGCTGTAGCTACACTGACGCATAAACATATCTTGTTTAATCCCAGATCCAAGTGGTTTTGCTCAAAAGACAATTATAAAATTCAGGGTCTTGGGAAAGCTGGGTTTGAATACTGGCTGCCTGGCTTCATAAACACATTACACGGAGCTTCCTGAACTGTCCAGACAGGACTAATCAACCTGAGCTGGATGACTCATACACAGCAGCTTGGGGGGGGGGGGGGGGGGGAGGGGTTGATTACTTTTGCCTGTCAAGGGCAACACAGTGATGACATATTCTCGGCTTATGCTGGACAGGACAAGGCTGGAGCAGAGCATAATTAGGGTAAGAAGAGAACCGCCGGGGGAACAGCCACAGGAGCGACAAAGCCTCATTATCATAATTTTATTATTGTTTTTTTCAGAAAAGCGACTCGGATCAGGTTTTAAACAAGATATGTTTCTGCGTCAGTGCAGATACAGCATTCTTAAGGTATTGTTGGTTCATAATGCATAAAAGTCAATGTTTTTTTTGGAAAGGAAACACACAAAAGAGAATACTGTGTATTTTGTTGGACACTTTTAAGAAGAAGGTGGGAAGCTTTTCTCGTCTCGCTGTTCTCAGGAACGTTTGCATGTTAAACTTGCAGTTATTTTGCTGACAGATCGGAAACAGACTACAGATAACAGCTGTGCAGCGTAAAGGAGACAGATTAGATAGGATCATCTGACAACAATATGCACCACGTCCCGAGGAGAAGACACAACATCTTCCCTGACTTCACTTTTGATGGGAGAAGTTGAAGGCAACTTTCTTTTATTTTTTTTTAGAGAAGTAAAACTTTTAGCATAAAGCCTCCTTCCTCCGCATGTCTCACATATTGTACAGAGCCTCATGAACCTCCTGGTGCAGTGCACGAGGACTATATAATAAACCCTCTGGCCGTGTTCACACATGCGTTATCATTGCACCTACATAAACACCATGCTGGTACAATGAATTGTGTTTATGCAAGCTGCGTGTAAATGCATGTGATTGAATTACCCCTGTACTGTGACATCACTGTGTGTGTATTATCCCTGTACTGCGACATCACTGTGTGTATTATCCCTGTACTGTGACATCACTGTGTGTATTATCCCTGTACTGTGACATCACTGTGTGTATTATCCCTGTACTGCGACATCACACTGGTATTATCCCGTACTGTGACATCACTGTGTGTTTATCTCTGCCTGTGGACATCACTGTGTGTATTATCATTGTACTTGACATCACTGTGTGGTATTTCCTGTATGTTGACATCACTGTGTGTTAATCGCTGTACTGTGACATCACTGTGTGTATTAATCCCTGTACTGTGACATCACTGTGTGTGATTGAATCTACACTGTAGACATCACTGTGTGATATATCTCTGTACTGTGACATTCTGTGTATTATCCCTGTACTGTGACATCACTGTGTTTATTATCCCGTACTGTGACTCACTGTGTGTATTATCCCTGTACTGTGACATCACTGTGTATTATCTCGTACTGTGACATCACTGTGTTAGTATATCTCTGTACTGTGACATACTCACTGTTGTATATCCCTGTACTGTGACATCACTGTGTGTATTATCCCTGTACATGTACAGCACGTTGTATTATCCTCGTACTGTGAACATCAACTGTTTATTATCCCTGTATGTACATCACTGTGTAATATTTCTGTACTGTGACATCACTGTGTGTATTATCCTGTCCTGTGACATCACTGTGTTATTATCCCTGTACTGTGACATTACTGTGTTGTATTATCCCTGTAACTGTGACATCACTGTGTATTTATCTCTGTACTAGTGCATCACTGTGTGTAATCTGTTACTGTGACATCACTGTGTATATTATCTCTGTACTGTGAATCAACGTGTGTGTATTTATCCCTGTACTGTGACATCACTGTGTGTATTATCTGTGTACTGTGACATCACTGTGTGTATTATCTCTGTACTGTGACATCACTGTGTGTATTATCTGTGTACTGTGACATCACTGTGTATATTATCTCTGTACTGTGACATCACTGTGTGTATTATCCCTGTACATCTTCTAAGACCTGACAATGTTTGTTGAATGGGGGGGGGGGGGGGCATTCCCCACTGACCGGAGGTGTAAGCAATTTGGGCACATGCCACTTGGATCATAGGGCATATATTGGTGTTACCTCTCACTGGGAAGGCTGAGACTATTCTGACCTGGTTTCTGACCTGGATTCTCCCAAGCCACAGCCAATCCTGCGCACACACATAGCAAGTGATCTATAATTCTAATTACATTCCACATCAGAGTGTCGCTCAGCCAGATCTAAGGTACAAGGAAAAGGGACTCATTCACACAACAAGCAAATGTATAATGGGACGAGGACAGGGATGTGGAGTCAGGAGTCGGTGTCTCAGCAGCTGTATGTGAATAAACATTAATCAGCTCCAAGAGGCGAAATGTGACCCATCAATGGCGCCAGGGGAGGGTTTACTTACAGATTAACAAAAACACATGTATGAATTTGTTTATAAAAAAAAAAAAAAAGTTTTCCCATTTTTGAAATTTTAGTTTAAAATTCCTCAAAGTTTATAAGATCTCTGCATCAGAGGGCTTTTACCACACGCTGGTGTATGCCTCCTAAAACAGGATCCATTATCCTTGTTGCTTCTAAAAGCTTAGTTTTTGAGAAAGATGTCTTTTAAACTTATGCAAATGAGCCTCAGGGGCTCCACGCTGCATCACTGCAGCACCTGCTGGCCCTGCCGTCTGATATATAATCACACCAGCTCTCCAGCAGGGGAGGGGATGGAGCAATCGGGCAGAAACGCTGACTGTAGGAGTGAATAATCATCAGAAAACGCAGAAAAGCAGGAACCCTTGAGGCTCATTTGCATAATTTATTTTTTTAATAGCTTAATTTTGGAAAAAAAAAAAGTAATAGAAGCAATAGGAATGTATCTTGTTTGAGGATGCACACACCAGCATGTAAGTGTAGTCCTTTAAAGAAAGATCTACCAACAGGATCCAACATAATAAACCATAATAAACACTTACCCAGGCACCGTGACTGTGGTTATATTCTTATATTCGTTATCTATTTACCTCCTTCCTTATAAAATCAACTATTAAAATTATACCAATGAGCCTTAAGGGCTTTGAGGGCATTATCAGACCCACTCAGTGCAGCAGATTCACAGGCTGTTACAATGAGCAGAACATGTGACACCCTCCACCTGCTCTCCCCTTCCTACTTCTGCCTGTGTAAACTAGCATCAGCAGGAAGTGCAGTGGAAGGGAGACTTGCTCTGCTCTTTGTAACAGCCTGTGAAACTTCAGCACTGAGGGACTCATTTACATAAAAGTTGATTTTAGAAGGAAAGAGAATGCATAATCAATATAATAAGATTACCACAGTCACGGTGCCTGGATAATCTTGCTGGATTTTGATGGTAGATTAAAGGCAGTTTCACACTTGTGAAGGTTCTGCTACAAAGACAGAACACAACCCCGGGGATTTCCTTGCACCTTAAAGGAAATCTACCATCAAAATCCATCATGATAAACCAGGGACATTACGCATAGATCCAGGCACCGTGACTATGGTAATCTTCTTATATGTGTTATCCATGGCTTCCTTCCTTCTAAAATCAACTTTTAATAAATCAGACAGAAGGACTCTAAGGGGTGTTACCAGAGCCCCACCATGCTGCAGATTCACAAGCTGTTACAGTCTGCAAGGGGCACTCTCCTCCTGTTTGAGATAACAGGAGTCAAAGGGAAGGGGAAAGTGCTGAGGGAGCAGGGGGCGACAGTCTGTGAAGCTACAGGCTCATTACCATGGTTCTAAAAGAAATTTTTTAGAAGGAAGGCGGCCATGGATAAGAAATATACGAAGATATACCACAGTCACAGCGCCTGGATCTATGAATTGGGCTACATTCACACGAACGTAAGCCCACTGGGCCGTAAGCGGGGGCAGGCATACATCTTGTGCCATGGGGAGGAAGAGTGGTGACCCCTAACCTTTCCATAGCGATGCACGTAGCCATAACACGGGGACAGATAGGACATGTGTGGCACCGTATTGCTCCACGCGCCCATTGCTGGCCTATGGGGGACGTATGCACAGCCAAAAGCTTGTGGCGGTACATACGTTCCCCCTATGGTCGTGTGAATGTAGCCTAATTGTCCCTGGTTTATCAAGTTTCTGCGCTGTTCCTGACAATGTAATTATCCATCCCCGGCACATATAATGGGCTAGGTTTATCAGAAGTGTCTGAGGTAAAACTGTTCTAGTTTCCCATAGAAACCAATCAGAGCTCAGCTTTCATTTTATAAACAGCTGTTAAAAAATGAAAGCTGAGCTCTGATTGGTTGCCATTGGTTTCCATGGGCAACTAGAACAGTTTTGCTCTCAGACACTTCTGATGAATTTCCCCAATGTGTATTTTAGCCCTGAAGAGGATGTATCTATTACCAAATTACCATATTTTATGCAAATGATGCAAAACTAAGCCATTATAAATGGCTCTATGTGAATGTGGTTTATAGCAAGGAGTACAGGGTTATGTTTTAATCATCCGCTTGTAACACGCATTGCCTCTCCTGTTCTGCAATGTAGATACAACCAGCGAGACGGTGAAAATCACAATCTCCCTGCGGTTATGTGGTTATCATCCGGGTTGTGGCTACAGACAAGTTCATGTCAACAAGAGACAATATGTTCGGATGCAGATTCTGCAAGATTAATATAAGGAGTAAAGGTCCGGAGAGATAAGCAGAGACAAGGAGAAGCGGCCGTAATATACTGTGGATCTGGGTTTTTCTATTTGCAAAATAGACTCTTTTTACATCAGTATTTTTCTGAAAGAAAACCGCTGAAAACTTCTATTAAAGGGAACCTGTCACCAGATTTTACACCATTAAACCACCAGCCCCCTCGTGTAGGGTATGACATGGCCTTTCTAAGATTCCCTCTTATTTTTGTACAATCTCACCATTATAGCTAATTAAAAAAAAAAAATCTCCAAAGTCATGTTTAAATTAGCAGAGAAGAGTCATATTTTAATAGAGATGAGTTAAGTTTAGAGGATGTAGAAGAAGGATCATTTTAGATCTCCTCATCTTCTGTTCTGTAGCCCATAGAAACATTCTGGTGTCCTATTAAAGATATACATCTCATCTTTCAAATCGTATCTTTCTTGATGTTTGGTATGCTACAGACCCAGAGATACAGGAGTTAAACATTTAAAAAAAAAATAGGAATTGGGTATATTTTTGTGCAGGTCACATTCCCGACTATGTGTTTCTCCAGCTCTGAATAGAACACAAATGCATGTTTCTAGGTACTATGGGAAATATGCAAATTTGTTTTCCAGGACAGGATAAGGAAAACATTGCATCTTAGCTACCTTGTAAGGCAGCTCCCTTCCTTGTATGCAACCAAGGAACTAGTAACATGTAGGAACGCGCCTCAAAGTATTTATGTATTTGTATTGCTAAACCTGCCTCTGTGTAGCAATTGCCGGAACACTATTCACAAAATAATTTCCCTCCAGGGCAGGGGTCTGGAACCTTTTTGGCTGAGAGAGCCATGGACGCCACATATTTTAAAATGTTATTCTGTAAGAGCCGTACAATATGCACATGCCCCCCAGTAGATAGGTAGTCCCAGTGTCACGGGTGCCCCTGCGATCTACGTCTCGGATCGCAGGCACACCCGTGCCCCTCTCCATGGTGGCGCCCTTTTCTGAGCTCACTCACCTCTCCAGGTTCCTACTCTCGTCCTGGCTGGCCAGCGCGCACGCGCAGATTTGAAGGGCCAGCGCTGCCCACTTCCCGGGTTCCTATAAAGACCGGCGGCTCCCAGCATTCCCCGCCGTAACTTAGTGCTTCATGCCTAATAGGAAGCTTTCCACAGTGTTTCCTTCCCAAGTGTTGACCTCCCGTTGTGACCCCGGACCTGTTCCCGATTCTGCTCCTTCACTGCCAGCCCTGACCTCTTGCTCCGTCCACGACCTTGCATCATTGCCGCCTGCCTTGACCGTCTGCCTGTTCCTGACCACGAGACTGCCTAGTGATCCTGTACCTTGACCTTGGCTGCCACCAGTGGACAAGTCGCACCTGTAGAATGACCTGGTGGTACCACGCTGCAGCAAGACCATCCTGCTTTGCGACGGGCTCTGGTGAAGATCAGGTGCCACTGACATTCCGGTCCCAGGTGTCTGCTTACATCATTGTCCGCGGTGGTCTTCAAATTCTGACACCCACCACATGCCTCCCAGTAGATAGGTAGCTACAGCAGATGCCCCCAAGTAGATCAGTGGTCACAGCACATGCCCCCCAGTAGATCAGTGGCCACAGCACATGCCCCCCAGTAGATAGGTAGTCAAAGCAAAAAAAAAAAAAAAATGCACTTACCAATACTCCCTGCAGCCAGCTCATCGCTCCCACGCTCTTCTCTTTGACCCAGGCTTAGACGATGGCGTCTGGGTCACAAAAAGGACGTAAGCAGTGGTAGCCATCACTATTTATTAAAGATCTGTCTAAGAGCCAGCCAGATGCAGCCAATAATAGAGCCGTATCCCGAGCCATAGGTTCCCTACTCCTGCTCCAGGGGATCAATAAAGTTGCATTGTATTGTAATGTGTTCCAGGATGGGACAAGGAAAGCATTGCCTCTTAGCTACCTTGTAAGGCAGCTCCCTTATCATCAAGCATGACTTTCAGGAAGCCTGGATTAAAGCCAAACCAGTATAGGGAGCTGGTTTGGCTGAGTGCGAGTTTTCTGACTATGGTTGGGCAGAAAGAATTCTCCTTACGGAGACAAGATGCAACCTCATCGAAACAGCGGGAAGGGTTGTCCACTTGCCCCTATAAGACGAGTCTTCATAGAACATCTCCAAGTGCTGATGACTGAAGTTTCCAGTAAGTCGGATGAGATAAGTTAGTATTTGCGTCGTGTCCGGCGGCTCTACATTCGCAGGGGATCATGGGACTAGATGAAGTCGGCTGGGGAAGGGCTCCGGGCCGTAGCACAACCTGGAAGACGACAGGAACAAGAGCGTAAAGACGTGTGAAATCACTCTTACTCTCTGCCTCGCCCAGAGCTGGAATATGCAAAGGTTTCTCCCCCCCCCCCTTCTTTATTATGCGAAATGACAAAATATATATATATATATATGTAGAGAAGATGGAGCCGACATTCCCCACAATGCCGATAGGACATGGATAGCGTCTTCTATGGATGTGTAGAGATTATGGGGCTCAGTGTTGATGGAATGATCGACCGCCCCAAACACAACTGTATCAAGTCCTTCTTAGGGGGGTCGTCCCATATCAGCAAATAAATATTATTATTACATTTCCCAATATATTTTCTGTATCAATTCTTCACGTTTTCTAGATTTCTTCTTCCTGTCATTCCATAGATGCTTCATTAATTACTTACAATTGATCAAAGTCACTTTGTGCCGAGTCATCTGATGTCACACAGGTGCACAGCTCACTATATCCCTAATCATGTGATGTCATACAGGCGCACGGCTCGTTAAATCCCTGGTCATGTGATGTCACACGTGCACGGCTCGTTATATTCCTGGTCATGTTTCGCACAGGTGCAGGAATCGTTACATGCCTGGTCATGTGATGTCACACAGGTGCATAGCTCGTTAAATGCCTAGTCATGTGATGTCGCACAGGTGCAGGGCTCATTATATCCCTGGTCATGTGATGTCACACAGGTGCCACGGCTCCATATATCCCAGGTCATGTGATGTCCCACAGGTGCAGGACTCGTTATATTCCTGGTCATGTGATGTCACACAGGTGCAGGGCTCGTTATATGCCTGGTCATGTGATGTCACACAGGTGCAGGGCTCGTTATATGCCTGGTCATGTGATATCACACAGGTGCAGGGCTCCCAAAATCGCCCAGGGCGAGTGCAACTGTGATCATCCAATCTAAACAGCAGTTTACAAAGTAACAAACCATAAAAATACAAAAACATCTTTATTTTCCTCTACAGTATGGCAGCACATAGCACTGGCCAATCATCAACAGTGTAACAAAGAGCTGGAATATCAGCCACAGGGACATCACTTCCCGATCCTGGGGAAAACGTTCAGGGCGGCGACACCCGAGAGCGGGAAATAACTTCATTCACAAAACCGTTATTCTTGGCCAGAACCTCGGCCTTCATCTGCCGCAGTCTGAGACTTAGGTCCTTCTCCGACATTTCTGTAAGCGGAAGAGACTTCACTCTGGATAGAAAGTCCTGGATGATCTTCTCTCCTTCCTGGGGAGAGACACGAGCCCTTTAGTCACAGTCATAGGTCTCAAGACTGTGGATCTCTACATATTATTAAGATTACAAAGGGAAATCTACCAAAAAAAACCCCAAAACAACCATCTTGATAAACCAGGGACACCACACACCCCACCCACACAACACACACCCCACCCACACAACACACACCCCACCCACACAACACACACGTTTATTTGAGGTCATGGATAATATATATAAGAACATAACCACAGTCAGTGTCTGGATTTTGGAGTAAGTGTCTCTGGTTTATCATGATGGGAGATTTCCTTTAAAATTGTGTAGCGTAAAATGTGTTGTGAAGCTTTGGGAAAACATGTCTCCTGTATTAGAAGAACAGCGCCCAGCCTGCCCACAGGCTGTGCGTAGTATTGCAGTCTAGTCCCTCTCACTTCAATGTAGCTAAGCTGCAATACCAGATACAGCCATAGACCGGTGTGGCGCTGTTTACGGAACACAAAGTTTCCTTCTAAGGTGGGAAAATTTAGAAAGAGGACATAAAGCATTGTGCGTTATATTACATCACAGACCTCTTTCTCCTTGTAGCGCCTCTTACAGGCCGGTTCATCCTCATCGTCCCCTCCGCTGCCAACAAACTGGAATTCTTCTAACTCCAAGGCCTTTGCTTTGGCGTTCTCGATCACATGCTTTGGGAAGTTGGCCAGCTCTGCTACATGGATCCCAAAACTCTGGTCACAAACACCTGAAGAGGGGAACAAAAGGGCAAATCGTAAACGAGAAAAGGGGCAGGGGCTAAACTCCATGCAAGTCAATGGGAGCACCTATGATTTCTGAACTAGTTGTTCTTTTACGGCTTCTCCTGGTGCCTGCCACGCCCCTTCCTGGGCGTCTCCCAACAACACAGGAAGCACTAGGAGAGGCTCCTCCTCCCCTTGGGGGTTCCAACTGTTCCAATCAATGATTTTATGTTAGAATATCCACCCAGGAGCATCAAATTAGAGTCGTAACGCTTACCTTATTTTACTAGCCCCCTGTAGAGCCCCTTTCCATATATTTCATTTTTACTAGACAAACCCCTTAAAGAAAATTGTACACAGCTTGCTTATTGCTCTTTGGTGAGACATAACCAGCCGGTCTATGCTCCATGTACACATGGCCTCGGTGCCGAGGATGTGCTATAACCTTGTGACATCTAATTATATGGCCAGGCCGCTGCAGCAATAAATCATCGATATCAGCCCAGGCCCGAAACTTGTGCTAAGAAAATTGACCTTCCCGGCTCCGGCCACTTATTATCCCTCTGGCTCGTTCTATTCTCTGTAAGTTAAGGTTTATAGGTTTGCACATCTACCAAACCAGTGGTTTTATACACAAAAAAAAGGTCTCTAGGGAAAATTCTAGGTAAGTCCATCAAAACCAGGTGTAAGTGATTGGGCCACATTCGAAAGCCCTGTCCCTGTGAAGGATACTCGAAAGGAGCGACCACACAGCAACCGCTCAGAAACAGGCTGGTCCAATCCGACTGGACTTGGTAGAATTGTGGGGGAAAAGGGCTTCCCCCACAGGGGAGGGAGGGGCTTGGGCATGCCGGAAAGAGGGAGCCCTAAATATCTTTGAATCTCAACAACCAAATCCAACCTAGAATCTATATTATCATCAGAAAACAAATACACAAGCCTACAATATCCAATAACTTGTACTTTGGTAATTTTGGGGCCAAGAAGAGGAAGGGGGAGGCCGTGACGGGGCCAAGAAGAGGAAGGGGGAGGCCGTGACGGGGCCAAGAAGGGGAAGGGTGCCTGTGGCAGTGGGGCCTGGTAGAGAAAGATGGCGAGGTCAAGAAGAGAAAGGTCCTGGAAGGGCTTTATCTACATATCTAGCACAGGAACTTGGAGCCAGAGAGAGGCAAGTGTTTTTACCTGAACCCCATGAAATAGATGCATACTTTAGTGATGGTGTCAAGAAAAGGAAGGTCCTGGCAATTGGAATCTGAACAAGGCAAAAACTTTACTCTAAAACTTTTTATGAAATTACAAGCGGACTGGGTGCCAGAGGAAGCCATAGTAAGAAATACACAATACAATACTCGCTGGTATTACCTGGATTATCTGCATATCACCACCACCACTAGTAACAGCCTCATATGTTGATTAAAGGGATAATAAAGGAATCCCAATCATTAACTAATGATATGCCGTTCTTTCCAGATAAAGGATTTGTAACAAATCCCAAGTATCGCTGCCTGGTGTACGTTCGGGGCACGCACTGGTTAACAAGCCGCCGCAGTACGGAGAAAACTCAATTACCAGCGAGTCCTAAAACAAACAGATCAATGGCCATCGCTCCGGCACGTCTTTATTTTAATGTCATCAAAAGCCCCAACACCGGTAAAATAAAGCTGAGCAATCAGATCGCTATAAACTCCTCACAGAGCAAACACCACAACCCCAGCGACCTTGTACGGAACGCCATGTTTCACTATTACAGGACGGAATTAATTACTGAAGATCCCCAGAGGATCCGAGCAGCCTATAGAGCAGGGATTACTACCCTGATACCCCGGAAATAAGACAGTGTCTTATATAAATTTTTGCTCCTAAACGGGCACTAGGTCTTATTTTAAAGGGGATGTCTTATTTTTCCATGAACAAGAATTTACATTTATTGTTGAACAAAAAAAATCAACTTCTCTAACCTCCTTCTAACTCTCCAAACTCTGAATTTCATGCTGAATTTCTTGTGACTCCATTTCTATTAGAATCATTGGCCCCAGTCTCTCATGTTTAGTAAAAGCACTTTCCATAAATGACCCTTCTTATCCTTCATATCTCCATGTCACAACCTTCTGCAACATCTAAAAGATTTGCGAATACTAATGTATGGTGCGGGGGGAGCTGCCGCAATGGCTGCCGCTAGGTTTTATTTTCAGGGGAGGCCTTATATTTCTAAGCCTGAACAAACTTGTACTATGTCTTATTTTAGGGGAAACATGGTTCATACATAACTTCTGCTAGCCCGGTACATGACCAGAAGCGCGTCCATCACATATATAGACGCATTACATGGTCTACGAGTACAGCAGTCAATCAAGTCTAATGGGGTCGTTTTACAATTGCAACCAAGGAATCTGGGTCTATATCTAATTTTGCCCTAATATTCTGTATGTGAGAACTAGGACTAAGGCTACATGCACAGAAATGTTACAGTCAGCGTGGGATCTGTTATTTTTGAGATTGTATATAACAAACTCAGCAATACAGCATATAATTGATATGGTTTGTGTAATAAAAAGTTACACAATGTTCCAGTATACTTTCTGCAGCCATTCATAACTGACAATTCTAGATCTCTGCTTGCTATCCTGCTATAGGAAGCTTCATTGTATACTTCCTGTGGATATAAACCTGTCCCTGGTCATGTGATGTCACACAGGTGCATGGCTCGTTATATCCCTGGTCATGTGATGTTACACAGGTGCACAGCTCGTTACATCCCTGGTCATGTGATGTCATACAGGTGCACTGCTCATTATATCCCTGGTCATGTGATGTCACACAGGTGCACGGCTTGTTATATCCCTGGTCATGTGATGTCACACAGGTGCACGGCTTGTTATATCCCTGGTCATGTGATGTCACACAGGAGCACGGCTCGTTATGCCCCAACGTGCCCGAGGAGAAAACCCACATCTTCCCTACTTCACTTTATGATGTAAGAAGAATGAAGGCAACTTGCCTTTATTAGTTTTATTTAGAGAAGTAAAACTTTGGCATAAAGCCTTCTTGACCATTCTGAAACATAACCTGCCATATTGTACAAACGCAATCAGGAACCAATCTCTGGTGCAGTGCACGGAAGGACCTAACACTAAACCCTGGCCGTGTTTCACGACGTCGTTAATCATTATCACCTACATAACCCAATGCGGTACAGTGAAATGTGGTTTTATTTGCAAGCCTGTCGTTAGTATGCCATTGGATTGAATTACCAACCATGTACTGGACTCACGTGACAGGGTAGTATGCCTAAAGGGACTGCGCCATATCACTTGTGTATTATCCCTAGTACTGTGACTACACTAAGTGAATGTATTATTACCCATGTCAAGAGCCTGTGACATCACTGTTGTGTATTAAAAATACCTGTACTGGAGGTGACATCACTGTGTGTACTACGTCCAAGGACCGTAACTGGTTACTCACTATTAGGTATGATAATAATCCCTGTCAGGCTAACTCACTGTAGGTCTATAGTAATCAACCGTGGTCCTGTGAACATCCATGTGGTATATCATCTGTACTGACATCACTCTGTGTGACATTATCTCTGTATAGTGACAGTCACTGTGGTGTATATGCCGCTGTCATGTGACATCACTGAAGAATTGTATTAATCTCTGTATGTGACATCCTGGCTGTGTGTATTATCTCCAGGAGCTACGCATGTGCATCGAACTTGTGGAATTATCCTACACTGGGGTAATCACTGAGTGGTGGATTACTTCAGACCTCGAACTCGGGACAGGTGCTCTGTGCTATTATCCCTGATACTGTGACATCTACTGTGTGGCATGGAAGTCCCGAGGTCGAAAAAGGAAAAAGCAGTGTGACCTCACTCGGTTGGTATTAGCCTCATATACGGTACACAACTAAGTGTATATAATGCTCTGTACTATGTGACCCAGTCAAGACAATGAAGCGGTATGAGCGGGGTACTCGGACTGTGACAATCCCTTGTAGTAGTTTCCCGGTACGTAAGGGTAACAGCCTAAAAGAGATGTGTAGTGCCATACACGACTGTGACTAGGACTGTACACGTGGGAATTATTCGCCCTTTTCACATGTGACAGAGAGAAGTCCGCTGGATGTAATTTCAGAACGCAACAGATGAATACGAAATTGAACATTCCCAGTAGATGTGATTGAAGGTACTCTGTAACGTGTTGACTCACTGGTGTGTATATATACCCCGGGTGTACAAAATGTGGACATCACTGTGGAAATATTCAGGTTCCCTGTAGGCGTGGATGACTTACAATAGTGTGTATTGCTAAATCAGAGTAATCCTTGACTAAACGAGTTGCCATGTCAACTAAGAAAAAAGATTAAGTATTTATCATAATCTGTACTGTGAGACATCACGGTGGTGTGGGTGATATAACTGATGTACTGGTGACATCACGGTGTATAATTAAGATACTCCCGTACGGCTGTGAACAGTCACTGGTGTATTATTCCCAATTGCTGGTGCTCACTTTGGGTATTACTCTGTGTACTAAGGGTGTGACATCACAATTGGGATATACACTCTGGGACTAATAAATTACATCAATAAGTGTGGAGTTATCATTTGTACTGTGACATCACTTGTGATATTATTATCTCTTCTGGGACAAAAGGGTACACTGTGGTGTCATAGTTGAAAAGGCCCTGTACAATCTTACTAGGAAAACCACAAAATTACACTGTGTTTGATTGAATGGGGAGGGAGAGGGGACGGCATTCACCCAAATCAGCATGACCAGGAAGGTGTACATTTGGGCAATGCCCCTATAGGATCCTAGGCATTATATTGTTACCAAATCGTCACTATTGGGAGGCTGAGACTCGACCTGGTTTTCGACCAACTGGAGTTCTCAGGCAACCGCCACACCATCCGTAGGGCGCACGCACGGATGCGAGGGAAAAGCAAAAAGGAAGGAAAAAAAGGAAAAAAACGCACGGAAGGAAAAAAAACATAGCCAGTGATCTATATGTCTAATTTACACATCTTCCACATCAAAAGTGTCGCTACAATGTGACACGCAATCTGAACGTAAAGGAACGGGACTCATTCACAAAGGCAGAACAACAAAGCAAAAGTGTTAGAGATGGGAAACGAGGGCCAGGGATGTGGAGTACAGGAGTGGACCGGTGTGCTCCAGCAGCTGTATGTTGAAACCAATTACTCATCCGGTCAGCGCCAAGCGGCAAATTGACCCAATCAATGGCGCCACGAGAGGAGGGTTTACTTCGACAATCTTAAGGCAAAACACATGTATGAATTGATGTTATAAAAAAAAAAAAAAAAAAGTCTTTCACACTCATTTTTGAATTTTAGGTTTAAATACCAAAAGTTTATTAACAGAAATACATCTCTGCATCGAGTCTTTTACCACACGCTGGGTGTAATGCCGTCCTAAAACCAGATCCATTAAAGCCTTGTTGCTTCTAAAAAAGCTGAAAGTTTTAATATGAAAAGATGTCCTTTATAACTTATGCAAAGAGACCGCGGAGTGGATCCATTCTTCAAGATAGGCCATGCAGCAACGCGTCTCCTGAGCCCTGCCGTTCCTGATATTGATAACACACCACGACTCTCACAGCAGGGGAAGGGCTGGGAGCATAAACTCAGGCAGAACAGCTGACTGGATAGGAGTGAACTAATCATCGAGAGGAACCGCATAAGCAAGACCCTTGAAACTGCGAATGATTGTGCATAAGGTAATTTATTTGAATGTCAGCTTACGATAATTATGAATAAAAAAAAGTATAGGCAAATGGAATTAAATCCATTGTTTAATGCAAAATGCAGCACCCCGCAAACTGTAAGTGGTTGATGTGTAAAATGGGTATCCTGGAAAGAAGATCTACCAACAAAGTCTCCAGACATAATACACCATAAAATAACACTTACCCAGCACCGTGACGTGGTTAGTCGTTAAAGAACCTGAAATATCATTTATCCAATTTACCGGGAATACCTTCCTTCTCAAATCAACGCTAATTAACATTTAAATGAAAGGCCCAAGAGAGCCTAGCGGGACTTTGAGGCATTAGTCAGAACCCACTCATATGGCAAAGCGATTCACAAGGGCTGATTTACAAGCATGAGCGAACATGGACATGAAAGGAGGGAAAGGGAAAGCCCTCACACACTGCTCGTGATAGTCAAGAGGAGAAAAAGCACGGGGAAAAGAGAAAAAAAAAAATATATTAGTTTGTGGAAATAAGACACACAAGATAATACCTGGACTTCTAAGACGGGGAGAAAAGTCTAGAAAAAAAGAAAAACAAAAGAAAGAAAAAAAAAAGGGCTCTGCCTGTGTAAAGCTAAAAACGAAATCATCAGGATGTTACGTGGAAGGGAGACATTCTGCTCTGCTCTTGTCACACCTGTGAAACTTCAACAGCACTGAGGGACTCCATTAATACATAAAAGTTTACTTGGTAAGGAAGAAAAAGAGAAATTGCCATAATCAATCTAAGATAAAAAAAATTGACCAAGGAGAAACAAGATGCACGGTGCTGATAAACTCTTACTGAGAAATGGGTTTTCACTGAAATAAAGGTAAAAACAAATACAAAAAGGCAGTTTTCATCTAGGTGCTTGTGAAGGTTCTGCACACAGACCATCACCCAACCCGGGGGATGTATTTCCTTGCACCTTAAGAACACTTCTACCATACAAATCACAGTCATGATGCTGAACCAGATGGACATAACTGCATTAACCAGATCTCAGAGCCTTAGATAATTATGGAATCTTACTTATATGTGTTATCCAATTGGGCTCTCCATTGTTCTTCCTTGCTAAAATCAACTTTTTAATATAATCAGACAGAAGGACTCTAAGGGTGTGTTATCCCACAGCCCCACCATGCTCTGTAATTCACAGCTGTTACAGTCTGCAAAGGGCACTGCTCCTCCTGTTTGAATATACATAGGAAGTCAAATGTGAACATGGAAATTGCTGAGGTGGCCCAGGGGGCGACAGTCTAGTACAGCTACAGGCGTCATTGACCAGGGTGGTCGAAAGAAATTTTTTTAGAAGGAGGCGCCATGATAAGAAATAAACTGCAAGTCTATACCGACCAGTCAACCGCGCCAATCTATGATTGGCTACATTCACCACGAACGTAAGCCCACTGGGCCTTAAGCGGGCATGCAACCTCTTGTGCCATGGGGAGGAAGATGGTGGACCCCTAACCCTTTCCTAGCGATGCACGTATAGCCATAACACGGGGACAGATATGTACATGTTGTGGCATCCGTATTGCTCCCTCTCCCATTGCTGGCCTATGGTGGGACGTTGCACAGCCAAAACTTGTGGCTGGTACAATCGTTCCCCCCCTATGTGTCGTGTGAATGTAGCCTAATTGCCCTGGGTTTGATCAAGTTTCTGCGCTGTTTCCTGACAATGTAATTATCCCTCCCCCGCACATTATATGGGCTAGGTTTTCAGAAGTGTCTGAGGTAAAACGGTTCTAGTTTCCCCATAGAAACCAATCAAGTCTCACTTCATTTTATAAACAGCTGTTTAAAAAGTAAAGCGAGCTGCTGATTGCTTTCCCATTGGTCTTCCATGGCAACTAGAACAGTTTTGCTCCAGACACTTGCTGATATTTCCCCAATGTGTTTTTAGCCCTGAAGGGATGTAATCCTATGTACCAAATGAATAGTACCATATTTTTCTGCAATATGATGCAAAACTAAGCCATTATAATGGCTCTAATGTGAATGTGGTTTCTAGAAGGAGTAAGTAGTCTTTTAATACATTCCGTCTTGAAACACCATTGCCTCCCTGTTCTGCAATGTAGATACTACCAGCGATCTGTGAACATCACTAAATCTCCCTGCGGTTTCGTAGAATATCATCCGGGATTGTGGTACTGACACAGTTCTGTCAACAAAGCATATGCTTTCGGATGTCAGATTCCTGCAGATTATAAAGGAGTAAAGGTCCGGAGAGATAGCAGAGACAAGGAGAAGCGGCCGTAATATACTTTGAGCGATTGGGTTTTTTCTTTGCAAATAGACTCTTTTTATCATCAGATTTTTATGAACAGAACCACGTAAAGAATTTCTCTATTAACGGGAACCTTCCAGCCTTTTACCCATTTCAACCCCAGCCCCCCGTGTAGGTACTAAATGGCCGTTCTAAGATTCCCTTATTTTTGTACAAATCATCACCAGTTATTGGCTAATTAAAACAAAAAATCTCTCCAAGTCTGTTTAAATTACAGAGAAGAGTCATATTTTAAGTAGATGGAGTTAAGTTTAGGGATGTAGAAGAAAGGATCATTTTAGATCGCGCTCTGTCTTCCGTTCTGTAGCCCATAGAAACATTCTGTGTCATGATTAAAGAATATAGTCTCATCTTTCAAAATCGATCTTGCTTGATGTTGTATGCTACAGACCCAGAGATACAGGAGTTAAACCGTTTTATAAAAAATCCTAATTGGGTATAGTTTTTTGGCAGTCATCTGCCCATATGTGCTTCTCCAGCTCTGAAGAGCACACAAATCATGGTTCTAGGATACTATGGAAATATGCTAATCTTTGTTTTCCCCAGGACAGATAAGGAAAACTATTGCATCTTGCTACCTTCTTTAGGCAGCTCCCTTTCTTTGATGCAACCACAGGAACTTGTAACATGTGGAACGCTCCTCAAATTATTTTATGTATTTGTATGCTCAACGGCTCGTGTTATCAATTGCCGGAACCACTATTCACAAAATGAAGTCCCTCCCTCCAGGGGCAGGGTCTGGACCTATTTTTGGCTGAGAGAGCCATGGACGCCACTATTTTAAAATGTTATTCTGTAAGATCCGTACAATATGCAACTGCCCCCCAGTAGATAGGTAGTCCCAGTGTCCCAGGGTGCCCCTGCGATCTACGTCTCGAGAACTCACAGCACACCGTGCCCCTCTCCATGTGGCGCCCTTTTCTGAGCTCACTCACCTCTCCATGTTCCTACTTGCCGCCTGGCTGGCCACCTGCACCGCGCAAGATTGGAAGGGCCAGCGCTGGCCACTTCGTGCCTCCTTCCCGTTATAAAGCACGGCGGCTCCAGCATTCCCGCCGTAACTAGTGCTTCATGCCTAATAGGAAGCTTTCCACAGTGTTTCCTTCCAAGTGTTGACCTCCCGTTATGTGACCCCGGACCTGTTTCTGATTCTGCTCCTTCATTGCCGCCTGACCTCTTGCTCGCTGTCCACGACCTTGCACCATTGCCGCTGCCTTGACCGTCTTGCCGTTTCCTGACCACGAGACTGCCTAGTGATCCTGTACCTTGACCCTGCTGCCACCGTGACAAGTCGCATGTGATATAATGACCTGGTGGTTACCACGCTGCAGCAAGACCATCCTGCTTTGCGACTGGCGTCTGGTGAAGATCAGTGCCACTGACATCCGGTCCCCAGGTGTTCTGCTTACATCATGTCCGCGGTGGTCTTCAAATTCTGACACCCACCACATGCCTCCCAGTAGATAGGTAGCTACAGCACATTCTCCCAGTAAATAGGTAGCCACAGCACATGCCCCCCAGGAGATCAGTGGCCACAGCACATGCCCCCCAGTAGATAGGTAGTCAAAGCAAAAAAAAAAAAAAATGCACTTCCCAATACTCCCTGCAGCACCTCATCGCTCCCACTCTCTTCTCTTTGACCCAGGCTAGACTATGGCGTCGGGGTCACAAAAGGACGTAAGGGTACCATCGCTGCCTGTGTCCATGATAATGTCTGAGACCCACAGCAGCCTCACTATTTATTAAAGATTCTGTGAGAGCCAGATGCAGCCAATAATGAGCCGTATCCCGAGCCCATAGGTTCTCTACTCACTCCTGCTCTTGTATTGCATTGTTATGTGTTCCAGGATGGGACAAGGAAAGCATTGCCTCTTAGCTACCTTGTAAGGCAGCTCCCTTATCATCAAGCATGACTTTCAGGAAGCCTAATTAAACCAAACCAGTATAGGGAGCTGGTTGGCTGAGTGCGAGTTTTTCTGACTATGGTTGGGCAAAAGAATCTCCTTACGGAGACAAGATGCAACCTCATCGAAACAGCGGAAAGGGTTGTCCACTTGCCCCTATAAGACGATTCTTCATAGAACATCTCAAGTGCTGATGACTGAAGTTTCCAGTAAGTCGGATGAGATAAGTTAGTATTTGCGTCGTGTCCCGGCTCACATTCACAGGGATCAGGGACTAGATGAAGTCGCTGGGGAAGGGCTCCGGGCCGTAGCACACACCTGGAAGACGACGGAACAAGAGCGAAAGTATGAAATCACTCTTACTCTCTGCCTGCCCGCCCAGAGCTGGAATATCCAAAGTTTCTTTCTCCCCCCCCCCCTTCTTTATTATGCGAAATGACAAAATTAATATATATATATGTAAGAGATGGAGCCGACATTCCCCCCAATGCCGTTAGGACATGGATAGCGTCTTCTATGGATGGTGAAGATTATGGGGCTCAGGTTTGATGGAATGATCGACCGCCCCAACAAACGGATCAAGTCCTTCTAGGGGGTCGTCACCATATCAGCAATAAATATTATTATTACATTTCCCAATATATTTTCTGTATCATTCTTTCACGTTTTCTAGATTTCTCTCCTGTCATTCCATAGATTCTCATTAATTACTTACAATTGATCAAGTCACTTTGTGCCGAGTCATCTGATTCACACAGGTGCCAGCTCACTATATCCCTAATCATGTGAGTCATACGGCCACCGGCTCGTTAAATCCTGGTCATGTGATGTCACACGTGCACGCTCGTTATATTCCTGTCATTTTCGCACAGGTGCAGGAATCTTACAGCCTGGTCATGTGATTCACACAGGTGCATAGCTCGTAAATCCTGTCATGTGTCGTCACAGTGTGCAGGCTCATTATATCCCTGGTCATGTGAGGTCACACAGTGCCACGGCTCCATAATCCAGGTCTGTGATGTCCCACAGGTGCAGGACTCGTTATATTCCTGGTCATGTGATTTCACACAGGTCAGGGCTCGTTATATTCCTGGCAGTGATGTCACACAGGTGCAGGGCTCGTTATATGCCGTTCATGTGATGCACAACAGGTGCAGGCTCGTTATAGCCTGGTCATGTGATATCACACGGTGCAGGCTCCCAAAATCGCCCAGTCGAGTGCAACTGGGATCATCCATTCTAAACACAGTTTACAAAGTACAAACATAAAATCCAAAACTCTTTATTTTCCTCTACAGTATGGCAGAACATAGCACTGGCCAATCACTCAACATGTAACAAAGAGCTGGAATATCAGCCACAGGGACATCACTTCCCGATCCTGGGGAAAACGTTCAGGCGCGACACCCGAGAGCGGGAATAACTTCATATCACAAACCGTTATTCTTGGCCAGAACCTCGGCCTCATCTGCCGCAGTCTGAGACTAGGTCCTTCTCACATTTCTGAAGCGGAAGAGACTCACTCTGGATAGAAAGTCCTGGATGATCTTCTCTCCTTCCTGGGGAGACACGACCCTTTAGTTCACAGTCCATGGTCTCAAGACTGTGGATCTCTACATATTATTAAGATTACAAAGGGAAATCTCCAAAAAAAACCCCAAAACAACCATCTTGATAAACCAGGGACACCACACACCCCACCCCACAACACACACCCCACCCACACCCCACACCCCACCCACACACACACACACGTTTATTTGAGGTCATGGATAATATATAAGAACATAACCACAGTCATGTCTGGATTTTGGAGTAAGTGTCTCTGGTTTATCATAGATGGGAGATTTCCTTTTAAATTGTGTAGCGTAAATGTTTGTGAACTTTGGGAAAACATGTCTCCTGTAGAAGAACAGCGCCCACTGCCCACAGGCTGTGCGAGTATTGCTAGTCTAGCCCTCTCACTTCAATGTCTAAGCTGCAATACCAGATACAGCCATAGACCGTGTGCGCTGTTTACGGAACACAAAGTTTCCTTCTAAGTGGGAAATTAGAAAGAGGACATAAGCATGGCGTTATATTACATCACAGACCTCTTCTCCTGTGCGCCTCTACAGGCCGGTTCACCTCATCGTCCCCTCCCGCTGGCCAACAAACTGGAATTCTCTAACTCCAAGGCCTTTGCTTTGGCGTTCTCGATCACATGCTTTGGGAAGTTGGCCAGCTCTGCTACATGGATCCCAAAACTCTGGTCACAAAACCTGGAGAGGGGAACAAAAGGCAAATAGTAAAAGAAAAGGGGCAGGGGCTAAACTCCATGCAAGTCAATGGAGCCACATTGCGAACTAGTTTGTCTTTACGGCTTCTCCTGGTTGCCTGCCACGCCCCTGTCCTGGCGTCTCCCAACACACACAGAAGCACTGGAGAGGCTCCCCTCCCCTTGGGGGTTCCAACTGTTCCAATCAATGATTTTATGTTAGAATATCCACCCAGGAGCATCAAATTAGAGTCGTAACGCTTACCTTATTTTACTAGCCCCTGATAGAGCCCCTTTCCATATATTTCTTTTTTGTACTAGACAAACCCCTTAAAGAAAAGTAGTACACAGCTTGCTTATTGCTCTTGGTAAGACTAACCACCGTCCTATGCTCCATGTGACACATGGCCTCGGTGCGAGGATGTGGCTATACCTTGTGACATCTAATTATATGGCCAGGCCGCTGCAGCAATAAATCATCGATATCAGCCCGGCCCGAAACTTGTGCTAAGAAAATTGACCTTCCCGGCTCCGGCCACTTATTATCCCTCTGGCTCGTTCTATTCCTTGTAAGTTAAGGTTTATAGGTTTGCACATCTACCAACCAGTGGTTTTATACACAAAAAAAAGGTCTCTAGGAAAATTTCTAGGTAAGTCCATCAAAACCAGGTGTAAGTGATTGGGCCACATTCGAAAGCCCTGTCCCTGTAAGGATACTCGAAAGGAGCGACCACACAGCAACCGCTCAGAACAGCTGGTCCATCCGCTGGACTTGGTAGAATTGTGTGGGAAAAGGGTTCCCCCACAGGGGAGGAGGGCTTGGCATGCGCGAAAGAGGGAGCCCTAATACATTTGAATCTCAACAACCAATCCAACCTAGAATCTATATTATCACAAAAACAAATACAACCTCCATATCCAATAACTTGTACTTTGGTAATTTTGGGGCCAAGAAAGGAAGGGGAGGCCGTGACGGGCCAAGAGAGGAAGGGGGAGGCCGTGCCGGGGCCAAGAAAGGAAGGGGGAGGCCGTGACGGGGCAAGAAGAGGAAGGGGGAGGCCGTGACGGGGCCAAGAAGGAAGGGGAGTCCTGACGGGGCCAAGAAGAGGAAGGGGGAGGCCGTGACGGGCCAAAGGGGAAGGGGAGGCCGTGACGGGGCCAAGAAGGGGAGGGGAGGCCGTGACGGGGCCAAGAAGGGAAGGGGCGTGGCAGTGGGGCCTGGTAGAGAAAGATGGCGAGGTCAAGAAAAGAAAGG
The DNA here is from genome assembly GCA_019512145.1 of Engystomops pustulosus. NCBI lineage: Eukaryota > Metazoa > Chordata > Amphibia > Anura > Leptodactylidae > Engystomops > Engystomops pustulosus. Next base: position 210,069,603 of record CM033643.1, read on the forward strand.
TCCTGGAAGGCTTTATCTACATACTTACACAGGAACTTGGAGCCAGAAGAGGCAAGTGTTTTTACCTGAACCCCGAAATAGATAATAACTGCACTTAGTGATGGTGTCAGAAAGGAAGGTCCTGCATGGAATCTGAACAAGGCAAAAACTTTACTCTAAAACTTTTATGAAATTACAGAGCGGACTGGGTCCAAGGAAGCCATAGTAAGAAACACAATACAATACTCGCTGGTATTACCTGGATTATCTGCATATCACACCACCACAGTAACAGCTCAATATGTTGATTAAAGGTAATAAAAGAATCCCAATCATTAACTATGATATGCCGTTCTTTCCAGATAAAGGATTTGTAACAAATCCCAAGTATCCGCTGCCTGGTGTACGTTCGGGGCACGCACTGGTTAAAGCCGCCGCAGTACGGAGAAAACTCATTACCAGCGAGTCCTAAAACAAACAGATCAATGGCCATCGCTCCGCAACGTCTTTATTTTAATGTCTCAAAAGCCCCAACACCGTAAATAAAGCTAGCAATCAGATCCTATAAACTCCTCACGACAAACACCACAACCCCAGCGACTTGTACGGAACGCCATGTTTCACTATTACGGAGCGTAATTAATTACTGAAGATCCCAGAGGATCCGAGCAGCCTATAGAGCAGGGATTACTACCCGATACCCCGGAATAAGACAGGGTCTATATAAATTTTTGCTCCTAAACGGGCACTAGTCTTATTTTAAAGGGATGTCTTTTTTCCATGACAAGAATTTACATTATTGTGAACAAAAAAAATCAACTTCTCTAACCTCCTCTAACTCTCCAAACTCTGAATTTCATGCTGAATTTCTTGGACTCCATTTCTTATTAGAATCATTGCCCCAGTCTCTCATGTTAGTAAAAGCACTTTCCATAAATGACCCTTCTTATCCTTCTATCTCCATGTCCAACCTTCTTCGCAACATCTAAAGATTTGCGATACTAATGTATGGTGGCGGGGGAGCTGCCGAATGGCTGCCGCTAGTTTTATTTCAGGGAGGCCTTATATTTCTAAGCCTGAACAAACTTGTACTATGTCTTATTTTAGGGGAAACATGGTTCATACATAACTTCTGCTAGCCCGGTACATGACCAGAACGCGTCCATCACTATATAGACGCATTACATGGTCACGAGTACAGCAGTCAATCAAGTCTAAGTGGGTCTTTATACATTGCAAACCAAGGAATCTGGTCTATATCATATTTGCCCTAATATTCTGTATGGGAGAACTAGGACAAGGCTACATGCACAGAAATGTTTCAGTCAGCGTGGGATCTGTTTTTTTGAGATTGTATAACACAACTGCAGAATACACTATATTGATAGGTTTGTGTAATAAAAGTTACACAATGTTCCAGTAACTTTCTGCAGCCATTCATAACTGACAATTCTAGATCTCTGCTTGCATCCTGCTATAGGAAGCTTCATTGTATCCTTCCTGTGGAATAAACCGTCCCTGGTCATGTGATGTCACCAGGTGCATGCTCGTTATCCCTGGTCATGATGTTACACAGGGGGCACAGCTCGTTCATCCCTGGTCATGTATGTCATACAGGTGCACTGCTCATTATATCCCTGGTCATGTGATGTCACACTGCACGCTTGTTATATCCCTGGTCATGTGATGCACACAGTGCACGGCTTTAGAGTCGTAACGCTTACCTTATTTTACTAGCCCCCTGTAGAGCCCCTTTCCATATATTTCATTTTTACTAGACAAACCCCTTAAAGAAAATTGTACACAGCTTGCTTATTGCTCTTTGGTGAGACATAACCAGCCGGTCTATGCTCCATGTACACATGGCCTCGGTGCCGAGGATGTGCTATAACCTTGTGACATCTAATTATATGGCCAGGCCGCTGCAGCAATAAATCATCGATATCAGCCCAGGCCCGAAACTTGTGCTAAGAAAATTGACCTTCCCGGCTCCGGCCACTTATTATCCCTCTGGCTCGTTCTATTCTCTGTAAGTTAAGGTTTATAGGTTTGCACATCTACCAAACCAGTGGTTTTATACACAAAAAAAAGGTCTCTAGGGAAAATTCTAGGTAAGTCCATCAAAACCAGGTGTAAGTGATTGGGCCACATTCGAAAGCCCTGTCCCTGTGAAGGATACTCGAAAGGAGCGACCACACAGCAACCGCTCAGAAACAGGCTGGTCCAATCCGACTGGACTTGGTAGAATTGTGGGGGAAAAGGGCTTCCCCCACAGGGGAGGGAGGGGCTTGGGCATGCCGGAAAGAGGGAGCCCTAAATATCTTTGAATCTCAACAACCAAATCCAACCTAGAATCTATATTATCATCAGAAAACAAATACACAAGCCTACAATATCCAATAACTTGTACTTTGGTAATTTTGGGGCCAAGAAGAGGAAGGGGGAGGCCGTGACGGGGCCAAGAAGAGGAAGGGGGAGGCCGTGACGGGGCCAAGAAGAGGAAGGGGGAGGCCGTGACGGGGCCAAGAAGGGGAAGGGGGAGGCCGTGACGGGGCCAAGAAGGGGAAGGGGGCGGTGGCAGTGGGGCCTGGTAGAGAAAGATGGCGAGGTCAAGAAGAGAAAGGTCCTGGAAGGGCTTTATCTACATATCTAGCACAGGAACTTGGAGCCAGAGAGAGGCAAGTGTTTTTACCTGAACCCCATGAAATAGATGCATACTTTAGTGATGGTGTCAAGAAAAGGAAGGTCCTGGCAATTGGAATCTGAACAAGGCAAAAACTTTACTCTAAAACTTTTTATGAAATTACAAGCGGACTGGGTGCCAGAGGAAGCCATAGTAAGAAATACACAATACAATACTCGCTGGTATTACCTGGATTATCTGCATATCACCACCACCACTAGTAACAGCCTCATATGTTGATTAAAGGGATAATAAAGGAATCCCAATCATTAACTAATGATATGCCGTTCTTTCCAGATAAAGGATTTGTAACAAATCCCAAGTATCGCTGCCTGGTGTACGTTCGGGGCACGCACTGGTTAACAAGCCGCCGCAGTACGGAGAAAACTCAATTACCAGCGAGTCCTAAAACAAACAGATCAATGGCGTTATATCCCTGGTCATGTGATGTCACACAGGAGCACGGCTCGTTATATCCCTGGTCATGTGATGTCACACAGCTGCACGGGTCCCTACATCACAGGTCACATTACTCTCTATAATATCAGAGAGTATGTCAGAGACTATGTAAGTTTGTTACATCACATGACCAGGGAAACAATGAGCCGTGAGGAATTTATACAGAAAAATATATTGTAAAATTATATAAAATCACACAAACAATAACAAATTATTTTCTGAAAGTGGACAAACCTTTTTAATTTCAATCAGCTTATACAAATGAAGGGGTCTTTGAGGGATCTTGGTGGAGGTTGTAGAAAGCTCAGAGCAGGTCCAATACCGGCCCACGTTTGCAGCACAAGCTTTACCATAGAAGTCTATGGTTACGTGAAAAATACGGACGCCACATTGGGGAAAGACAGGTATCATCGACAAGCCGTCCGTATTTGTAGATAACTTGCTAGTTAACAAAATCATGTGACCAATCAAGCTAGTGACATCATTTGCCAGACTTAAATTTTGGGGTGGAACACAAAAAATAATGACATAGGGACAGTTTTTGTGGACCCACAAGAACTACAAAAACAGACCGTGGTTCCGTTGTCTGCGGCCAGAGAACAGCAGACATTCATGTACAGGTGGCTTAGTCGGTACAATGTATACACCATACAGGTAATGCACTCATTAGGGTTCTGACCTGTTTTGATCCGGTAGAGCATGGTGAGCGTGTCGTCTGTTGTCAGAGCTGTAACATGTAGGTTGTTCACGGTAGGTACTTGGTCGGCCAGAGCGGTCAGTTCGTGGAAGTGAGTGGCAAACATACAGAACGCTTGGATTTTAGTAGAGATGTACTCTGAGATCGCCCATGCCAGTCCAAAGCCGTCATAGGTTGACGTCCCTCTTCCAAGTTCATCAATGATAATTAGGGAATTTTCTGTGGCCGATCTGCAAGGAAAGGCACCAAAGATTACAACGGACACTTAAAATACTTATATAAAAGGAGGCCAGAGCCGAGCCGAGACGAGGCAAGAGCGAGACATCCCTTAAAAAATGCAGATGAATAGTTATCAAATATCCATTTATTTAATATCTTAATTAAACATTTATTTTGGTAATTACACCCGTATAATGTGAATGGATACAAGTATTCCATCATCTACATGTTTTTCTGTCTTATAAAAATTAAATTGTTTCCAATTTGGTGCCAAGATATAACTCCCAACTGTTCCAGATACATTTCGGATTCCCCTGTATCTTTGCAGAGGCCGCCATCCCCCTTAATTAAGGCAAAAGCAATTATAAGCAGCAATAAAAACACACACAAGAAGCGGCAGACAGATGCAAACATTAAAGTGTAATATGAAATGTCACGGACTGAGGAATATCCGCGCTAAGACCGAAGAAGAATCCAGCAGCGTAAACACGTAGCGTTCTCCTAATATACCAGACAGGCGCGGACATTTCTAAAGAGCTCGGATGTTCTGCTTCTCTACAGAGAAATGTTATAAATTGTAAACCAGCGTTAGGGTATAAAGACACCCCCTATGACAGAAAGAAGAGTAAACCCAGTTGCAAAAGCAAAAAAGCGCTTGCTATATACATTTATATTATTATATGCTATATCACTGAATGTAGGAGGGCTAATCAGGATTTTCCCCATCAACTACTGCGTGTGGGCGGAGTAATCAGGACTCTCCTTGTAAATCACTGTGTGTGGGTGGAGTAATCCTGACTCTCACTGCCAATCACTGTGTGTGGGCGGGGTAATCAGGACTCTCCTTGTAAATCATTGTGTGTGGGTGGAGTAATCCTGACTCACTGCCAATCACTGTGTGTGGGCGGGGTAATCAGGGCTATTCCTGTTAATCACTGTGTGCTGAGTTATCAGAACTCTCCCTGTCAGTGATAGACAGGGAGAGTCCTGATTACTCTGCCCACACAGTGATTGACAGGGAGAGTCCTGATTACTCCGCCCACACAATCACTGTGTGGGCAGAGTAATCAGGACTCCTCCTGTCAATCACTGTGTGGCGCCGGAGCATCATGCACTCCTCCTGTCAATCACCGTGGGTGGGCGGAGTAATCACAACTCTCCCTGTCAATCACTGTGTGGGCGGGGTAATCAGGACTCTTCCTGTCAATCACTGTGTGGGCAGAGTAATCAGGACTCTCACTGTCAATCACTGTGTGTGGGCGGGGTAATCAGGACTCTTCCTGTCAATCACTGTGTGGGCAGAGTAATCAGGACTCTTCCTGTCAATCACTGTGTGGGCAGAGTAATCAGGACTCTTCCTGTCAATCACTGTGTGTGGGCGGGGTAATCAGGACTCTTCCTGTCAATCACTGTGTTGGGCGGGGTTAATCAGGACACTCCTCCAACTGTCAATCACTGTGTGGGCGGAGTAATCAGGACTCCTGTCAATCACTGTGGGTGGGCGGAGTAATCACAACTCTCCCTGTCAATCACTGTGTGGGCGGGGTAATCAGGACTCCTCCTGTCAATCACTGTGTAGGCGGAGTAATCAGGACTCCTCCTGTCAATCACTGTGGGTGGGCGGAGTAATCACAACTCTCCCTGTCAATCACTGTGTGGGCGGGGTAATCAGGACTCTTCCTGTCAATCACTGTGTGGGCAGAGTAATCAGGACTCTCACTGTCAATCACTGTGTGTGGGCGGGGTAATCAGGGCTCTCACTGTCAATCACTGTGTGTGTTGGTGGAGTAATCAGGACTCTTCCTGTCAATCACCATTTGTGGGTGGGGTAATCTGGATTTACCCTGCCCTCCCAGGAGTCCTGTTAGGATTTACTCTGCCTTTTACTATTCCTGCACTAATTAATATACATATATACACACATTGACCTTTATAGTCTCTATAGATATCTGCACAGTGGAGGACAGAGAGCCTATTCTGCCTCTAGGTAACATACCTGTATATGGGTGGAACACTACATACTGGTGGTTGTTACTTTAGGTTTCTTTTACTTAAGACTCATCATTAAAAACTAATTTTCACCGAGGTCAGCGTGTCACAGGACCGCCAGTTCCTCCTTATCCGTGCTTTCATGATTTAGCCTCTTGCGTCCTAAATTTCCCTTCACCTCACTTACTAATTGGGTCAAACCACTAGCTGTCAGTGAGGGGCGCCGCGCTGGATAGAGAAGTCAGCAGACGATATACTGAGCAGTACCGCGCAGGTCTTCCATCATGGGTAACTGTCTGCTGGTATTATGCCACCAATCATCCATAACGGATACAATGATGGGCCATAAGGGAGGAACATCTGCTGCCGCCAGCTATTACCGACGCTTCATGTTTCATTTAATTACAATAGGTACAGACATCTACAGTAATAATCACTAAAACTAATGTTATGCCAGTCTGCCGCCTGGTGACGCTCGCCGGCCCCATGTGCAAACTAAAAGCCACAAGTCCTCAACTTCTGTGAAATTAATTCCAGGAGTGAAAAGACACATTAATAAAACATAAAGAGCATCTAACCTTTCAAAAGACTCGATAGGAACCACTAGTCCTGTGTGTGTACATTGTGTGACTTGTGCTCAGCCTTCTCTAGCTCTTATTACTGTCGCCTTTATCTGTAGTTTGTAGCCTACTTACAGCTAATAAGTGGAGATTGTCGACTCACTGCTCCCCCTCCCCAATGCAGCTGTAAGAAGACCTAGCTGCTGTAACTCACCGCTTCCCTGACCCTAATGCAGCTGCGAGGAGACCTTGCTGCTGCACTTTCCCAGTACAACAGGGAGGAGATATAGCTGCTGCCGCTCACTGCTCCCCCTCCTCAATGAAGCTGTAAGAAGACCTAGCAGCTCCGACTCACTGCTCCCCCTCCCCAATGCAGCTCGGAGAAGATCTAGCTGCTGTAACTCACTACTCCCCTTCTATTCAGCTGGGAGGAGAACTAGATGCTACGACTCACTGCTTCCCCTCCCCAATGCAATCTCTTTCCCGCCCCTAAAGCAGCCGGGAGACCTAGCTACTATGACATACTGTTCTCCCTTCCAGATGCAGCTGGAAGGAGACTTTACTGCTGTAACTCGCTGTAACTCACTGCTGCCCCCTGCCAAATGTAGCTGGAAAGAGACATAGCTTCTGCGACTCACTCCTCCCCTCAGCATAGAGATTCTTTGTAATCTGACGCCTCAGTGAGTTTCTCCTCCGTGCTAGCAAGTTGGATTTCAGCTTGGACTGGAATTTGGACTGTTGGGGTCAGAGAGCTGTGACCCTGGAACAGGGACTGACTGCGTTGTAATATGTTCGTTTAGTTCAGTTTAGTCGGGCTCAGGCCAGTTGATCTGGTCAATACATACATGTGGTGGGCATCTACCACCAGGATAAAATACTGTATGCAAATGAGCCTGAGGGCCTCCGGGCTCCATTAACACTTATAGAGCTTGGAGCCCCTCAGGCTCATTTGCATTCAGTCCTTCATCCTGGTGGTAGATGCCCTTTAAGGTCCTACCTACAGCCATACCATCAGAGGGTTACGGGAGGAGACTTCCCCGCTCTCCATACACAGTACATGCATGCTAAGCTAAGCCGAGCTTACACAAGTCCACAGCTCTGGGACCCCACAACAGTTTCCTTCATTCACCCCCAACATTTGGCATTGGGAAAGGAAGGAGAGTCCTATTACTCTTCCAACTCCACCAGAACTTGTGAAAGGTCTCAATAGCTTGGATGATTGTCTGGTCCTGCAGAAACATCTATATAGAAGACAGCAATTAAACAAAGAGTAAAACCTGAGGATAGAAGCCGTCTCCAGCATCTCCGCCATGAATGTAGACACCCCTTTCAGTTGGCTATCACCGGCACCGACTCGGGCGAGGATACAGTCAACGATGCTCACTTCCGCAGAGTCACATGGTACAAAGCAGCCAATCTGAGCCATGAGGACGATCACCCCGGTCTGGCGAATATACGTGGATTTCCCACCCATGTTTGGACCTGCAATGAAAGTATAGGAAAAAATCAATGTTTTACAATCTTCTAGAATAGTAAGTACCTTCATATCCAGAGTCTCCCTATGGAGCTGTAATACTGGAAACTAGATTGGTTTTCCAGCACTTTTCTATTATACAGCTATTCCCATAACCAATTAATAGTTAGGATGAAGTGACTGGGGGTCCGGGAAGGCCCTGGGTGCACATTTATCACCATCACTCCTTCCACACCTATAGGACGGGCACAACCATGGACTTTCCCATCTCTATTCATCCTATAAGAAAGAATGTAGCACTCACAGACTGAAGGGAAGGCGAGGGATCATAGGGATCATACATATATACACTATTCTGTGGCTGTTTGTGGGAAAGCCAATAAAGCTTTCTTTTCAGCGTCCATAAAGCATGGCAGTGCCCACATCCAATATGGCTGAACCCATGCAACGTGTTTAAAAGTAAAAAGGTTGAACGGAGCTGGAACGTTTCAACTTATCTATGTAAGAAGTCTTCATCGACTCAAAGACAGACACTTTCAGCAAATAATTGATGATTTGTGTAATGAAAAGTTATATACTTTTCCAATATTCTTTCTGTATCAATTCCTCACTGTTCTCAAGATCTCTGCTGGTTGTCGTTCAACAGGAAGCTTTATTGTTTACATTCGGCGGAGAAACACCGGATCCTGGTCATGTGATGTCACACAGGTGCATGGCTCATTATATCCCTAGTCATGTCACACAGGTACATGGCTCATTATATCCCTGTTCATGTCACACAGGCGCATGGCTCGTTAAATCCTTGTTTATGTCATGTCACACAGGTGCATGGCTCTTTATATCCCTGGTCATATGATGCCACACAGGTACATGGCTTGTTATATCCCTGGTCATGTGATGTCACACAGGTGCATGGCTCATTATATCCCTGGTCATGTGATGTCACACAGGTGCATGGCTCATTTAACGCCTGTTCAGATGTTATGCAACAAGGAGCAGGCTTCGTTATATCACTCTGTATTGATGTGTCACAACAGGTGCACGGCTGTGTATCTATTTTTTTTCATGTGATGTCACACAGGTGCACGGCTAGTATATCCCTGGTATGTGATGTCAACACAGGTGCATGGCTCATTATATCCCTGGTCATGTGATGTCACACAGGTGCATGGCTCGTTATATCCAAGGTCAATGATGTCACACAAGGTGCATGGTCGTTATACCTGGTATGTGATTGTCACACAGATGCAGGGCTCATTATATCCCTGTCATGTATGTACAGGTGATGGCTCGTATATCCCTGGCAGTGATTGTCCACCAGGTGCATTGGCTCGTTTATCCCTGGTCATGTGATTGGTCACACAGGGAGCATGCGTTAATCCCTGGTCATGTTCACACGGTGCAATGTCATTATATATCCCTGGTTATGTGATGTCACACAGGTGCGCTGCTATTATATCCCTGGTCATGTGATGTCACAACAGGTGAATGGCTAGTATATCCCTGGTCAATGTGATGTCACACAGGGCTATTGGCTATTAATACTGGTTCATGTGATTGTCACACAGGTGCATGGTCGGTTATATCCCTGGTCAAGTGATTTGTCACACAGCGTGCCATGGCCGTTATAGATCACGGTCATGTGATGTTGTCACACAGAGGATGCAAGCTCATTATCTCCACTGGTAATTGTGATGTGTCACACCCAGGTGCATTGGCTCGTTATATCCCTGGCAGGTGATGTCACCAGCGTTGCATGGATCGTTTATCCCGGGTCTTGTGATGTCAACACGGGGGCATGGCTCGGTAGATCCCTGGTCATGTCACACAGGTGCATCTTGATCATTATTATATCCTGTATGTTGATGTTCACATGACCAGGCATATAAACAGGCATGCACCTGTGTAACATACTGATGAGGCATATAAAAAAACTGTTGCACTGTGTACATCACATTGACAGGGGATTGATTCTTAACCAGAGGACGTAGAAACCTTCTGGTGTGAATGACAGCAGAGGGAGATGAGGGAACCTTGAAGAAATTAATACAAGAAGATATTGGGGAAATTGTATGTTTTATAATAAAAAACATTTACTGACAGAGAAACAACACCTTTAATACAAATACAGGAACATCCTTACACATCTTCAAGAAGGCATGAGGAACTTCTACAAGTGTTAGCTAACAAAGATCATCTTAAAGTGGTCTGAACAACCGATCCCGTATATCTAACAAGTGACTTTCATATATTGATAAACCCGGGAAGAATTGGTCGAGGAATACTAAATCCAGACCTTTCGTTATGTTGAATCGAATGCCACCCTCGAGACATCAACAGGAGAGCGGCTGTCAGGAACACGGAAAAAAAAAAATTTCCATTTATTGATCCAATTCACCAAAGATATTCTTAAGGGCACGTGCCCCCTGCAATCCTCCCGCAGATTTATAAAACAAAAATGCAAATAACATAAAAATAGAATTATCAGCAAGATTCATTTCTGCCCAATTAAAGGCACATTACACCAGGATGAAAAGACTGTATGCAAAGTTGAGTCCGAGGGGCTCCAGGTTCCATAGTTGTTGAATGGAACTGATCCCTCAGGCTCATTTGGCATTACAGTCTTATCCATCCTGGTGGTACATATCTTTTAAGGCTCAAACACACCGATCCCCAATGTAGAGACGAGAAGAAAACTTCCCAACTTTCTTCTTGAAAGTTCACCAACTCTTCATTTAAAATGACAAAAATTATTTACACTTCCCCTGTTTAGGAAATTGAATAATTTACTGAAGAGTCTCTTATGTATCAGGTGAATCTTAAAATCATAGTTCATTGCTAATTAGAGATCACCAGAGTGTTTAAAATATCTGAAGGCGCTGGACAATACTTCAGTGTAATATGGAACAATCTGCTTCCCTTCTCGACGTTATGTCATGGGGATGCAAAGGCCACATCATCCGGATTCGGATACACGGGTTGGTTTGGCAGATTCAGCCAAATCAGTCCTGTCACTTCTCCAATGAGAGCTTCGAACAATACTGCAAGGCGGCGAGGCTCGTGTAGAAACGTGAGACGAAGCTGAACATACCGCGTCCAATCTGAGCGATTGAATCGTCAGCGTCTGCATGGATCCACGTATCCTAGGAGAAGGGTGGTGGAATTTAGGATGATTTTTTTTTTTTTTAATTTAAAAAAGAAAATATTTGCAGGTTAAATCAATATTTATGAAGGGTACTGTATCCTGCTATTCTTACTTTAGCCACTAGGGCTAAGAAAAGACTGACACCTTATCTCCCACTCCCTGTACAATGCCTAAGATACACTGCCCCTCATACATCACTACTGACAATGGATATGTCACAGCTTATCCCCCCCTCCCTGTACAATGACCTCTATAGATAACACTGACCCATCATTACATCACTACTGACAATAGATGATGTCACAGCTTATCTCCTCCCCCTCCCTGTACAATGACCTTCTATATATAACACTGACCCATCATTACATCACTACTGACAATAGATGATGTCCACACTTCTCCTCCTCCTCCTCCTGTACAATGACCTCTATATGATAACACTGACCCATCATTCATCACTACTGACAATAATGATGTCACAGCTTATCCCCCTCTCCCTGTACACTGTCCTCTATATAGTAAACACTGCCATCATTACATCACTACTGACAATAGATGTCACACTTATCTCCTCCCCCTCCCTGTACAATATCCTCTATATAGAAACACTGACCCATCATTACATCACCTCTGACAATAGATGATGTCACAGCTTATGCTCTATCTCCTCCCCCTCCCTGTACAATGTCCTCTAGATAGATACACTGACCCCACATCTACATCACTACTGACAATGATGATGTCAAAGCTTATCTCCTCCCCTCCTCCTCCTGTACATGACCTCTATATAGATACAGAACCATCATTACATCACTACTGACCATAGAGATGTCACAGCTTATCCCCTCCCCTCCATGTACAATGACCTCTATAGATATAACACTGACCATCCTTAACATCACTACTGACAATAGAGGTCACAGCTTATCTCTCCTCCCTCCCTGTACATGACCTCTATATAGATAACACTGACCCATCATTACATCACTATTGACATAGATGATGTCACAGCTTATCTCCTCCCCCTCCCTGTACAATATCCTCTATATAGAAAACACTGACCCAATTCATACAATCACTATGACAATATGAGATGTCACAGCTTATCTCCTCCTCCTCCCTGTACAATGACTCTATATAGATAACACTGACCCATCATTACATCACTACTGACAATAGATGATGTCACAGCTTATCTCCTCCCCTCCCTGTACAATATCCTCTATATAGAAAACACTGACCCATCATTACACACTACTACTACTGACAATAGATGATGCACAGCTTATCTCCTCCTCCTCCTTGTCAATGACCTCTATATAGATAACACTGCCCACCTCATTACATCACTACTGACAATCGATGATGTCATGTCACAGCTTTCTCCTCCCCCTCCTGTCAATATCCTCTATATAGAAAACACTGACCCATCATTACTGACAATAGATGATTGTCACAGCTTATCTCCTCCTCCTCCCTGTACAATACCTCTATATAGATACACTGACCCATCATTACATCACTACTGAAATAGATGATGTCACGTCTATCTCCTCCCCCTCCCTGTACAATTCCTCTATATAGAAAAACACTGACCCATCATTACTGACAATAGATATGTCACAGCTTATATCTCCCTCCTCCTGTACAATGACCTCTATATAGATAACACGGACCCTCTTACATCACTACTGACAATAATGATTTCACAGCTTATCTCCACCCCATTCCTGTATAGAATAGGACTAGAATAATACGGCTATAAATTGTTGCTACCTATGGACAATAGACGGCTGTAAAGTGCATCACTAACTGCTGAAACCGGAGCTCAGGAAGTGGAAGCTCATTTACTTTGCACGAAAATAGAGGACAACAAATACAAAAAAAAAAAAAAAAAGAAAAAAAAAATTTTAAAAACTTGAAAATCAAACGTCATGCACTTCATTTGAACAGGACTTGTCAATTGTAATAATCAGATTCCAGAATTTAACAAATCTGAAGATTCTTCCTTAACTCTATAACTTTAAAGTTGTTCATTCCTAATATAAACATAGGAATGGGTGTTACCATTATCACCTCCGCTATGTTCAATCAGCATTGTTTAACCCAGTTTGTAATGTATTATTTCATCCTTCGGAGACGGGCAGATTCTTCTAATGAACTCTTTGTGACTTACTCTCTTTTGTTAAAAATCTGCCGCCTGAGGCCCAACTCTCACCAGAACCCGACCATAAACAATTCTATGGTTTTTTTTCCTGTTATAACTCCCATGTATATTTGTTTTACTGCTTGTGGTAGTAATAAAGTTGAAGATCAGGAGTTGAAGCCCCGGGACTTTGCTGCATCTTAGTGACACAGCTGGAAGGAGATCATTAGTAACATATCCACTCATCAATCATCCTGCGAGTCTCCAGCAGAGAGAACACAAACAACTTGACACAATTTACAGCGATAAAGCTATCCGATGCGCGCGACTGCCGTGGCAATTAACCTCATTTAATACCTGCTGGATCCCCTTTATTATTCAACCAGACATTTCCATTTCTTAGAATTCATTTTTTTTTTTTTTCTAATGGAAAGCAAATCCCAACGTGATTGGTCGGCTTCTTATTAGAGCCCATTTCTGAAACTATGGAACTGCAATATAGTCCCTGAAAGGGATTGTCCAATTAAAACTACAGAATTGGACTAAGATAAATGAATAATCTTGGTTTTGGATTTTACAACCCTGGTCAGTTATTGGGCAAACCACTAGTCCTTCCGCTTTAATAGGCATTGATACATGAACAACTAGTCTATTCACATAGTGGATTATAATGTAGGCAGTTTTGGGCGTAAGCCCGGGGGCCCAGACCTCCTAGGGGGCCCATGGCCTCCAACACACCATCGATTTTATTTGAGAGGACATTCACACCATGAAATCTCAACATCTGTTCCTGCTCTCAATACACATGTACACAAAGCATTCAGGTACCTTGAAGGTCCTGAAAGCAGGCAAAAGGGACACATCCTCCATTCCCAGAAGCTATTCTAGTACCATATCATAGGATATCCAGACTTTAGGGGCCATAATATTCATACAGCCCAGGGTACATGGCTTAACTAGCCACCCCTGGCCCCATTCCAGCGCACACCTCTCTACTACTTCTCCCATTCTATTCAGAGACATTTTACGTTGAGGGAGGGTCCATATCCAAAGCCATCTCACTGAACGTGGTTGTCAGCTACACATAACACCTCCTAAATGATACTAAGGAGGAGTCTTGTGTGGAGTGTCCTGCACCATAGCTGTGTCTTTCTTTGGAGTAGAACCATAAAAGGATACGGACACTTTGTTTTTTTATGTACATGTAAAATGAGAACTTTGGGACGAACAGAGGCGTGGCCTAGGATAGTGGCGCAATGAGGGTGGTGTGCACGACGCAGTCCGGCGCATCCACTTTACCAGTATCATAATCCACACCTTCACTCTGATCGTGATGACACCCACAAGCACCAAAACACCAACATTCTCAGACAAAGATGAAGGAACCACCCTCAGCACCCGGGAGCTGACGAGGGATAATGTAACAATCTATAATGTGCGGGTACTCACCCGGAGGAGATGTTAATGATTCTTTCACTATGGCATTCTGCGCCTTCCTCATATTCTTCTCGGTCGGATGTACTCCTCATTGGTAAGAGCTCGCTTACTAAATAAAATCACACTTCATTATGAGCATTTTGACCATATTTCTAATGTACCCGAACTTCAAAACATTACGAAGGGTGGCGTTTGTTGTGTCCAATGAGAATTTTGGGCAACAAAGAAGCCTCATTGTAACTCCTACAACAGTGCAAGTTGTAAGGGTTGTCTGGTCTCCGGACAATTTAGATCATCGTTATCCGTATGAACAGCTGAGAAATGTAAAAACCAATCTAATTTAAAATGTTTTCACCAAGTTGCATATTATCCCTATCCACAGATCACGAATAGAGCATCCTACGGTGTGAAAAAAAAAAAAAATCATCCTAAATTCCACCACCCTTCTCCTAGGATACGTGGATCCAATGCAGACGCTGAACGATGTCATCGCTCAGTTGGACGCGGTTGTCAGCTTCGCTCACGTTTCTAACGCAGCGCCCGTGCCATATGTTCGCCCAGTCATCTTGGAGAAGGGACAGGGACGGATTGTGCTGAAATCTGCCAGACACCCGTGTATCGAGATGCAGGATGATGTGGCTTTCATCCCCAATGACATAACGTTCGAGAAGGGGAAGCAGATGTTCCATATTATCACTGGTAATTTGTCAGCGCCTTCAGATTTTAACTCGGTGATCTACTAATTAGCAATGAACATGATTTAATATTCACCTGATACATAAGACGTCTTCAGTAAATTATTAAATTTCCTAAAAGGGGAAGTGAAATAATTTTTGTCATTTTAATGAAGAGTTGGGAACTTTTCAAGAAGAAAGTTGGGAAGTTTCTCCTCTACATTGGATCGGTGTGGTTTAGCTTAAAAGATATGTACCACCAGGATGAAAGACTGTATGCAAATGAGCCTGAGGGGATCCAGGTTCCATTAACAACTATGGAACCTGGAGCCCCTCAGGCTCATTTGCATACAGTCTTTCATCCTGGTGGTAGATGGTCCTTTAATATGGCAGAAATGAATCTTCTATTATTTTATGTTATTTGCATTTTTTCTATAAATCTGCGGGAGGATTGCAGGGGGCACGTGCCCTTTAAGAATAATCTTTGGTGACATTGATTCAATGAAATGGAAATTTTTTTATTCCGTGTTCCTGACAGCCGCTCCCTGTGGTGTCTCGAGGTGCATTCATTCACATAACGAAATGTCTAGGATGTTAAGTATTCCGGACCAATCTTCTCCCGGGTTATCAATATATGAAAGTCACTTGTAAGATATAAGGGATGCGGTTGTCAGACACTTTAAGGATGACTCTTTTATCACTTGTAGAAGGTTCCTCATCCTTCTTGAGATGTGTAAAGGATATTTCCTGTATGTTGTATTAAAGGGGTTGTTCTCTGTCAGTAAATGTTTTTATTAAAACATACAATTTCCCAAATACTTTCTGTATTAATTCTTCAAGGTTCTCTCAATCTCCGCTTGCTGTCATTCAACAAGAAGGTTCATACGTCCTCTGGTTAAGAATCAATCCCCTGTCATGTGATGTAACACAGGTGCACAGGTTTTTATATGCCTCATCAAGTAATGTTACACAGGTGCATGCCTTGTTATATGCCTGGTCATGTGACATCACATAACCAGGGATATATAATGAGCAGTGCACCTGTGTGACATGACCAGGGATATAACGAGCCATGCCCCTGTGTGACATCACAAGACCAGGGATATAACGAGCCATGCACCTGTGTGACATCACATGACCAGGGATATAATGAGCTGTGGCATCTGTGGACATCACATTGACCAGGATAATTAACGCAGCCATGCACCTGTGTGACATCACTGACCAGGGATATACTGAGCCATGCACCTTAGTGTGACATCACATGACCAGGGATATAAGAGCCATGCACCTGTTGTGACTCACATGACCAGGATATAAGAGCCTGCACCTGTGTGACATCACATGACCAGGGATATAATGAGCCATGCACCTGTGGTGACATCACATAACCAGGGGATATATAATGACAGTGTGACCTGTGTGACATGACCGGGATATACCGAGCCATGCCCTGTGTGACATCACATGACCAGGGATATAACGAGCCATGCACCTGTGTGCCATCACATGACCAGGGATATAACGAGCCATGCACCTGTGAACATCACATGACCAGGGATATAATGAGCCCTGCAATCTGTGTGACAATCACATGACCAGGGATATAACGAGCCATGCACCTGTGGTGACATCACTTGACCTGGATATAACAGCCATGCACTGTGTGACATCACATGACCAGGGATATAATGACCATGCACCTGTGTGACATCACATGACCAGGGATATAACGAGCCGTGCACCTGTGTGACATCACATGAAAAAAAAATATATAACAAGCCGTGCACCTGTGTGACATCACATGACCAGGGATATAACGAGCCGTGCTCCTTGTGGGCATCACATGACCAGGGATATAATGACCATGTCACCTGTGTGACATCACATGACCAGGGATATAATGAGCCATGCACCTTGTGGACTCACATGACCAGGGATATAACAACCATGTACCTGTGGGCATCATATGACCGGATATAAAGAGCCATGCACCTGTGTGACATGACATAAACAAGGATTTAACGAGCCATGCACCTGTGTGACATGACATAAACAAGGATTTAACGAGCCATGCGCCTGTGTGACATGAACAGGGATATAATGAGCCATGTACCTGTGTGACATGACTAGGATATAATGAGCCATGCACCTGTATGACATCACTGACCAGGATCCGGTGTTTCTCCGCCGATGTAACAATAAAGCTTCCGTTGAACACAACCAGCAGAGATCTTGAGAACATGAGGAATTGATACAGAAAGAATATGGAAAAGTAATAACTTTTCATTACACAAAATCATCAATTATTTGCTGAAAGTGTCTGCTTTGAGTCGATGAAGACTTCTTACATAGATAAGTTGAAACGTTCCAGCTCCGTTCAACCTTTTTACTTTTAAACACGTTCATGGGTTCAGCCATATGGATGTGGGCACTGCCATGCTTTATGGCGCTGAAAAGAAGCTTTATTGGCTTTCCCACAAACAGCCACAGAATAGTTATATATGTATGATCCCTATGATCCCTCGCCTTCCCTTCAGTCTGTGAGTGCTACATTCTTTCTTATAGGATGAATAGAGATGGGAAAGTCCATGGTTGTGCCCGTCCTATAGGTGTGGAAGGAGTGATGGTGATAAATGTCACCAGGGCCTTCCCACCCCCAGTCACTTCATCCTAACTATTAATTGTTTATGGGAATACTGTATAATAGAAAAGTGCTGGAAAACCATCTAGTTTCAGTATTACAGCTCCATAGGGAGACTCTGGATATGAAGGTACTTACTTCTAGAAGATTGAAAACATTGATTTTTCCTATACTTTCATTGCAGGTCACACATGGTGGGAAATCCACGTATATTCGCAGACCGGGGTGATCGTCCTCATGGCTCAGATTGGCTGCTTGTACCACTGTGACTCTGCGGAAGTGAGCATCGTTGACTGTATCCTCGCCCGAGTCTCCGGTGATGCCACTGAAAGGGTGTCTACATTCATGGCGAGATGCTGAGACGGCTTCTATCCTCAGGTTTTACTCTTTGTTTAATTGCTGTCTTCTATATGATGTTTCTGCAGGCCCAGACATCATCCAGCTATTGAGACCTTTCACAAGTTCTGGTGGAGTGGAAGTATAGACTCTCCTTCCTTCCCAATGCCAAATGTTGGGGTGATGAAGGAAACTGTTGTGGGGTCACAGACTGTGGACTTGTGTAAGCTCGGCTTAGCTTAGCATGCATGTACTGTGTATTAAGAGCGGGGAAGTCTCCTCCCGTAACCCTCTGATGGTATGGCTGTAGTAGGACCTTAAAGGGCATCTACCACCAGGATGAAGGACTGAATGCAAATGAGCCTGAGGGGCTCCAAGCTCTATAAGTGTTAATGGAGCCCGGAGGCCCTCAGCTCATTTGCATACAGTATTTTATCCTGTGGTAGATGCCCACCACATGTATGTATTGACCAATCAACTGGCCTGAGCCCGACTAAACTGAACTAAACGAACATATTACAACGCAGTCAGTCCTGTCCAGGGTCACAGCTCTCTACCCCAACAGTCCAATTCCAGTCCAGCTGAAATCCAACTTGCTAGCACGAAGAGAAACTCACTGAGGCGCAGATTACAAAGAATTCTCTATATGCTGAGGGGAGGAGTGAGTCGCAGAAGCTATGTCTCTTTCCAGCTACATTTGCAGGGCAGCAGTGAGTTACAGCGAGTTACACAGTAAATTCTCTTCCAGCTGCATCGGAAGGGAGAACAGTAGTCATAGTAGCTAGGTCCTCCCGGCTGCTTTAGGGGCGGAAAGAGATTGCATTGGGGAGGGGAAGCAGTGAGTCGTAGCATCTAGTTCTCCTCCCAGCTGAATAGAAGGGAGTAGTGAGTTACAGCAGCAGATCTTCTCGACTGCATTGGGGAGGGGGAGCAGTGAGTCGGAGCTGCTAGGTCTTCTTACAGCTTCATTGAGGAGGGAGCAGTGAGCGGCAGCACTATATCTCCTCCCTGTTGTACTGGGAAAGTCAGCCAAGGTCTCCTCGCAGCTGCATTAGGTCAGGGAACGGTGGAGTTACGCAGCTAGGTCTTCTTACAGCTGCATTGGGGAGGGGAGCAGTGAGTCGACAATCTCCATATTAGCTGGTAGTAGGCTACAAACACAGATAAAGGCGACAGTATAAGAGCTAGAGAAGGCTGAGCACAAGTCACACAAGTACACACACAGGCCTAGGGTTCCTATCGAGTCTTTTGAAAGGTTAGATGCTCTTTATGTTTTATTAATGTGTCTTTCACTCCTGGAATTAATTTCACAGAAGTTGAGGACTGTGTGCTTTTAGTTTGCACATGGGCCGGCGAGCGTCACCAGGCGCAGACTGGCATAACATTAGTTTTAGTGATTATTACTGTAGATGTCTGTACCTATTGTAATTAAATGAACATGAACGTCGGTAAGCTGGCGGCAGCAGATGTTCCTCCCTTATGGCCCATCATTGTACCTTTATGATGTATTGGTGGCATAATACCACAGACAGTTACCCATGATGGAGACCTGCGCGGTACTGCTCAATATCGTCTGCTGACTTCTCTTCATCCACCAGCGCGGCGCCCCTCACTGACAGCTAGTGGTTAACCAATTAGTAAGCGAGGTGAAAGGGAATTATGACGCAAGAGCTAAATCATGAAAGCACGGATAAGGAGAACTGGCGGTCCTGTGACCACGCTGACCTCGGTGAAAATTAGTTTTTAATGATGAGTCTTAAGTAAAAGAAACCTAAAGTAACACCACCAGTATGTAGTGTCCCACCCATATACAGGTTGTTACCTAAGGCAAAATAGGCTCTCTGTCCTCACTGTGCAGATATCTATAGAGACTATAAGGTCAATGTGTGTATATATGTATATTTAGTGCAGGAATAGTAAAAGGCAGAGTAAAATCCTAACAGGACTCCGGGGAGGGCAGGGTAAATCCGATTACCCCACCACAAATGGTGATTGACAGGAAGAGTCCTGATTACTCCACACACACACACAGTGATGCATGAGAGCCCTGATTACCACCACCCAACACAGTGATTGACAGTGAGAGTCCTGATACTCTGCCCACCATGATTGACAGGAAGAGTCCTGATTACCCCGCCCACACATGATGACATAGAGTTGTATTACTCGCCCACCCACAGTGATTGACAGGAGAGTCTGATTACTCCGCCTACACAGTGATTGACAGGAGGAGTCCTGATTACCCGCCCACACAGTGATTGACAGGGAGAGTTGTGGATTACTCCGCCCACCCACAGTGATTGACAGAGTCCTGATTACTCTCCGCCACCACAGTGATTGACAGAGGAGTCCTGATTCCCCCGCCCACACACAGTGATTGACAGGAGAGTCCTGATTACCCCCGCCCACACACAGTGGATTGACAGGAAGAGTCCTGATTACTCTGCCACACAGTGATGACGAAAGTCCTGATTACTCGCCCACCAGTGATTGACAGGAAGAGTCCTGATTACCCCCATACACCCCCCCCACACACAGTGATTGACCAGTGGAGTGGTCCTGATTACTCTGCCCACCAGTGATTGACAGGAAGAGTCCTGATTACGATCCTACCCACGCCACACAGGTTGATTGTGACAGGGAGAGTTGGATTACTACTTACTCCCACCGCCACAGGTGATTACAGGGAGAGTCCTATTACTGCCGACCCACACATGTTGCAGGAGGAGTCCTGATTACTCTGCCCACACAGTGATTGTGTGGGCGGAGTAATCAGACTCTCCCTGTCAATCACTGTGTGGGCAAGTAATCAGGGACTCTCCCTGTCATCACTGACGGGAGAGTTCTGATAACTCAGCACACGTGATTAACAGGAATAGCCCTGATTACCCCGCCCCCACACACCAGTGATTGGCATGTGAGTCGATTACTACACCAACACGCAAATATTTACAAGGAGAGTCCTGATTACCCCCACCCACACCACAGTGATTGGCAGTGAGAGTCAGGATTACTCCACCCACAACAGTGATTTACAAGGAGATTCCTGATTACTCCGCCCCCACCAGTATTGATGGGGAAAATCACTGATTACCCTCCTACTTCAGTGATATAGCATAAATAATATAATGTATATAGCAAGGCCTTTTTTTTTTGCTGTATTACATCACTACTGACAATAGATGATGTCACAGCTTATCTCCTCCTCCTCTCTGTACAATGACCTCTATATAGATAACACTGACCCATCATTACATCACTACTGACAATAGATGATGTCACAGCTTATCTCCTCCCCCTCCCTGTACAATGTCCTCTATATAGATAACACTGACCCATCATTACATCACTACTGACAATAGATGATGTCACAGCTTATCTCCTCCCCCTCCCTGTACAATGACCTCTATATAGATAACCTCTATATAGATAACACTGACCCATCATTACATCACTACTGACAATAGATGATGTCACAGCTTATCTCCTCCCCCTCCATATACAATGACCTCTATATTGATAACACTGACCCATTATTACATCACTACTGACAATAGATGATGTCGTTATCCTGCTGCTACCCCTAACACTTTCTTTCCTTTACTATAACGCACACACATATATGCTTTGCCGGGGCCAGGACTGCTGGGGGGGACAAGTGCTCCTCACTCCTTCCCTGTCCATAAGAAGCCGTGCAGCCAGGCCTTTGTTACTGGAAAGATTTGTTTTCCAGCGATGGCACAGTGACACAAAAGTGTCCTCACCATGCCGGACAATGCTATTGCCACCAGTAATGTCCCCCTCAGCCCCCTGTAAGGTAAAGTCCCCGGCCACAAATGAGGTCCCCCACAGCTCCCATGTCCTAATAGCCCTCTGTAATGTCCCCCACAGCCCACTGTAAGGCCCCATGTAATGTCCCCCAAATCCTCCTATAATGTCCCCCACAGCCTCCTGTAAGGTTGCCCGCAGCCACCTGAAAGGTTCTCTGCAGACTACTGTAAGGTCCCCCGCAACAACCAGCAATGTTCCTCGCAACAACCAGCAATGTTCCCCTCAGCCCCCTGTAATGTTCCCCTCAGCCCCCTGTAATGTCCCCCTCAGCCCCCTGCAATGTCCCCCGCAGCCCCCTGCAATGTCCCCCGCAGCCCCCTGCAATGTCCCCCGCAGCCCCCTGCAATGTCCCCCGCAGCCTCTTGTTATGTTTCCCGCAGCCCCCTGCAATGTCCCCCGCAGCCCCCTGCAATGTCCCCCGCAGCCTCTTGTTATGTTTCCCGCAGCCCCCTGTAATGTCCCCAACAGCCCCCTCTAAGAAGTTCCCCCCAGCCACAAATAATGTCCTCCTAAGTCCCCCATGTCCTCATAGCCCCCCTTTAATGTCCCCAGCCATGAGTAATGTCCCCACAGCTTCCTCCCTATGTCCTCAAAGCCCCCTGTAATGCCCCCAGCTTATAATGTAAAGTGTAAATGTAATGTAAAGTAATGTATCCCACAGCCCCCCCTTCCCATGTCCTCTTAGCCCCCTGTAATGGTAGCCACAGTCTCCTCAATGTGCCCTCTCCCCCTCCACTGTATCATTAAAAAAGCAAACATACTCACCCAAGTCTTCTCTCTCACTTCCATCTGTCTTCTCGCAGGACTGAGGCGCGGTGACGTCATCACCCGGCGTCTCCTGCTCCCGGCAGCTTTAGATAATTTGAGATAATTTGCCCGGACACCGGGACATTCGGGGCACGGGCCAAAAGATCCGGGGCATGGGCCCCGGATCTTTTGACCTAGCGACGCCCCTGCATTGACCTCTATATAGATAACACTGACCCATCATTACATCACTACTGACAATAGATGATGTCACAGCTTATCTCCTCCCCCTCCTTGTACAATGACCTCTATATAAATAACACTGACCCATCATTACATCACTACTGACAATAGATGATGTCACAGCTTATCTCCTCCTCCCTGTACAATGACCTCTATATAGATAACACTGACCCATCATTACATCACTACTGACAATAGATGATGTCACAGCTTATCTCCACCCCCTCCCTGTACAATGACCTCTATATAGATAACACTGACCCATCATTACATCACAGTACATGTTATCAGTATCTTAGTGTTAGTATCATCAAGTATGTTTTTTTAGTATCATCAGTTCGTTAGTATCATCAGTTATGGTAGTATTCACAGTATCGTTGTAGTATCCTCAGTATCGTTAGTATCATCCAGATAGTCTTTGATACAGTATCGTTAGTATCATCACAGTCTCGTTAAGTATCAGTATCGTTAGTATCATCACACTCAGTATCGTTAGTATCTACATCCACTATTCGTTAGTTATCATCTCACTAGTGTTAGTATACGATACACAACTCGTTTAGTATCCATCTCACTATCTGTTAAAGGTAAATCTAAGCACTCTCGTATGGCATAGCGTGAGCATAAGATCCGATTCCTCTGGGTAGCTCGTGTGACCTTCAACAGGAGATGTTATGCCGGTCTGACGTGCCTTGCTGTGTTTTTTTATTATGAGGCCAAAAATTGCTGAACCCATAAATGTTAAAAAATCAAACAAATCGGGTACACAGGGGTTTACTTGGTCTACACGAACTGATGTTTGAGCACAGTCTATATATATCATCAGTATAATATCCGGATCATCGTATCATCAGGTCATACTCTTGCATGTCGTATTTTCCAGTATAACAGTTATCAGCGATATAGGGATTACATCAGAGTTTATGTCGGTTTAGTATCAGAATAACTAGTATCTAGGAACATAAGATGTATCAGTATGTTAGCTCCGTATCTTGCGTGATTCAGTTATATCGTTAGTATCATGCAGTTCTCAGTTAGTGATCAGCCATGTATAATTGGTGTAGCTATCGTATCGTAGGATCATTGCAGTATCGCGTTTAGGATCAGTATCATTTACGTATCATACGAGTATCAATATCTTATGTATTCATCTAGTGCTCAATATCACTTAGTATCATCAAGATCATTAGTATCGGGTGTCCGTAGGATCAGCCAGTATCGTGGTATCATGCAGTGTCGTTAGTATCATCGAGTATCGTGTATTCAATCAGTTTAGTTATGTAGATCATTCGTTGAGTTATCAGTATCGTTGTTAAGGTATCATCAGTTATCAGTGTAGTGATTCTATATAGAGTATACTTGTTGTAATCTACAGTAGTAGTTAGTGTAATCATTCAATCAGTGTAGCGCTAGTATCTCATCTAGATATCGTGTGTCATTTCATAACTCTCGTTCGTGATCATTCAGTCACTTTCGTTAGTCTCATCATCACTATCGTTTAGTATATTATCATGTCACTAGTTAGCATTCATCCTTCGACATCGTTAGCTATCATCATACATCGGGTTAGCTATCATCATCGTACGTTAGCTCATGTGTTATCGCAGATCTGGTTAGGATAGTATCTCACTTATTTGTTATGCAATGTGATCATCACTACGTTAGCTCATCATCACTATCGTTCGATAATCAGTCCTGAATATACCTTCACCCACGACCATTGATACCCTTTTGGTTAACCATTATACTCTGTAGAGCTCCTAGTAAAGTTATTTCGTGAGTGAATTGTCGCTGTTATTGATGGTTGTAAATCTGCATCGGACATATGAATTGTGAGTTGGTACTTGCGGACCAACTTGTGCCCTAATCAACTCATTACATAGAGGCAATGTGCCTCATGCAGGCACCTGGAAGTTGTGTCTACAAACCTCCCATTTCCCCACCGTATAACTAGTGATGACCTTATAGGTGATTAGCCATTCAGTAGTAATTCCTTGTTGGACTCGTCAATAGGCTTTTGATTGGTCTGTCTTATCATTAGAACATGGAAGATAACGGTGATTCGCTGAGCAGACGAACTCGTCTCAAAACGTAGTACTAAAACCCTAACCGTGATCAGGACATCTGGGAGGCTTGGTTATCAACAAGCTGGTTAGTTTCCCCCTGGCAGAAGGCTCTATAGATATCAAAAGGATTGAAATCCTAGAAGTGTGCCTTTCTGTTGAGAGTGGTTGATTTCCCACCAGCTTGATTTCGTAAGTCTTTTGCTGTTCTTCTCCAGCGCTTTGCCGCAGCCCGGTAGATGGTCACTGTGTGAAGAGGCTGCTTTGACTTGGCAAGCGGACGTAATAAACCGATCTATGGAGGCTGGGCGTCGGATTAATTAAACAGGAGATGGTATTGCAGATTGAGTTAGCCTGCGGGGTTTTAATGTCTTCAAAACTCTTAACCCCAAAATAAAAACAAACAAAGACGGGGTAAGCACAGGGTCGTGTGTCAACAAGAAAATGGAATCCGTTTTCTAGAGTGATCCGTACGTATTAGTGTATAAGAAGCTCGTAGAGATGTCGAGTGAGTTTAGAAGGTGCATCTGCTTTGATAGGCACTGGTGGGTGGTTGGTTTTATTCACCCATTAATCTCTGCTGACAGGGTCCCTTAGTAAAATTGGTGGGAAAACTCATTCATAAAAAGGATATTTGCACACTCGCGCTATGAAAGTGTCCCCGGGGCAGCTGGCTGTTCCTCCTCATTGCTGTAACTACTATGAAGTTGTTGTTCTAACATTAGGGGATAGCTCCGGGGTGCGGGTGGGGGGATGATCTGAGTGAGACGTAGTTTGTAGTCTATAGGTTTAGGTCTGTTGAAGTCTGCTTACAAATAATACTTGGCGATGGCTACACACTGTCTGTAAAGGGTGCTTAAGGTATTTGCGGAAGGTATTTCACTCAATGAGTGAGCTGTGAATTGAGAATGGTGTTATGTGATCCCAAGGGACGTTGCGCGGGGGGCACCTGCTTGTGAGAACACTTTTTTTTTCGCTTTGTTCGGATGCCAGGGTCGAGTATACCCAGCCCTCCTCGTGTTTGGGTTATCTCAATAGCTATTTAACAGTACTGTCGACAAGAGGCAAAGAATGAGTACGTCGTGCTTGGTAACGCGAACAGTAGTGTTGTGGATTGTAAGCGAGGACAGCGATATGGTAGATTATGTAAAAAATCAATTTAAAACAAATGCACGTTGTGCTCGGTGGTGGTGAGGGAGAGGGGTGGATGTGAAGGGATATATTGCAGTTGCGTGTGGTATGCACCACCTGTCGCTCCGTCACTCACGGCTGTTATGGTGGAGGAATTTGTGAGACATGCTCACACCTCATGCCAAAGAAGGGAAATGTGTCTGTCATTTAATCATCATTCACTTCAAATTGCAAGAGCCAGAATCACATAAAAACTATTCCGACCAATGTCCCAATGTATGATTTTTTATTTTTTAATTTTTTGCCTTGTTAAAAAAATAATTTTGTTCTTCTTTTCACCTTCAACCAGCAGTAGACTTCTAGCTTCTCAACCTGTTAATGTCTGTTCTTTAATGGAAATCCGCAAGAAAGTGGTATTTAGTATCTGTCTTGTGGCCTCCTCGTTATCTCGGTATCTGTATTACTTGTATGTTCACTACTAGTTTGATTCTCTAGACAATGTTCTCCCAAGGTAGCTCAATCGCAACTCCAACCTCTCCACCTGGCCAGACCAAGAGGCTGCTAATGGCGAACCTAGGGACGCCAAACTTGTATACTGCAGCAAGGTTAAGATGGGCTGTACCGGACCAATCAGGCCGCCGTCTTGGTGGCTGAGACACACAAGAAAGAGAAAATAAGATAGGCGGTTCATCTTTTAAGTCTGGGGTCTGCCTATCTATGCCTCATTCGGACACGTCATGATTATGAGAATGAGTTGCAAGACTTTTGGCGTAGAACTGTAAACTGCGATACCTGTGAGTTCATATGTCGGACCCCTGACACCAAGATTTTGGTGGTAGTTCACCACGAGACACTGTTTTTGTGTGTAGAAATTAAATCATTGAGGGCCATCAAGGTCCTACTATTATGCTCCAGTCAGGCCAAGCATGAGTTTGGTTTTGCAAATGAGGTCTGGTATGTTGATCCATAGGAGGGAGTAAAATGCTTATTGGTCAGTATTTGGCAACACATATAAACTTACGCCTTTCCATCCTGTCTGAAATGTGCACTCCAACCATAACGCGGGACTGACCTTGGAACACGGAAAACCAGAAGCATCTTAAAGAAAGATTCCAATGGCTCCGTTCTTATAGATCGGTCTTCCAGGTGTGTTTCCCGTCCCTGAAGGGAAAAACCTGAGTCGCATTCGCAATGGGTCCATATACACTGGAAAAGTGGAGATACCTATTTCTGATGCTTGTGTTTGCGTATGGGGTTGATGTGGGTAGTAGGAGACTTGGAAGTTATTTTGTCTACACTACTGTGGCTTCCTTGCGTATCTAGTGTCAAGCCACTCTCTTCTTGACTATTTGCTTCATGCATTTGTGTGGGAGCTAAGGATAGTGAGCTCCAGTTGAACCCCACACCACCATCCAGATTTGAAGAAATGGATGGGAAAACCTCATTCTTTGGTGGGAACTTTATCTGCACAGGGGGAGACTGGACTATGACCGAAGCCATTGAGGGGATGGATGAATTTGGGCCAGTATTGATGGAATTTTTGACAGTACAACCTTCATTGCCCTCTTTTGTGATATAATGAGCACATTTAATAGTTGTGGATCATGGCTTGGGTTCTTCCTTCTCTCACACTAGTGGACTAGAAAAATCACACAGCCAGCTGTGCAACTATAACGAAGCACTCTGTAAGAAGAAACATGTTACTATCTCTTTGAGATGTACTAATTAGTCTTCTGACTGAAACCACCAAATCAGTAAAAATTTAATTGCGTATTTAAGTATTGCTGAAATCACAAAGTGCACACTCGGACAGCCGCGCCATAAACTTGAAAAAGACCTGGATGTAAGACTGGACCTAACATGGATTCAGTGAGTATACAGACAGCCTCTGGGTTAAAAATTGGTCATGAATAGTACCACAAATGATTAAGAGTTTGAGATGCTCGTCAGTCTATATAAATTTTCCGTATGGTACTTCTAAAGGGGTGATCTCTATGAGCATGGCGGCGTCTCTGGGAGAGATTACGGAGTCACACGTGGATGAGAGTTCTGAAATAAACAGTAGAAATATTCCCCAGGTGATATGTCATGTGTCCATCCGTTTACGGTTTTCGGGTCTGAGCGTTTGTTGATGTCCATAGCATGTACTGAAAGTACTGTAATAAGGAGTCTTCCGAGCATCTGTTCTTTGTACTTGGCTGCTTCCTAAGCGTCCTATATAACTTTGGTGCTACTAATATCACGAGCTCGAATTACACGATTAGATAATGCGGAGCAGTCCATACATCATTGTTACAAAATTGCGTGTTGAGATTGCGCCAATATATAGATTAAAATTACCTCGTTGTTATGTGAGACACATACATTATTAAAGTAAGAGATTGTTCTTCGCATGGTTGAGATGTTAATTTCAGGAGTGGTAGTGCTGATTGAATGAGTGCTGCACGTAGTTATTATGTATGTTTTCTAGTTGCTATTTTAACTATAAGTGTGAGCAGTCTACAACAAATAACGGTGCAGGATGGCACTCCAGCCGTGTATGCTATAATTATTATCATTAGGAGTCTCCACGTTTATGTGCATCTGGTGAGAGCCTGGATGTATGGTTATGTATTTTATATATTCTTTTATTGTTATCCCCTCCCTTTTTTATGGAATTTTTTGTTTAATTGGTAGGGGGTGGTCGAGTTTAGTAGTACTCTTCTTTTTGTATAGCATCCCAAGTTAGCACTTTTAAGGGGATCTGTCGCAGCAGTTTAAGCTACTTTAAACATGCTGATGAAGGGGTAAGGTAGATATTACTGGCGAGGCTTATGCTGGTCCATACCTTTTTCGGGTGTGTTGTATGTAGGCAGCAAGGATGGAAACGTAATTCTGGAAGTTGAACAATCTGTGCTCTGCAATTTGTTGGCAAGGTGCTCTAGGATGGTATTTCACCCGTGGAAAGAGCGCTTTCATGGTCTCTTCGTGTATGTGCTGCTGCACTAGCCCACTCCCCCCTAATAATGCGTACGGAGCTTGTATCAGGCTTCTGTTTGTGTGGGATCAGCTGTCCAGTCGAGCCACTCCCCGTATGGGGGGTAGACGGGGTCTGTGAACCCGTTATCACAGCTAGAAAACACAAAGTATTGCAGGGCTTGAAGACGGTTGCGACCAGGAGTCATTGCTAAGAGCGTGCTGAACTGATGAATTGTAAGTTCACTGGTCGCTGCTATGCTTACTACAGCAGAAGGTATGTTACGAGATCTGTCACCAGGCCATAATCCTAGCAGTGTGCTGCGTTGTCATTGATTCAAATTTAAATCTTGGATTATGCATTTCTTTTAAATGGTTCTAATTCATGCCTTCACCATTTGCATAACAATCAAGTTTTTATTGGATACCGTTATTTGTGTGATATGTAAATTTTGAGTAAACTTCTGGGGTGCACGTGCAGGGATTGAGTTTCTGTGCATGTATGTTGCCCTCCATGTTCATCTCCACTGTTCGTTTCGACGTCTCATGATTGAAGTAACGTATCTGTTGAATGCAGACCTTTGCATGGGTCAGTGGTCGGCGCTTGATCTGACTATGCTTTT
This sequence comes from Engystomops pustulosus, assembly GCA_019512145.1. Classification (NCBI taxonomy): domain Eukaryota; kingdom Metazoa; phylum Chordata; class Amphibia; order Anura; family Leptodactylidae; genus Engystomops; species Engystomops pustulosus. The sequence goes on from CM033643.1 coordinate 210,099,638, forward strand.
GGAAGGACATGGTTGTACAACTGTTGCTGCAGAAGGAATGCCTCGGGTTTCTCGGGTATTAGGAGGATTTGAGGATGAATCGGCACAATGGGTCCTTTTTTTGTGGCAGGTTGGCTTCTGTTCCAGGTTCTCTCTTGAGTTTGCATGGCACTCAGGAGTGCAGTAGGCCGTTTTTTTCCAAAGTTGTGTGGGTGTGCCTTGGGTTTTTGTAGGTATTAGGTGAAGGCGCCACTTATTTGCTGTGCACAGACAGTGAGGAATAGGGCCATGGACTTCATTACTCACAGTTCGTTAAGTTATACATGTGAGGTCCTAATGAAGATGCTAGTTCCATTACAAGAGGGATATCTCTAGACCCTTGGGCTATTCGCGACCGTGCTTAGACCTTTTTTAAGGGGGTATTGTAGACAAGTTTTCGTGATTATGCAGGATAGGGGGAGGGTACAAGCTGATTTGACGAAACTCCAGACGCTGGGGACTCCGGGACCAATCTGAACGATCGCGAGACACTGACCTCCAGCACATCTGGAGACAAACGTCTTGTTATCATGAGAGGTCAAGTATGCGCATGTTGTTGCCAATTTTGTAGTATGGTGGAACGTGCCAAGATAGATATGTAAGATAGAAGAATACTCCGTCATTTTGTAATTTCGACACACGATTTTATGAATGGAGGAGGTGCAGGCGAATATGTGCTTACCTCTCACTCTATCACTTAGTGAGCTCTTATTCCTTATCCGTGGATAGGGGATATAGCAACTTGTGAAACCATTTTAAATTAGATGGTTGGTGTTTTAATTTCTAGCTGTTCATATCGGGATAACGATGATCAAAGTGTCGTGAGCCAGACAACCTCTTAACACTTTGGGGTAGGAGGTTACAAATGAGCTTCTTTTGTTGCTCAAAATTCTATGTGGACACATACAAACGCCACCTCTTTTGAGTAATGTTTGTGAAGTTCGGGTACATTAGAAATATGGTCAAAAATGCTATAATAAGAAGTGTGATTTATTTATAAGTGAGCTCTTACTGGGAGTATCATCCGCACCGAGAAGAATAGATGGAGGGCGCAGAATGCCATAGTGATAAGAATCATTAACATCTCTTCGGGTGGAGTACCCGCACAACATGGATAGATTGTACATTATCCCTCGGTCAGCTCCCGGGTGCTGAGTTCTTCATCTTTGTGTTGGAGAGTGGTGTTTTGGTGCTTGTGGGTGTCACATACAGCTTAGAGTGAATGGTTGTGGATTTAATTGACTGTAAAAGGGGATGCGCCGGACGCGTGGCCATCACCCTCATTGCTGACCACTACTCTGGCCACAGCCTCTGTTCGTCCAAGTTCTCCTTTACATGTCATAAAAAACAAAGAGTTCCTGTATCTTTATGGTTGGTCTACTTCCAGAAAGACAAGCTTATGGTGCAGGACACTCCACTACAAGACTCCTCCTTTAGTCATTGGGATGTTAGAGTGATGTTAGCTGACACACGTTCAGTGAGAGCTGTAGCCCTCCCCAATTAAATGTCTGACACTAGAAGGAGAAGGTAGTAGAGGGTGTGCGCTGGAATGGGCCAGGGGTGGCTTAAGCCTGCATGTCCCTGGGCTGTAGAATATATGGCCCCTACAAGCTGGATCACTTCCTATATATGGTACTAGAATCAGCTCTGGGGAATGGAGAGGAGGATGTGTCCTTTTGCCTGCTTTCAGGACCTCAAGGTCCTGAAATGGTTTGTGTACATGTGTATTGAGAGCAGGAACAGATGTAGAGGATTTCATGGGTGATGTCCTCTCAATTTAATAGATGGGGTTGTTGGGAGGCCTGGGCCCCTAGGAGGGCTGGCCGCGGCTACTGCCCAAACTGCCTACATTATATCCATAGTGAATAGATAAGTGTTCATGTACTCAATGCTAATTAAAGGGAAGGATAGTGTGTTGCGCCCCAAAAATGACCCGGAGGTTGTAAAATCCAAAAAAAGATATTTTATTTATGACTTAGTCCAATTCTGTAGCTTTTACATTGGACAATCCCTTTCAGGGACTATTGCAGTTCCAATAGTTTCAGAAATGGGGCTCTAATAAGAAGCCGACCAATCCGTTGGGATTTGCTTCCATTAGAAAAAAAAAAAATAGATGATAAGAAATGTGAAATGTCTGGGGAAATTAAGGGGATGCTAGGTATTTAATGAGGTTATAAATGCCACGAGCGTCGCGAGCCATCGTGATAGCTTATCCTGCATGTAAATGGCTGGTACAGTTGTGTTGTGTTCTCTGCTGCTGGAGTACGCAGGATGATTGAGCCGTGGGATATGTTTACTAATGATCTACCTTCCAGCTGTGTTAAGATGGCAGCAAAAGTCCGGGGGGCTTCAACTTCCTGATCTTCAATTTCTTATTAATTTACCACAAGCAGTTAAACAAGAATAATATCATGGGAGTGTAAAGAGAAAAACACAATAGAATGTTTGGTCGGGGGTTTCTGGTGAGATGGTGCCTCAGGGCGGCAGAGTTTTTATACAAGAAGCGAGTAGTGTAAGTCAAAACAGGAGACATTTAGCGATCTGCCCGTCACGAAGGATGAAGTAAACATTACAACTGGTGTTAAACAATGTGATTGTTGAAAGACAAGTAGCGAGTTGGTAGTGATATATGGGGTAACACCCATTCTATGTTATATTAGGTGATGGGACAACTTTAAAAGCTTTAGAGTTCAAGGAAGAATCTTCAGATTTGTTAAATTCTGGGAAATCGATGTTATTTCACTTGACCAGTCTGTTCAAATGAATAAGTGCATGATAGTGTGGTGAGCAAGTTGTTCAAGTTTTTAAATTTTTCTTTTTCTTCTTTTTTTTGTTTTTTGTTTGGTATGTGTGTGTCGCCTCTATTTGTCGTCGCAAAGCTAAATTGAGCTTCCACCTATCCTCTGACGCTTCCGTGGGTTTCAGAGTTAGTGATGCCTTTCACGCAGTCTATTCGTCCGTAGGTAGCAACCACATTTCTCAGCCGTTTGATTTTGAGTTCCTATCATCACGGATGGGGGTGTGAGAACGATAGCTGTGTGACAGTCATCTCTGTCAGTAGTGCATGTAATGATGTGGCTTGCGTTCCATCTATTAGGTCATTGTACCAGGGAGAGAGGGATAGCTAAGCTGTGAGATCATCTATCCTGTCATAATGATGGGTAGTGGTTTTCTATATATGAGGAGTAGATGTCACAGGGAGGGGGTGTGAGGAGGTAAGCGGTGTTGAGCATTTCAGGACTTATTGGTCTAGTAGTGCGTCAGCTGGGCAGTGTTGATCTATATAGCGTCATGTGTACAGGAGGTGGAGGGAGATAAGCTGTTGCAATGTTCATCTGATTGTCCGTTGGTGTGGTAGTTTATCTGAGTGTGGGTCCGTTGTTTCTTCTCGAGGGACTATTGTAGAGGGGGCGGGGGGAGGGATGGATGAAGCGGTGTGACATAGATTCGTTCGTCGTAGCGCTACTGAGGGGGTCAGTGTTACTCTCTATAGAGGGATTGGTCCCAGAGGCGGGGTCGTCTCAGCACTTGTGATCATCATTATTTGTTCAGTCGTGCTGGATTTGTATATGATTGTATCACTACTGACAATAGATGATGTCACAGCTTATCTCCTCCCCCTCCCTGTACAATATCCTCTATATAGAAAACACTGACCCATCATTACATCACTACTGACAATAGATGATGTCACAGCTTATCTCCTCCTCCTCCCTGTACAATGACCTCTATATAGATAACACTGACCCATCATTACATCACTACTGACAATAGATGATGTCACAGCTTATCTCCACCCCATTCCTGTATAGAATAGGACTAGAAATAATACGGCTATAAATTGTTGCTACCTATGGACAATAGACTGCTGTAAAGTGCATCACTAACTGCTGAAACCGGAGCTCAGGGAAGGTGGAAGCTCATTTAACTTTGCACAGAAAATAGAGGAACAACAAATACAAAAAAAAAAAAAAAAAGAAGAAAAAGAAAAATTTTAAAAACTTGAAAAATGTCACAACGTCATGCACTTCATTTGAACAGGACTTGTCAATTGTAATAATCAGATTTCCCAGAATTTAACAAATCTGAAGATTCTTCCTTGAACTCTAAACTTTAAAGTTGTCTCATTCCTAATATAAACATAGGAATGGGTGTTACCATTATCATACGCTCCGCTATTGTTCAATCAGCATTGTTTAACCCAGTTGTAAATGTATTATTTCATCCTTCGGATGACGGGCAGATTCTTCTAAATGTAACTCTTTGTGACTTACTCTCTTTTGTTAAAAATCTGCCGCCTGAGGCCAACATCTCACCAGAACCCGACCATAAACAATTCTATGTGTTTTTCCTGTTATAACTCCCATGTATATTTGTTTTACTGCTTGTGGTAGTAATAAAGTTGAAGATCAGGAGTTGAAGCCCCCGGGACTTTGCTGCCATCTTATGACACAGCTGGAAGGAGATCATTAGTGAAACATATCCCACGTCTCAATCATCCTGCGAGTCTCCAGCAGAGAGAACACAAACAACTTGACAGCAATTTACAGGCAGGATAAAGCTATCGATGGCGCGACGCTCGTGGCAATTTAACCTCATTTAATACCTGCTGAGATCTCCTTTATTATTCAACCAGACATTTCCATTTCTTAGAATTCATTTTTTTTTTTTTCTAATTGGAAAGCAAATCCCAACGTGATTGGTCGGCTTCTTATTAGAGCCCATTTCTGAAACTATTGGAACTGCAATATAGTCCCTGAAAGGGATTGTCCAATGTAAAAGCTACAGAATTGGACTAAGATAAATGAAATAATCTTGGTTTTGGATTTTACAACTCCTGGTCAGTTATTGGGCAACACACTAGTCCTTCCCTTTAATTAGCATTGAGTACATGAACAACTAGATCTATTCACTAGTGGATTATAATGTAGGCAGTTTGGGCAGTAGCCCGGGGCCCAGACCTCCTAGGGGGCCCATGGCCTCCCAACACACCCATCGATTATTATATTGAGAAGGACATTCACCCATGAAATCCTCATACATCTGTTCCTGCTCTCAATACACATGTACACAAGAGCCATTTCAGGACCTTTGAAGGTCCTGAAAGCAGGCAAAAGGGACACATCCTCCATTCCCCAGAAGCTGATTCTAGTACCATATATAGGAAGTGATTCCAGACTTGTAGGGGCCATAATATTCATACAGCCCAGGGTACATGGCAGGCTTAAGCCACCCCTGGCCCCATTCCAGCGCACACCCCTCTACTACCTTCTCCCATTCTAGTGGTCAGACAATTTTACGGTTGAGGGAGGGTCCATACAGCATCTCACTGAACGTGGTTGTCAGCTAACAACTCCCTAAATGACTAAAGGAGGAGTCTTGTAGTTGGAGTGTCCTGCACCATAAGCTTGTCTTTCTGGAGTAGAACCATAACCTGATACAGGAAACTTTGTTTTTATGTACATGTAAAATGAGAACTTGGGACGAACAGAGGCGTGGCCAGGAGTAGTGGCGCAATGAGGGTAAGGCCACGCTATCCGGCGCATCCACTTTTACCAGGTATCATAATCCAGCACCTTCACTCTCAGCTGTAGTGACACCCACAGAGCACCAAAACACCAATTCTCAGACAAAAGATGAAGGAACCTCAGCACCCGGGAGCTGACGAGGGATAATGTAACAATCTATAATGTTGCGGGTACTCACCGGAGGAGATGTTAATGATTTCTTTCACTATGGCATTCTGCGCCTCCTCATATTCTTCTCGGTGTCGGATGTACTCCTCATTGTAAGAGCTCAGCTTACTAAAATAAATCACACTTCATTATGAGCATTTTTGACCATATTTCTAATGTACCCGAACTTCAAAACATTACTGAAGGGTGGCGTTTGTATGTGTCCACATGAGAATTTTGGGCAACAAAGAAGCCCTCATTTGTAACTCCTACCGCAAAGTGTTAAAGAGGTTGTCTGGTCTCCGGACAATTTTAGATCATCGTTATCCGATATGAAACAGCTGAGAATTAAAAACCACAATCTAATTTAAAATGGGTTTCACCAAGTTTGCATATTATCCCCTATCCACAGGATAAGGAATAAGAGCAATCACTAAGTGATAGAGTGAGAGGTTAAGCATATATTCTGCTGCTCCATTCATAAATCAGTGTGTCGAAAATTCAATGAGGAGTTTATACCAGTATCTCTGGCACTCCCATACTAAAAAATGGAGCAGCATGGCGCATACTTGACCTCTCACTGATAACAAGACGTTTGTTCTCCAGATTGCTGGAGAGTCAGGTCTCGGGATCGTTCAGTTGGTCGGAGTCCCAGCAGTTGGGAGTTTCGTCAATCAGCTTGTTACCCCCTATCCTGCAGATATCAAGAAAACTTGTTACAACCCCTTAAAAAAGGTCAAGAGTGTCGGAAATAGCCAAGGGTCTAGAGATACCTCTTTAATGGAACTAGCATCTTCATTATGGACCTCACAGGATAAAACGTTAACTACAGTGAGTAATTAGTCATGGCCCTTCCCAGCTTCTGGCACAGACACAGTGGCGCCTACTTCTCCTACCGGCACCAACTTTGGAAAAACTGGCCGACATGCGCTTGAGTCCTGAAGCTAGAGAGAAAAGGATGAGAAGACCCTGCACAGGCATCATTGTGCCCGATTCTCCTACCGCTTCCTTCTTTAAGCAGCAAACAGATGTGCACCATTCCTTCCAAAGCAATAGTAGGAGAAGCTGACTTGACCGCACCTGTGCAAGATATCGGCTGCAATCATGGAGGAGACGCAACTGGGAGTGAATTGGGGGCACGACTGAGAAACTCAATCCCTGAATGTGCACCCCAGAATTTACTAAATTTACATACAGCAAATAATGGTACCATAAAAACTTGATTTTTATGCAAAATGTGAGGCATGAAAGAAACCATTTAAAGGAAATTCATCATCAGTTTTGTTCATGACAAACAGAAGACACTGCTAGATATAGGTCCTGGAGATCTGCGTAACAATTCCTTGTGTGTGTAGTAAGTAGCAGCAGGACTGTGAACTTGAATTCAGGTTAAGAGCTCTTGCAAATGCTCTGGGCAGGTCTTTCAGCCTGAAGAGCTTTGTGGTTTTTGCTGTGAACTGATTCACAGACCGTCTCCCCGACGGGGAGTGGCTGCTGTATGTCTCCAACCAGAATCCTGATACAGCTCCTACTCTTATTAGGGGGGAGGGGCTGTGCAGCAGCACAACACAGAGAACAGAAAGCTCTTCAGGGTGAAAGACCATCCCAGAGCCCTTGCAAGAATTGCAGAGCTGGATTGTAACTTCAGTTGACTTTTCACAGTCCTGCTGCTACTAACAACACACAAAAAAGGTATGGTCACACAGCTCGCCAGTACTGCTACCTTACACCAGATTTAAGTGTTAAAACTGCTGACAGATTCCCTTTAAGCGGCTTGGGTGCTACAATAGAAGAGTCCTACTTAAACTCTACCCCCTAAAATATTAAACAAAAAATTCCATAAAAAGGGGGATGGGAGAAAGAAAAAGAAAATATAAAAATAATAATAATCAGCTCTCACCAGATGCTATACGTTGAGCTGCCTAATGATATATTATTAGCCGGTGGAGTGCACAGCCTGCACCGGTTATTTTTGTAGATGCTACTTATATTTAAATAGTAATAGAAAATACAATAATATTCCGTGCACAATCATTCACTCCACTCCTGGAATTAAACATCTCACATGGACATTATTTAATCAATGTTGTGTCACTCAGAGGTAATTTAATTATATTGGCATCTACAGCATTTTGTCAAGTGTGGCGGCTCCGCTGTATCTGTAATTCAGGCTCGTGAATTAGTGCAAAAAGTTAATAGGCGCTTAGGAAGCAGCCGGGTAAAAAGGACAGATGCGCGGAGACTCTTATTACAGGACTGAGTCATTGCTATGGAAATCAACAAAATCTCAGACCCGATACGATGGAACATGCAGTCCCTGGGGATATTTCTACATGTGTTATTTCAGAATATCTCCACGTGGCACCGGATACTCTCCCAGATGGCACCATCTCAAAAGGAGATCACCCCTTTAGTAGACTATAGGGAGAATTTATAAAGACTGGAGCATCTCAAAACTCTTAATAATTTGGGTATATTTGACCAATTTTACCAGAGGCTGCTGTATCACTTAGATCATGTGTCAGTCTTCTACAGGTCTTTCAAGTTTTGGGGCTGTCGTTGGGCAACTTTGTGTTTCAGCTACTCCATTAAATTTTTGATTGGGTTCAGGTCAGAAGACTAATTAGACAACTCAAAGAGATTGTAATGTTTCTTACAGAGCTGCTCGTTAGTTGCTCTGGCTGTGTGTTTCTAGTCATGGTGATGATGGAAGACCAAGCCATGTCCCAACTTAAATGCTCTTACCGAGGGAAGGAGGTTGTTGTCAAAAATCTCAATAAATGGCCCAATTCATCCTCCCCTCAATATGGTGCAGTAGTCGTCTCCCCTTTGCAGAAAAGTTCCCCCAAAGAATGAGGTTTCCACATCCATTCTTCAAATCTGGGATGGTGTGTGGGTTATACTGATCCCTCCTTATCCTCCAAATGATGAGAGTGGAGAGAGTGGCTCGCTGATCGAAGGGCCCACGGTATTGTGATATCCAAGTCTCCGTACTCCCACTCCCCTACTCAAAGCATCAGAATGGTTCCTCTTTTAGTGATTTGACCCAATTGGTCCACTCAGGTTCCCTTCCAGGGACAGGAAACCACTGAGACCAGATAGGCGGAGCTTGGTTTTTTTAAGTGCTCTGGTTTCCTGTTCCAAGGGCAGATCCCGCTGTATGGTTGGTGCCTTCGTGGTGAAGGCGGAAGTTATATTTTGGACTCATCTGACCACATAAGCTTTTCTCCTCCTATGGATCATCCAGACGTCATTGGCAAAACTCAAAACAGGCTTGGCTTGTGTGAGTAGGAGGACCTTGTAGGCCCTCAAGGATTTTAATTTACAACAGTGTAGTGTGTTACCAACAATAATCTTTGGGTCTGTGGTCCCGACTTGCTTCAGGTTAGCAAGTTTAGTTCTAGCCAGATTCTTGAACTCTCTCAGAATCATGCTTGTCCGATGAGGCAAGATGGAGCCCCAGACTTATAAAGATTGACGCCATCTTGTGTTTTTTCTTGGTGTCTTCTCACCAAGCTGCTTGCCTGTTGTCCTGTAGCCCATCTAAACCTTGTGCAGGTATACAATTTTGTCCCTGGTCTCCTTAGACAGCTCTTTGGTCTTGGCCAAGGTGGAGAGGTTGGAGTGAGATTGAGTACTTGGGATAGATGTCTAGAGAAGTCAAAACAGGTGAAATACAAGTAATAAGTGCCGAGTAGGAGGAGCTACAGGTAATGAATACCAAGTAGGAGGATTTCCTTAAAGAAAGATTAACAGGTTTGAGAGAGCTAGAAGTCTTGCTGGTTGGAAGGTGAAAAAAATATTTTTTTATACAGGCAAAAAATAAAAAATAAAAAAATCATACATTGGGATTTGTCGGATATTTTTTAGATTCTGGCTCTTGCATTTGAAGTGAAGCTATGATATAAATGACAGACCTTTCCATTCTTTGTAGAGGAGGTGGCAATGTATCACATCCTCCACCATACAGGCCGTGGAGTGACGGAGCGGCAGGTGGCACCAACGCAGTTGAGTCCGCTTCCCCCCCCCCCCCCGAGGCACAACGTGCATTTGTTTAATTTTAATAATTTAGCTATCGCTGTCATCGCTCCCTTCTATTGTTGCGTTACCATAACGAAGTCTCATTTGTGCTTTGTGGACATACTGTGTAAATAGCTATTGAGATAACACGAGGAGGGCTGGGTAATACACAGAGCACCTGGCATCCGAACAAAGCGAGTGCGCTCCAAGCAGGTGGCCGCGCAACGCCTGGGAATAATAACACCATTCTCAATTCACGCTCATTTGGAGTGAAATAACCTTTCCGAAGAGATACATTAATCACCCATTTACACAGTGTGTAGCCATCGGCCAAGTATTATTTGTAAGCAGACTGGTCAAATAAACCTATAGACTACATAGTCTTATCAGATCATCCCCCACCGCACCGGAGCTAATCCCTAATGTTAGACGACACTTCATAGTAGTTACAAGCAATGAGGAGGAACAGCCAGCTGCCCGGGGACAATTTATCAGCAGCGATGAGCAAATATACTTTTTAGGAATGCGTTTTTCCACCACATTACTAAAGGGAACCTGTCAGCAGAGATTAATGTAATAAACCAACCACAACCAGTGCCTTATCAAGCAGAATGCACCTTCTAGAACTCAATCGACATCTCTACGAGCTTCTATACACTAGTCGTCGGATAATCCTAGAAAACGGATACCAGTTCTGTTGACACAAGACCCCTGTGTACCCGTTTTGTTTGTTTTTTACTTTTGGGGTTCAAGATTTTTGAGACTAGTTAAACCGCAGGCAATCAGCTGCATACAATCTCCTGTTTAATGCTGAGCAGCCAATAGGAATCGGTTTATGTCCTGCTTGCCAGGAAAGGAGCCTCTGCAGTGACATGGCTGCGGCAGGGGAAGAAAGAAGAGACTGGAAAGTCAAGCTTTGGAAATCAACCACTATCAAGCAGAAGGCACCTTCTAGATTTCAATCCTTTTATGATCTATAGGAGCTTCTGCGGGGGAAACTAAAACCAGCTTTGTTGAAACCAGGCTCCCAGATTTCCTTATCACGGTTAGGGTTTTAGTCGACTTTTGAGACGAGTTAGTCTGCAGCCAATCAGCTTATCTTCTGTTCAATGATGAAGCAGCCAATCAAAAATCTTGACGAGTCCACAAGGAATTACGACTGAATGGCTAATCCTCATATAAGGTCATCAATAGTTGATACGGTGGGGATGGGAGGTTGTAGCTACAACTTCCAGGTGCTGCAGAGACACATTGCCTCTATTAATGAGGTTTGATTAGGGCAAAGTTGGCCCGAGTACCAATCAACAAGTTATGGCTCGTGCAGAGGTTACACCATCAATAGCGACTCCTGGAAAATACCTTTAACTTAGGAAGCTCTACAAGAGTATATGGTGTAAAACAAAAGGGTATCAAATGGTCGTTGGGTGAAGGATAGTAATGATGATGATGCTAACGATAGTGATGATGATGCTAACGATATACATGTTTATGCATACTATGCTAGACGAATGTGATGATGAGGCTTATTCGAATAAGTGCATGATGATGTTCTACACTATAGTGATGATGAGTATAGCTAACGATAGTGATGAATTACAGATAACGATGATGATCTCATGAAAGATAGTGATGATGATACTAACGATAGTGATGATGATACTAACGATAGTGATGATGATACTAACGATAGTGATGATGATACTAACGATAGTGATGATGATACTAACGATACGTGACACTAACTCACGGTACAGATACTGTGATGATACTAACGATACTGATGATACTAACGATACTGATACTAACGATACTGATGATACTAACGATACTGATGATACTAACGATACTGATACTAACGATACTGATACTAACGATACTGATGATACTAATGATTCTGATACTAATGATACTGATGATACTAATGATATTGATACTGATGATACTGATGATACTAATGATATTGATACTGATGATACTAATGATACTGATACTAATGATACTGATACTAACGATACTGATGATACTAACGATACTGATACTAACGATACTGATGATACTAACGATACTGATGATACTAACGATACTGATACTAAACTGGATCCTACCGTACTGATGATACTAATGATTCTACTAATGATTCTGATACTAATGATACTGATGATATCTATGATCGGATGATACTGTATACGATATAGACTGATATACTGATAATATGATACTATGAGAACTAATAATATATAGCTCAAACATTTTAACTAAATATCCTGCTTCATAATATATTTTATTCCATCCAGAATGACTCCTCTGCAGAAGGCTACATATACACTAGTCCTGTTAGACAGCTATGACAGCTGCTCAGTATCTGTGATCTTCCAGAAATGTGTAAATGAAATATCAGGTCAGCTTGATATCATGACCCACCAAATGACCTCCCGATGAATCACAAGAAGGAATCGGCCGCCGTTAAAATGAATAAAACGGAATAAACCCATTGAATATCAGTAATGCTCTTTTATATGTGTTTCAACTCACAAGACTACAATGACTCATTTTGGATGTACTTCCAAAAGGAACAAACTCAAAAGCAACCGAAGGGCTGAGCTAACATCTAAGAGGAGAAGCCGTCAGCAACGCTCCGGAGCCTTTTGTAAGTAGCAGACAAACTTCTACAGATATTCGTGAAATCTAAATGTGCATCAAGATGTAAAATGCATCAAAACTTAAAATAATTTAGCTTTAGATAATGGAAAAATTGTAAGAAAAGTAAAAGGAAATCTACCACCAGGATGAAGTATTGTAAACCAAGCACACTGCCACACTGATGTGATGCACCCTCTGGCAGGATCTGCTCTTCTTTTACCTTCTTATGCCGTAATTTTTCGAAAAAGGCTTTAAAAATTATGCAAATGATCCATACCTGTAAAAGGAGCCCGGAGCCCCTCAGACTCATTTGCATTTTAAAGCCTTTTTTGGAAAAAAAAATGGCATGAAAAGGTAAAAACAAGGTAAAAGAAGAGGGGACCCTGCTAGAGGGGACACACAGCAGTATGTGAGTGTTCCTCGTTTACAGTAACACCAATAACTTACAGGTATCCAAAGGGTGCGGGTCACACGGTGCGTTCTTTCACAGTTCTTAGTGTGTAATGTGCGCAATGTTGGCGGCAACGTAATTAGGCAAATTTACTCTTCTGAGCTGTTGTGAGGAGTATGATAATGCATGTGTAAGACACCATGTGTAAATGCACCCCGAGGGTACTTGGGGTGGGTCCCGGCCCAATCGCATATGAGCCTCTAAAGCTTCTGGTTACTGATAGCATATCGTTTGCATAGAAATGCACATATGATCGCTCTGCTAGCGTTAGTTGCGACTGCACCCTAAAGCAGGGGTCGGGAACCTATGGCTCGCGAGCCAGATGTGGCTCTTTTGATGGCCGCATCTGGCTCGCGGCCAGGGCCGCATCCATAGATCGCGTTCAAAAAATTTACTCATTTAAAAAGGCCCCGAGTGTATAAATGAGCTTGTGGCTTCTCTCCTCCCTCGTCCGGCAGACACTACGCCCGAAGGATGGTCATGTGACGGAGCCAGTATTGTGACATACCGTTGTTGCTCCGGTCACATGACCACGAGGTCTGCGGGATTGAGCCGTCGCGCTGCTGGAGATGTCCCTCACCCTCTTCTGCAGCAGCACCGACTGTGTGAGGAGGGGGGAGGGTCGGAAGCTCATGTCTGCCGGATCCAGCTCAGAGAGCAAGCCTGAGCTTCCTATGCAGCTTCTGTACAGACCCTGCCACGATATATGGGGGATTTGGATCTATTAGAAATGTAAGTGTGTAGAAGTAACTGTCACGTGTGTATTGTGCTGTGTGTGTGTGCAGTGTCAGTGTGTGACATGTATTGTACTGTGTGTGTGCAGTGTCAGTGTGTGACAGTATTGTATGTACTTGTGTTATGATGTTGCGTGTGTGACATGTATTGTACTGTGTGTTTATGTGTGTGCGGTGTGTGACATGTATTGTAAGTGTGTGTTTAGTGTGCATGCTTGTGGACATGTATTGTACGTGTGTGTGTATGCAGTGTCAGTGTGTGATGTATTGTACTGTGTGTGTGTGCAGTGTCAGTGCATGTGGACATGTTATTGTACTGGTGTGGGTGTGGTTCAGTGTTGTGTGACATGTATTGTACTGTGTGTGTGTGCAGTGTGTGACATGTATTGTACTGTGTGTTATGTGTGTTGACAGTGTGGTGGAATGTATGTACTGTGTTGGGTTGCAGTGGCAGTATTGTACTGTGTGTTTGTGCAGTGTCAGGTGTGAATTGTATTGTACTGTGTGTGTGTGCAGTGTAGTGTGGTGACATGTATTGTACTGTGTGTGTGTGTGCAGTGTCAGTGTGTGACATGTATTGTACTGTGTGTGTGCAGTGTCAGTGTGTGACATGTATTGTACTGTGTGTTTATGTGTGCAGTGTCAGTGTGTGACATGTATTGTACTATGTGTTTATGTGTGCAGTGGTGTGAATGATTGTACTGGTGTAGTGTGCAGGGTGTGACAGTATTGTACTGTGTGTTGTGCAGTGTGGTGTTGTGACATGTATGTACTGTGGTTTATGTGTGGCAGTGTCAGTGTGTGACATGTATTGTACGTGGGTGTCTGGTGTGTGCAGAGGTGTGTGTGTGACATGTATTGTGTGAGTTGTGTGTTGGTGGGGTGTGTGTGACATGTATGTACTGTGTGTGTGTGTGTGCAGGTCAGTGTGGACATGTATTGTACTGTGTGTGGTGTGCAGTGTCAGTGTGTGACTTGTATGTATTGGGTGAGTGTTTGCAGGTCAGGTGTGACATGTATTGTACTGTGTGTTTATGTGTGTGCGGTGTGTGACATGTATTGTACTGTGTGTTTATGTGTGTGCGTGTGTGACATGTATTGTACTGTGTGTTTATGTTGTGTGCGGTGTGACATGTATTGTACTGTGTTTATGTGGTGTGCGGTGTGTGACCTGTAATTGTACTGTGTGTTTATGGTGTGCGGTGTTTTGTGACATGTATGTGTACGTGGTGTTTTATGGTGTGGGGTTGTTGGGACATGTATGTACGTGTGTTTATGGTGTTGCGGTGTTGTGACCATGTATTGGATGTTTGTTTTATGTAGTGTGCGGTGGTTTCCGTTGACATGTATTGTACTGTGTGTTTATGTGTGTGGCTGTGTGTGACATGTATTGTCTGTGGTTATGTGTGTGCGTGTGTAATGTATTGTACGTGTGTTTATGGTGTGTGTGTGTGTGACATGTATTGTACTGTGTGTTTATGTGTGTGCGGTGTGACATGTATTGTGACTGTGGTGTTTATGTGTGGCGGTGGGGTGACATGTATTGTACTATGGTTTATTGGTGCGGTGTTGAATGTCTTGTATGTGTGTTGTTGTGTGTGCGGTGTGGACTTTAGTACTGTGTGTTTGATGTGTGCGGTGTGTGACATTATTGTACTGTGTGTTAGGTGTGTGGCGGTTGTGTGTGTATTGACATTGTTATTGTAGTGCGTGTGTGTTGTACTGTGTGTGCGGTTGTGTGCGGTGTGTAATGCTTTGTGTTTATGTGTGTTGTGCGGTGTGTGTGTGACAGTATTGTACTGTGTGTTTATGTGTGTGCAGGTGAGTGTTGAACCTGTATTGTACTATGTGTTATGTGTGTGCGGTGTGTGACATGTATTGTACTGTGTGTGCGGTGTGTGGGTGAGCGTGTGTGACATGTATTGTACTGTGTGTGTGTGCGTGTGATGTTGTGACATGTATGTACTGTGTGTTTATGTGTGTGTTGCGTTTGCAGTGTGTGACATGTTTGTACTGTTGTGGTGGCGGGGGGTGGACATGTATTGTACTGTGTGTTTTTAGTGTGGTGTTTGACATTTATTGTGTCGTGGTTAGTGTGGTTGTGACATATGTATTAGTGGTTAGGCCTGGATGTATTTATGTGGTTTGTGTGGCGGTGTGTGCCTTATGTTGTACCTGTGTGTTTATGTGTGTGCGGTTGTCTGTGTGCCATGTTATTGTACTGTGTGTTGATATGTGTTGCGTGTTGTGACTGTATGTGACTGTGTGTTATTGTGTGTGGCGCCTGTGTTGTGCCAATGTATTGTACTGTGTGTTATGGTGGCCCCGGGATGGCAGTTGTCTGTTGTGACATGTATATTGTACTGTAGCGCTTTATGTGTCGTGCGGCTGTGTGAATTGTCATTGTACTGTGTGTGCGGTGTGTGACATGTATTAGGCCACTTGCACATGTGAATTTTGCAGTGGGGTGATAACATCTGATAACAGTGGGGTGAATGGTACTTATCTCGCCACTGTCCATCGTAAGTGACTGTGTGGGATGCAAAGACGACAGGTCTTACTCCTGCCGTCTTTGCATGTATGAGGAGGTTCTGCAGCAGCTGAGGCTTGTGCGTAACAGTGTTCCTCCCTGCTGTGCTAAGCCACCACTGGACAAAAACAATGGTATTTCCCTGTAAAATAAAAAACTAGATAATTTACATTGTAGCTTGTGATGCTTGACAACTCTTCCAGGACTCTGGCTTCTTCTTTTTAATGGGCATGACTGGATCTGGCTTCTTCCCACCTGATGAGAGATGCAGCTTTCAGGCGTGCGCAGAAGAAGGAAGAGTGCTGGACGAGATGTCATGCATCACAAGCGCGAATGTAAATTATCTATTTTTTATTTTAAAGGGAATTACCATTGTTTTGCTCCAGTTGTGGCTTAGTACAGCAGGGAGGAACACTCCTTGTTGTCCTAATGATTGCTGGAGCGATTGTTCTGTCAGTGACCCTTTAAACATATGGTACGGCTCTCGCAGAATTATATTTTTAAATATTTGGCGCTTATGGCTCTCTCAGCCAAAAAGGTTCCTGACCCCTGCCCTAAAGGCACACGTGGAGTTTTGATCACATTTTGAAACGCATTACAACAGCCGAGGAGAGGTGATTTGCCTAAATGACATCACATTTAACATCGTGTATCGTAAACACGTGTTAACGACATTTTGTCAACATATTGTTAACGTATGTGTTTATACTGTGTTTCGCAAATACTAATGTTAACAGTAATGTAATTAGGCAAATGACCTCTCCTAAGCGGTTTTAATGCGTTTCAATACACAATGAAAAAGCAACCAAAACGAAACCAACGTCCGACCGCGCCCTAAAAGAGAATGTGAGAGGAAGGGGCGTTACAAGAGTCGTGTTATGCAGTGCATACAGCAGGAAAACGAATGATCCGGTTTCTTATTAACTTAATGACTTGGCTACAAAGGCGGATTGCACAGTTGAGCTCTTGCTTGGATATAGCAATGGGGGCTTTATTCTGTCTGGTCATGGGGGGCAGTTTTATCGAAAGTGTCGCAATGTTCAGTTCAGAGTAAGACTAGACAGTCTAATGCCGCACAAAATTCGTACGAGTCTGATACTGGAGTAGTGTCAGACTTGTCGTTTACGTATTAGTTTATGTCTAGTTGTACTTTGCACCTTCTATTAGCTGACGCAGCGAGACTCCACTGTGCAATCCGCCTTTGTAGCGACGTCATTAAGTTAATAAGAAACCGCATCATTTGTTTTCCTGCTGTATCCACTGCAAACTTTGGAACACGACTCTTGTAACGCCCCTTACTCTTGTAAGGGTGGTGACACACATGGCTTTTTAATTCCAAATTCCGATCTGAAAACGCAACAAAAAAAGGCCCCAAAACGGCCTAAAAATGCCATGTGTGTCACCACCCTAAGGGTGATGGCACAGGGAGCGTTTTGAACCTGTTTGGAATTGGAATAGCTGGAGTGATTTGCCTAATTAAACAGCTGTTAACACTTGCGTTAACAGTGCGTTAACAAACGCATGCGGTAACCGCAATGTTAACATACATGTTAACAACTTGTTAACAGTAGCATTTTGTAAACACACGTGTTAACAGCCGTTTAATTAGGCAAATCACTCTTCAGCTATTCCAATGCGGTTTTGAACGCATGCGGTAAACACGTCGTGTGACTGCACCCTCAAGGGCAAGGGGCCAAAAAGAAAGTATCTAGCAAGTTGCACCTTCCATGGTCAAAACAGGTAACAGCTGGTAGTATTAGAGGAGGTCAAGCACCTGAAAGGGTCAAATTATCAATATAATGTAATTATAACCATTACATGTTGGATGAGGTTTGTATTAAAATCCAATTTTGTGAAAAGCCAACAACTAATCCACCCCTAAGGCCCCTAACGGCACATGTAAGCAGTCCACATGCGTTGACCGGTTTTACCAATTATCTTACTTAAAACGGGTCAAAAATGGATGCAATTTCAAAAAACTCACGCGTTTTTAAAAAACACATCCGTTTTTTTTAAAGGACTTCTTAAAAACGTCCCAAAAACTAGTTCAAAACGCCACGTGTGCCGCCGGCCTTGGGCTTCAAGCAGCGTTGTTGTTTTGGGACAGGTAGGACATGTCCACTGTCTTTCTATGGGCTCACACGTGAGCAGTCTGTCCGGAACAAAAACGTATGGAGCAGGGTCTATTCCTGCCTCGGTCCTTTTCTATCAGGATGTGAGTGGGGTCACAAATAATGGAGCACGAGTCCACTACTTGCGTCCCCGATAAAAGCACAAGCTCAATCGTGCTTGGTTTGATATTGTTTTTCGTGCATTAGGCTTGCACAAACTTGGGCTGTGCTACACCCCCTGGTTTGGTGTTTAACAAGCTCAATCGTACTCATAGCCTTATAAATAGACAGAAGGTAATCGCATCTCCAGGGCGTCTACGACAACGGACCCTTTAGACACGTACACAGAAGCTGTGACATCAGTATGGCCAGAACCGAGAGGACAGAGGACAATACCTGTTGGAGAACCTCACTCCGTTCTTCTGGATATCAATGGTGGTGAACTTCTTGTTGTTCCTCAAAGCCTTTTCTTCTTTGCAGGTCACTCGGAAATAGTGACCAAGCTGTGCGTTGGATTCCAATTTTATGCTTTTCCCTGGATCCAGACCTACATGTTGGAAGACACATAGTGGAAGCTGTCACACTGATATCACCACCAGTTTCTACCTCCACCAGAACACACATTTTTGTCATTTCAATTCTAAGTTTTCAGCATCCATTTACTTTTGCCCTTATACGCAGCCAATTAAACAGATCATCTGACAGGACTGATGCTCCGCAGCGCAGGTCTCCGGGGAATACGGTATAAGGTATTGAGAAGTCACAGCCAAATGTGCAATGAGAAGGGATGTTATTTTACCGTCTAGCGGGCGATGCCTGCGCTGTCATGAGCCGCTGATGTGCACAGACTTGTAGCCTCTATTAATCCACATTAGTGAGAAGACTCTGAAATCCATAATTAAACTAAATAAAGTGGTGGATTGTGAAGAGCTACCGAGCAGCTGGCAATGACAGAGCTCGGGGGTGAAGCTGGAGTCAATGTACGAGCCGGAAGATTTATAGTAATTAAAGGGATATGATCGGGAGGGGGTGGCTTGGGGTGATGGTCCTCCACGCCCATTGTATTACAAGGCCATCAATTAAGTGTAGCGCCCGCCGGCAGTGATAATCAATTGAATGCCATCTCCTTGCCCTCCAGAGTGCTCGTTATATGAATCCCAAATCTTACCCTCCTGGACCATCAGCCGCTCTATGTATCTAGACACAAAGTAGCCTTGCTTAAGCTGCAGATTTAAAAAAATAATTTCTAAAAAAAAGCTCAGCTCTCCAGCTCAGTTATTCTTTGATTTGCCCAATATATACTTTTAAGTGGGAAAGAAATGAAATCATATGCAAATTGAAACAAATCTGAGCAGTCAGCTCACTCACGGCAGCCATAGCTTATGAAACCGTCCTCCCATCGTAGCAGCTCGGTGCACGGAGCTCCATCCCGTGTTGGGACGGAAACCGTAATCAACAAACCAAAACAGCAGATCCAGCACTCGGGGAAAGAAAAAAAAAACACTTAAGACGTTCAGTTTATTCCATCTCGGGTAAAAATCACACAATGCGCATGAGTCTCCATTCAGTTCTCACTCCTGGTTCGAAACGCGTCTGTAGTGTAATGGTGCACTTTATGTGATTTTACTCAAAATGTAACAAACGGAATGTTTTCAATGTTTTTTTTCCCGAAAGTTGGATGGCTCTTTTTTGTAGATTTTGCTACTACATACTTAGGCCTCATTCATACAACTGTGTACTGGCCCAGACCAGGTTTGAGGAGGGAGGTTGAGTGAGCACACTTCACCACTCCAGTCACATTGAAAGACAGGTCCTATAATCTGCACCGCGGCCGCCCCAGTCACAATGCAGTGACACACTGGGGGAATTCATTAGAACTGGTGTTTCCCCCACCGGTGTTCCAGAACCTGTATCTACTAAAAGGCTCCACCTTTTAGTAAATGAAGGCGTATTTAATGCCTTTTTGGACCTGTAGATGAGGTTTGAACTGGATACGTTTTTTGCCATAGTCTCCACTGGTTTTCCAGCAGAGACTATAGTAAATCTTGCGGGCCAGGCGTTCATGTCCCTGCCTGTCGCACTGTGTGCTGACCATTCTGTGATTGGGTATATCCGCATATTGTGTGGTCATATCACACGTCATTTCATTTATTATTGTGAGACAAATCCAGGTTTGGAAAATTCCAAAGAGAAGGCATCATAGAAATAATAGTATTATAATGCATCCGTTCTGTGTTTTTTGGCTCACTAGAAGCCAGACAAAAGTGTGAACTGGCCCTGAAGTTTTTCAAAGTCCTTTAATCTAGAGCAGTGATGGCAAACCTTGGCCCAAACTACTAACCAAAACCCACTTCTCGCAAAGAAGCAACATGCTATTTTAAGCTATAACTTGCTGATCCTTGCTCTGTCACAGCTTTTAGCCGTATTGGCATCCCAAGGTCAACAATACAGTAGCAACAAGGGGAAGAAATTCAGATTATCACTGTAGCTTCCATCCAGGGTCTCCAGAATGAGAATAATCCTGGGACCCTGAGTGGGAGCTCCAATGATAAGCCAGCTCTCCTAACCTTCTCCCTCCTCTGGTTGTCCCAGGCAGCCAAATATGTACCGCTTTAAAATAGCAGTTTGCATGGCAAGTCCTGGGCTTCCTTGGCTTACATCAGAAGGCCTTGAGTCCTGTCTAGTGAATTCAGTCCTGGGGTAATGAGCTTGGTGCCCACATAGAGGTCACCAAGTGACATCTCTGGCACCCACGCTCTAAGTTTGCCACCACTGATCTAGAGGATAAATAATTAGTTCTTGGTGGGAGTCTCAACGGGAGGAGCCTTCCATCCTGAAATGATAGCTCTTCAGGTATAACGCAACCCCAGAAACAGCCACAGACTAAGGGTTCATTCACATGGCCGTCCTCAGGGACCGCGTGTGAATGCACCCTAAAAACGCAGCCGTTTCTAGAAAGACCTCACCGCTTCCTGCGCACACACTACTCACCAAGCTCTCTGGCCGCACTGTTCAGAGTAGATTGCATGTTTTTCTCAAGCTCGTCCATCTTTTCTCTCAGTTCGGTCAAGTTTGGGTCAAAGGAAGCTTTCACAAGAAATTCATGATTTTCTACCTAGGGTAAAAATATTATATCCAAAGAACAAGTAGAACTCAATATTAATATTAACATAATAAAGTACTCAAAATAAACGATTTCTTAAACAAAATATTCGTTTAAGATATATACACGTATATACAAACATATATATGCATATATTATCATCATCTTCAATTTTTTTTTAAATGTGTCAATTTCAAATTGCAGCAATGCATGAAGTGTTCTATCTCTTCCTGCCCTCTGCCCGTCCATGGTTTCCCACCTCGCCCCATCTATATGATAAAAGCTGGTATTGGCGGGAGGTCACCCTGGCAGTAGTGGTACACTGAGTAGATGGTGATTTAGTGTAAAACCCGGCAGCGCCAATTGGAAGAAACCACCACAGAATTCTGCGGACACCTTGTAAATAATGGATTATACAGTATACACTGGGCCTGGGCCCTAGGTCACCGCTCCTGCAGCGGCGGATCGCTGTCATAAGGAAGTTGCCGGCTGTGTTCTTGTGAACAATATATAAATACATCGAAAATATAAAAATTTATGGGATGTTGAAAGAATGGGAGAACGATACAATATTTATTTATTTTTTTAAATTTAAACCATTTTTTGAGAATATTGAGCAAGAAAAAGACAGGAGGGTGAAGGGATTTTTAACGACCATCAAAATATTGTGGTGAATATCACAAGGGATCAAGTTAAAATTGCGGCTTTAGGACTGATACACTATCAAGATGAAAGTGAATTTAAGAGAATCAAAAGAAAAAAAGTTATGGGGTGTGGGAATCAAAAAATGTATTTACAAATTAAATATACTTACTCTGGGGCACCAGTCAGGGGGACCCCTCACCGTGGCCACCAGCGAAAGTAAGGGGGAACCCCCTCGGTGTGGCTGTCAGTGCCATAGAGTGGGGGAACCCCCTCATTGTGATGGTAAGGAGGCATGATGCAGTGGGCAACATGAGAGGAACCCCGTCGTAGATAGTAAGGAGGGTCACCCTCGCAGTGGGCGCCAATACCAGTCAGGGGGGCCCCTCACTGAAGCTGCCGGCACCATAAGAGGGAACCCCCTCATTGCAGACACCTGGCATATTAAGGTGGGCCCCCTTGCAGTAGCCGTCATGACGAATTCCAGTTGTAGACACCGGCAATAGTAAGGAGGGACCCCTACAGTGACCACCGGCACCAGACATGAGGGACTCTCACCAAACCCAAATCCGTGAATCAAGTGATTCTCCAGTTTTGACAATTCAGAACTGTCCTTTTATGTAAGTTACAAGTATTGAATAAAATGAAGAAAAAAAAGGACATAGCCCTAAAGTCTGGGCCCAAGTTAAAGCTATCAAAACATTTTTTAATAATTATCTATAAAAACTTTCAGCCAAAAACCTTTTTCTAACTGGGGCGGGGGAAGGGGAAAGGAAATAAGAGCCTTGTGCGCACATTCCAGGCTCAGATTATGTAAAATTATGCGGCTTCTACATTCCCTTTATTCTCAGGAAGACGTTTTATCAGAATCCTAAATTATCATCTGGAAACAAATGACATTTAGTGTTGTATTAGTTTCCACAGACTCCTGCCGCCTCCTACCGCACCGAGACATCACAGATCTCCTGAGGTAACGAGACATTAACATCAACTTTACCGAAATAAAGGAGACATCTCACCGGCGCCGAGGCATTGTGCAGCGCTGCAGCTTCTACAGATCAAGGCCTTGGCATGAGGGACACTACACAATGTTTCATGTGGAAGGAGAACAGGCTGGAGCTGGATGCCTGCTCAAGTCCAAAAAGAGGTGGAAACGTGTGGCGGCTGTCAGATTTCAGGAGGAGGCCTATTGTTTTGGTGTCATGGTGTATGCCAGACATTCAACTATATATAATCTGCCCAGCTCCCCTGCTCTATAACATGCTGCCTTCAGATAGGACACTATGTACAATCTGCTCAGCTCCTCCTGCTCTATAATATGCTGCCTTCAGATAGGACACTATGTACAATCTGCTCAGCTCCTCCTGCTCTATAACATGCTGCCTTCAGATAGGACACTATGTACAATCTGCTCAGCTCCTCCTGCTCTATAACATGCTGCCTTCAGATGGACACTATTCAATCTGCTCAGCTCCTCCTGCTCTATACATGCTCCTTCAGCAATAGAGACACTAATGTACAATCTGCTCAGCTCCTCCTGCTCTATAACATGCTGCCTGCAGATAGGACACTATGTACAATCTACTCTGCACTTCCTGCTCTATAAAATGCTGCCTGCAGATAGAGCACTATACACAATCTGCTCAGCTCCTCCTGCTCTATAACATGACATCATGTACAATGTGTTCAGCTCCTTCTGCTCTATAACCTATAACATGCTGCCGGCAGATAGGACACTATGTAGAATCGAACATACTAATCTTAATAGTATGTCTATTTAAAAAAAATAAAATAAAAAATATTTATATATATATATATATATATATATACATACACACATATATATATACACACACACACACACATAACATAGAAAAGATGTTACTGTGGTAAAATATAAGCAGTCACCCCAGTATATATTTTCTAAGCGGGACAATCCTTAAATATATAGATCCCTATTGCAGTACTACTGCACCCTTTCCTGTCTGGACTGCCTGAGAAAATTTAAAGGACTTGAAAATGCGTGTGCCCGATTTTATAGAACAGAACCTCAACCACGGCAAAAGAAGGAGAATAAATAGTAAAAGTAGAGAATTTCCTATTATAATTCTACGAGTATCTAACACGGCCAACAGAGAACTTCCATACGCTGCATATTTATGATGAAAGTGACTTATAGACAGGAATTACGACTCTGCTTTACATTCCAATGAATCTCTTATCTCTTCCCCGCAAGCCAAAACTATGTATTTAACCTACGTAGCAAGCGCTAATAAAGAGGAACATTAGAATATCCACAAGAGCAGCGGAAATCAAGTCCCATATTTCAAAGTCACTTAATAAAACGTTCTGCGTAGAGCCGCCGCTTCCTAATTCACATCCAAAGCCCTTAACGCTTTACACGCTTCAAAAGGAGAGAGAGATTCTTCACTCTACATTAAGTTTTGTTAATGGCCCAAAAAAAAAAAAATTCTAAATAATAATAAAAAAAAAAAGTTATTTTTGACTGTGTTATTAGTAAGCAATCATAAAAATGAAAAATTACTCTGTACAAGACGCCGTATTTCATTGTGCGGAATCTCCTTTTATTAGATATCAAACGCTTCACTGACAAAGAGAGAGATTGGGTCTATAGATAAACACGCGGGGAAACATTGAAGACGTGGAGATTGCATTCGATAAGATATTGAAGCCTATTATCTCCGTAAGTACCAGTACATCCGGTACCAACTCCATGGATTAAGCAATAGATATAAAGCCAGAAGTCATGAGTGTAATATCCCTTTAAGGGTTGGTATCTCTTTAAGAGGGGTGGGAGGGTCCTGCCCAGCTGACCCCTCCCATCTAATACTGAACACATGCCTTCTTACTGGTCACAGTTCATGTGACCAGAGTGACATCAGGTCCTTTAGCCTCTTTACAATAGCAAACTGTACCCCATACATGTATCTGATGACATGAAGCCAGAGAAAATATGCAAGGTTTTCCAGGATGGGATAAGGAAAACACGCCTCTTTTAGCTACCTTGTAAGGCAGCTCCCTTGACATCAAGCATGACCCAAGGCTTAATGACATGATGCAAGATTAAAGGGAATCTGTCACCAGGGACCTTATTTTCACTAAAGACAGGATACAGAAGCCCATGACACCTGCAGTGCAAATATGCCTCCCTTCTTTAAGCATTTGCATTACAAAATAATTGTGTGTTATAACTTACCTTGCACCCTGACAGAATCATCTGTGTAGTTCCAGGGGTTGAGCTTTGATTTTCATGCATTTTAAAACGCAACATATGGCTTGTCTGTGCTGCAGACTGCTCAACTCTCAACCCCCACCTTTGTGCTCCTGTACAGCTCCTCCCTCATGCTCCTTTACATAGCTCACAGCCAGGTGAGATGACATCAGTGGGAGAGGGAGGAGCTGTAGAGGAGCACAAAGGTGGGGGCTGAGAGTTGAGCAGTCTGCAGCACAGACAAGCCATATGTTGAGTTTTAAAATGCATGAAAATCAAAGTTCAACCCCTGGAACTACACAGAGGATTTTGTCAGGATGCAAGGTAAGTTATAACACAATTATATTGTAATGCAAATGCTTAAATAAAGCAGAAAGGCAAATGTGCAGTGCAGGTGTCATGGGCTTTTGTAACCTGTCTTTAGTGAAAATGAAGTCCCAGGTGACAGGTTCCCTTTAAGAACAAATCAGGGTATCTATTCCAGAATGAAGAGATTCCCAACTGTAGACAGCGCCGTTTCGACCCGGTTGGGTCTCTTTAGTACAGCGTAGGGAACTGGTTTGGCTGAGTGACAGGCTTGTGACTAGGGTCGGGAAGAAAGAGATCTGCTTACGGAGACTGGCGTTAAGACTGCCATGTAGGCATGTGGGGTCTTATAGCCATGGGTGCTCCACTAGGGGATTCTGGGAAAATATGCTCAATTTTCTAGGATGGGGATAAGGAAAACCACGCCTCTTTTAGCTACCTTGTAAGGTCTCTTGTAGGTCATGCTTGATGTCAAGGCAGCTGCTTTACAAGAAAGCTAAAGGGGCTGGTAAAAGAGGGAATGTTATGATCACACATAGCACGGGAATTGCCGTAGGAGAGACGGAGATGTTACTTTTGTTTAAGTGTGCCAGTCCGACCGGATTGGCAGGGGAGATAAATTACTTCGAGGCGGATGCCAAGAGGTGCTCCACAGAGAAAGTTTTTTTTTCTACAAAATGCGGCTTTTTCAAGCTTACTAAAAAGATATCAGAAGATGAGGACGGGATGGAGAGCGGAGTAGTAAGCATCTGCCATTAAGTAATCTGTCCTTTAACGTAAACCTAAATGGTTAAAATGACCATTTTGAAATGGTAGGTTTCCTTTAAGCTCACGTCCCAGCTATTTTGACATATTTGACATTCAACGTGTCCCTAGATTAGGTTTCAGGTGCATGCAGGATCATGACATAACAAACACATTAGAAATGGCTACAAAACATTCCAGAAGTCACTTGGGCAAAAGCCACTTTACGGAGCACTGATCTTTTCTAGATAACGGCCTTCTAGAAACTACGGATCTCGACAGAGGAGAGCACAAAAATCCCTTTAAATGAGATGTCCTTCGCTTGAATGGAAACATGTACACATAACAAGCTGATGTTCCAGGGGGAAAAAAAAATTCAATCTGTCCATATTTTCAATTTCCAAATGATAAATTAAAAAAAAAAAAAACGCAGCCACGTCAATCCTTCAGGTCAGAGAACGTTCACCCGCACCGTGTAATGAAGGTCGCAACTTTTAAAAGGCGGCTTGTTAAATCTGGCGGAAAAAACATCCCATTCATTACATGACGGCAGTTTTGAGAGAGAACAGATTATATTGTAGATAATGGTCTCTAGAAATGAGGAGCAAAAACAAAAAGGCTGTGGGGCATGTTACCAGAGCCCCACCAGGCTGTTACATACTAAAGAAGCACTTCCCTCCATCCAATTGTGAGCTCATTGATGCTGAGATAACAGGAAGAGCAGGGGGGAGGGCGAGACTGAGAAGTGCTGCTGCACAGTGTAACAGCTCGTGAAGCCAGAGCACAGAGGGCTTCTGTAATACAGCCATAGCCCTTCTGGTTTATTAGCATAACTTGTTTTCAGAAGGACGGAGGCCATGGATAACAAATATAAAATTACCACAGTCACGGCGCCTGGATACAATGATAAAATATACAGTTCTGACTTGCATACAAATTCAACTTAAGAAAAAAAAAAAACAACCTACAGAACCTATCCTGTACGTAACCCAGGGACTGTCCGTATATACAACCCTCCCCCCACATGACGGTTACACCTTTGGTAATTATTTTTACTGTAACTTCCTAACTGCCTAGGAATATTTTATTTTTGTATTACTTATTTGTTTTTTGTCCCCCCCCCCCCTCCCCATACGACCAAACATCACACAAACAAAGAAACCCACAACACAATGAAACGGAGGGGGAAAAAAACACATAACCCAATGTAAAAATCCAATATTTTCACAAATTAAACCAAAAATAAAACATTCTGCCCACAGAGAATTGAATGATGGGAGGAAATAGAAACATAGATAATACTAATCAATATCCTTTCCAATTACAAGCAGTGAACATCTGAACCCGGCTCTGGTCAGGGACCAATTAGCTTCCGAAACTGACTGCACGGGGGATCAGGAAGGTAATAAGACCAATTCATTACCTCAAAGGCAAAGGTGACACTTTCCTGCCATAAGAGGTCGGGTAATCAAATCCTAAAGACTAACTACAACTAGGAGCAGACCTCCCTCACACAGGGGCAGATACAGGAATCATTCAATGTAATAAAACCCAACAAATACAGGCGGTCCCCTACTTAAGAACACTCGACTTACATACGACCCCTAGTTACAAACGGGCCTCTGGATATTGGTAACTTACTGTACTTTAGCCTTAGGCTACAATAATCAGCTATAACAGTTATCACCGGCGTCTGTAATGAAGCTTTATTGTTATTCCTGGTTCTTATGACAATCCAATATTTTTTAAATCCAATTGTCACAGAGACCAAAAAAGTTCTGGCTCTGATTACAATGATAAAATATACAGTTCCGACTTACATACAAATTCAACTTAAGAACAAACCTACAGTCCCTAACTTGTATGTAACCCGCGGACTGCCTGTATCAGGAAAACATGCGATGTATGAGAGGTCCCGCACCAACCCAGTAACCATCATGTCAGATTTTTGGGGTTTTTTTGCAAAGTAATATAGCTAATAATATAGTAATACACCTAATAATGTAGTAATATACCTAATAATAATAACTATTATTTATATAGCGCAGACAGAATATGTAGTAATATACCTAATAATGTAGTAATATACCCAATAATATAGTAATATACCCAAAAATATAGTAATATACCCAAAAATATAGTAATATACCCAAAAATATAGTAATATACCCAATAATATAGTAATATACCCAATAATATAGTAATATACCCAATAATATAGTAATATACCCAATAATATAGTAATATACCCAATAATGTAGTAATATACCTAATAATGTAGTAATATACCTAATAATGTAGTAATATACCTAATAATGTAGTAATATACCTAATAATGTAGTAATATACCTAATAATGTAGTAATTATCCAATATGTAGTATATACCTAATAAGTAGTAATATCCCAATATATAGTAATATACCCAATAATATAGTAATATACCCAATAATATATAATATACCAATAATTATAATATACCTAATAATGTTATAATATACCTAATAATATAATATTATACCTAATAATGTATAAGTATACCAATATGTAGTATATACCTAATAATATAGTAATATACCTAATAATTAGTAAGATACCTAAAAGGTAGTAATATACCTAATAATATAGTAATAACCTATAATATAGTAATTTACCTAATAATGTGCTAATATAACTAATAAAGTAATATACCTAATAGTAGTAATATACCTAATATAATGTAATATACCTAATATGTAGTATATCCTAATAGGAGTAATATACCTAATAATGTAGTAATACGTACTATAACCTAAATAGCCAGTAGTACACCTAATATGTAGTAAACCTAATTGAGTAATATACCTAATAAATATAATATACCTAATATTGTAGTATAATAACCTAATTAATGTAGTCTAATTATACTCTAATGTAGTAATACACCTAATAATGTAGTAATACACCTAATAATGTAGTAATATACCTAATAGTAATATACCTATAAATAATTATTTATATAGCGCACACAGAATATGTAGCAATATACCTAATAATGTTGTAACATACCTAATATAGTAATATACCTAATAATATATAACAGGGGTCAGGAACCTTTTTGGCTGAGAGAGCCATGAACGCCACATATTTTAAAATGTTATTCTGGAAGAGCCGTACAATATGCACATGCCACCGAGGAGATAGGTAGTCTCAGTGTCATGGGTGCCCCTGCAATGTACGTCTCAGATCGCAGGCACACCCGTGCCCCTCTCTGTGGCAACGCCCCTTTCCGAGCTCACTCACGTCTCCATGTGACTGCTACCGTCCTGGCTGCGCGCACGCGCCAGCACTCGCAGATTTAAAGGGCCAGCGCTCTGCTGATTGGGGCTACCCACTTTCTTGGTTCCCCGCTGGATCTTAGTTCTTCATGGATATGAGGAAGCTTCCGTTGACCTCGGACCTGTTCCTGATCTGCCAGCCAACCTCTTGCTCCGTCCCCTACCGCGCATCTTTGCCACCTGCCTTGACTGCCTGCCTGTTCCTGAACACAAGACTTTCTAGTGATCCTGTACCTCAACCTTGACTGCCACCGCAGACAAGTCGTACCTGTGGAACGACCAGGTGGTACCTTACTGCAGCAAGACCATCCTACTTTGCGGCGGGCTCTGGTGAAGACCAGGTGCCACTTAGATTCCGGTCCAAGGTGTCTGCTTACATCATCGTCCATGGCGGTCCAGGGGGTTCACTACTCCAAATCCTGACACCCACCACATGCCTCGCAGTAGATAGATAGGTAGCCCCAGCACATACCCCCAGTAAATAGGTAGTCCCACAGCACATGCCCCCAAGTAAATAGGTAGCCACAGCACATGCCTCCCAGTAGATAGGTAGCCCCAGCATATACCCCCAGTAGATAGGTAATAAAAAATGAATATTCACTTCCCAGCGCTCCCTGCAGCCAGCTCCCCATTGCTCCCACGCTCTTATCTTTGACCCAGGCTTAGATGATAGCGGCGATGGCACCTGGGCCGTACAAAGGATGTAGGCAGCGGTAACATCGCTGCCTGTGTCCAGTAATAATTCTAAGAGACACACATGAGCCATCAATATTTATTAAAAATCTGCCTGAGAGCCAGATGCAGCCAACAAAAGAGCCATATCTGGCTCCCGAGCCATAGGTTCCCTACCCCTGATATATAATAACAAAAAACCTTTAAGCGAAAAACGTCACATTTTGTAACAAAGGATGAAGGGTTAAGGGAAATATCATTTAGCAATATCTTATGACGTCAAATTCTGAATATTGGGGCGTTTGAAGAGATTCAGCAATGTTTAGTGTAGATTTCTCATTGTGTGATACATTTTATACCCTTCCGGTCAATGCTATAAGATTCAGCTGCTTATCTCAGTGCCTGCACGAGCTGCGATGGAACATAAACAAAGGTAATGGCCCCCCCATTTATATTAGGAGAAACCTCACCCAAATTACACATCTCTTCATGTCCTTAAGGGCTCTCCAGGACCTAGCAGAAAGGACCTGCAAGTCTGGTAAGGCTCATTTCACATAAGCTTACAAAACATTAAAACAAATACTTGCCTCTATGGTGGCCTAACAAGCATGACAGGTCTGCTCCATTCACACTGGTCAGGAAATGAGGAGCAGGGAAAAGCCTGTGCAGGAGGGGGGTAATGAAATATAGTCTGACTGACGGCTGAGAAAGCTCTGAACTTCACATGTTGTAAAATCTAATTGAGTGAGAGACATATAATATGCCTATGGTCCCGGTCCCCCAGCAGATGGGTAGCCACGGCACATGGTCCCGGTCCCCCAGCAGATGGGTAGCCACGGCACATGGTCCCGGTCCCCCAGCAGATGGGTAGCCACGGCACATGGTCCCGGTCCCCCAGCAGATGGGTAGCCACGGCACATGGTCCGGTCCCCCAGGATGGGTAGCCACGGCACTGGTCCGTCCCCAGCAGAGGGTAGCCACGGCACATGTGGTCCCCCAGAGATGGGTGTAGCCAGGCACATGGTCACGGTCCCCCAGCGATGGGTCGCCACGGCACATCGTTCCCGTCCCCAGACAGAGGGTTAGTCCACGGACACATGGTCCGGTCCCCCAGCAATGGGTAGCCACGGGCACATGGTCCGTACCCCAGAACGAGGGTAAGCAACGGCACATGGTCCCGGTCCCCCAGCAGATGGGTAGCCACGGCACACGGTCCCCAAGTAGATAGGTAGCCACCGCACATGATCCCCCAAGTAGATAGGTAGCCACCGCACATGGTCCCCCAAGTAGATTGGTAGCCAGCTCAGCACATGGTCCACAAGTATATACGCAGCCAGCGCACATGGTCCCCCAAGTAGATAGGGACGACAGATGCCTAAACAACAACAGCGGAGGAGGCAGCGCCTGGGTCGCACAAAGGATGCAGGCGGATAAAACATGGCTGCCTGGTGATCAGCGCTGTGTGCGTCTTAGACTCACATTGTGCCGATCGCTATTAGAGGGGGTCTGCAATCCGGATGTAGTCATCAAAACAGCCACATCTAGCTTGTGAGCCATAGGATCCCGACCCCTACTATAGCCCATTATTACTAACAAAAATGAGGTCATTTAAAAATGGGGAATATTTTTTTGTTTTGGCGTTAATATGCCTTTATGACATATTACGTTGTAGATGAGTTTTTCCATAGATACAAGTAAAGGTGAAGCTATTATAGACTGTATGTTCCCGCGCACAGCAGAGACTACGGAGGACACGCGCTCAGACGGTGGATCGGGGCCAGATTCTGACAGATCCCATACACCCAGTGCATAGTGTCCTTGGAATAACACACAAAGAGAAGACGGAGCTTATTGAGATGCTCAGGACAGGACAAACTATTGTTTTCACACACATCCCGATGACCTACAGCTACAGATTTCCAAACACATTACTTACCGCTCGCTCTTCTCTGACAGACGCACAATTTCTTACTAAAGATACAGGTAAAAGCTTCCCCTGCAGTGGAGCTCATCCCTTGTAATGAGACAGCGGACCATAAAGAACCGCACACGGCGATGACGGCGAATACAATTACATTGTATAAATGGACGGTTTTTCCCAATTTACTGGGTTTTTTTTTTATACATTGCCAAAGGCCGTCCAGTCGCAGTTGCATTTGCTGCAATTAAATTGCTCCATAAAAAGACAAAATCCAAGTGCTAAATAGCTACACGTGGGCATCTTTTTTTAACCTTTTCATATACTTTACACTAAAAGTTGCTTATCCTGCAGGGACTAGATTAGACCCGTATGTTTTGGGTGTCAGAGGTGATAAACTTTCGGTAACCTTTCCGGCACTGATAAAGAAGCAATCACTAGAGCTGACGGAATATAGGAGGAAAGAATTACTGCCTTAAAGAATCTCATCGCCGTAAGTCACGAGATATCAGCCTGGAAGTGATCAATTCTAATTTCGATCTTCTCAAAAAGGGTCGTAGGTAATGTCTCCGCGTCAGCAGCTTGTAACTTTCACTGTTCATTTCAGGACAGCGCTGTGTTATATACTCAGACGACAGATTTGTGATTAACACACATACATACACACATACATACACACATACACATACATATATCTATCCCCCTTTAACCCCTTCACATCAGTGTTTTGTCTTTTTATTGCTTCCCACAATCAAAAAGCTATAACTTTTTCATTTTTTCTTTTTTTTTTTGGATAGAGACTGTGTTGGGGCTAATTTTTGCGTAACAAATTTTACTCTAATGACGTTATTATTCCGTGCCGTGTACTGGGAGCTGGAAAAAAATTCCCAAATGTGTTGAAATAGGCAGAAAAAAATACCCCACATTTCATTAGTTCTTGTGGGCTCCAGTTATTGAATTGAAACAGATTTCATTTATTTTTACTATTTTTTAGACCCTTTAGGGTACTTTAACCATCAATGGTCTGAATGTTCTACCATATGCTGCAAAATACGTATTGAGTAGTGAGTAGTCGACGTTTTTCACAGGATCATACTATTGCCCGCTGGCACATTGTAACAAATCTGAGAAACCGTCTGTCATGGCAACGGATTGCCATGACCCCTCAATGACATCCCGGGGAAGTGTGGCTCCCAAAAATGAGTCTTTTAAACGCTGCCGTGGTCTTTGCCAGCGGAATCAAGGGGTTCACACCCGCAATCGATGTGGTGTTAGCGATGGGCGTTTGCTGCAATCAATATGACATCATACCCAGGTTTCGTATGAAGAGATGTTAACCCCGTGAGCTCTTCATACCTCTTAACACTCCTTTCTACGGATAATATTTCCCTTGTAGTTCAGCTCTCTCTGAGGATATTACACTATCCAGGGATTGTAAAAAGTTATTAGAATCTTTCAGCTATCAGTGGTGTATGGGAGAGAAAGACCATTTTATGCACTACTAGGAAGAAAGGCAGGGGGAAAAAAAGACAAACACTTTTCTTAATACAGTAATTAAAAAGTTTGTTACCATCATCTGCACTATCAATAAGGCATCTTCAAGCCCCAACAGTTGTATAGTTACTTGAGCCTCATAGAGTTTACGTTGAAAAAGAAGACAATTGTGGCAACAAACCACCAGATTTTTTTTAGTCATTTGATTTGGATAAAATTGAGTGTGCTTTAAATTTTAAACCTTGAAAACTTAATAGTATATAATCTAATGCTACAGATGCACGAGCTACACAAGTAGCAGGTCTAATATTCAGGATATCACTGGGTAATGAAGGCTGACAGCAGCCACTCAATGTACAATTACACACATGCAGGAAACATGTCAGATGCCCCGAGTCCCTCACAATAGATCTGATGAGATGACTCTAGACAGGAAAATTTCTCCCAGATTTAAATCAGGAACCAGGTTCGTCATGAGCAGCCTATATACATATGGTGGGAACGGGACCATGTGCGTGGCTACCCATCTGCTGGGGGACCGGGACCAGTGCCGTGGCTAACAATCGATGGGGGACCGGGACCATGTGCCGTGGCTACCCATATGCTGGGGGACCGGGGGGGGGGGGGGAAAAACCCCCCCCCAATGGTTTGTTTGCCGTTGGCTACCATCTGCGGGGGACCGGGACCATGTGCCGGGCTACCCATGCTGGGGGACCGGGACCATGTGCCGTGGCTAACCATCGCTGGGGAGGACCATGTGCCGTGGCTTACCCATCTGTGGGGGACCGGACCATGTGCCGTGGCTACCCATCTGTGGGGGACCGGGACCAGTGCGTGGCTACCCATCTGATGGGGGAACGGGACCATGTGCCGTGGCTACCCATCTGTGGGGGAACGGGACCATGTGACGTGGCTAACCCATCTGCTGGGGGACCGGGGAC
The DNA here is from genome assembly GCA_019512145.1 of Engystomops pustulosus. Taxonomy (NCBI): domain Eukaryota; kingdom Metazoa; phylum Chordata; class Amphibia; order Anura; family Leptodactylidae; genus Engystomops; species Engystomops pustulosus. The sequence continues at coordinate 210,134,184 of CM033643.1, forward strand.
CATGTGCCGTGGCTACACATCTGCTGGGGGACAGGGAACATGTGCAGTGGCTACCCATCTGCTGGGGGAAGGGGACATGGCAGTGGCTACCATCTGTGGGGGACCGGGACATGTGCCGTGGATAAACAATCTGCTGGGGGACCGGGACATGGCGTTGGCTACCCATCTGTGGGGGACCGGGGACCATGTGCCGTGGCTAACCCATCTGCTGGGGGACCGGGACCAGTGCCGTGGCTACCCATCTGCTGGGGGGGGACCGGGACCATGTGCCGTGGTACAATCTGATGGGGTGACCGGGACAATGGCCGGGGCTACCATCTGTGGGGGACACCGGGACCATGTGCCGTGGCTACCCATCTGCTGGGGGACCGGGACAATGTTGACGTGGCGAACATATGCTGGGGGACCGGGACCATGTGCAGGTGGCTACCCATCTGCTTGGGAACGGGACCATTGTGCCGTGGCTACCCATCTGCTGGGGGACCGGGACCATGTGCCGTGGCTACCCATCTGCTGGGGGACCGGGACCATGTGCCGTGGCTACATCTGATGGGGGAGGGCCATGGCCGTGGCACCAATCTGGGGGGACCGGACCAGGTGCCTGGCTACCCATATGCTGGGGGACCGGACCATTGTGCCGGGTGGCTACCATATGGCATGGGGGACCGGGGACATGTTGCCTTTGCGCTACCCATCTGCTGGGGACCGGGACATGTGCCGTGGGCCACACACACATCTGCTGGGGGACAGGGACATGTGCGTGGAGCCCAATCTGCTGGGGGACCGGGACATGCTTGCCGTGGCTACCCATCTGCTGGGGGAACGGGGAACCATGTCGCCGTGGCTATTTTTTTTTCTTTAACATCGGCTGGGGGACCGGGTACCATGGCCGTGGACCCATTGCTGGGGGAACGCGGACCATAGGCATTATTATATGTTCTATCACTCAATAGATTTTTACAACATGTGAAGTTAAGGAGCTTTCTCAGCCGTCGTCAGACTAATTTCATCCCCTCCTGCACCAGGATTTCCCTGCTACTAATACTCTAATATTTTCCTCCTAATCTAATTTGTGTGGTGCACGTGATGATGAGTATATGAGCAGAGAAGGGAAAAGATATTAGGGTGAAGGAAGGGGGGGTGAAGTGGGGGTAGTCAATTGCGGTTTATATTTAATGATGAATGAAAGGAAATAAGGGTAATAATGAATAATTGAAAAAAGACTTGAAAAATTGAAAGGGTATAATATGATGGGTTGGGTCGGTAATGAAATATAGTGGACTGACGGCTGAGGAAAGCTCTGAACTTCACAATGTTGTAAAATCTATTGAGTGAGCAAACGAGAACATATAAGGGCAGTATGGGGGGAGGTAAAGGGGCTAAAAAACACGCAGATGAGGTAGACAAAGGAGGGAACAGGGGCCAGCGTCCCAAGCAGAGGGGTAGCCAATGAAATTCGGGTTCCCGGGTTCCCCCAGCAAGATGGGTATTAGCCACGGCACATGGGGTCCCGGTTTGGTCCCCCAGCAGATGGGGTTAGCCCACGCGGCAACGGCACAGGTCCCGCGTTTTTCCCCCAGCAGCAGAGGGTGGTAGCCAAGGACAAAATGGAATGGTCCCCGGGTTTCCCAAGCAGCAGATGGGTGGTAGCCACGGAACATGGTCCGGGGTCTTGTTTACCCACAAGCAGAATGGGTTAGCAACGGCAAAATGGTACCGGTCCCCACAAGAAGATGGGTAGAAACTGGAAATGGTAAAGGGAAAAAAGAAGCAGCGGGGAACCAAGGAAAAGGGTCAAGGTCTTTTAACAAAGTAGCAGATGGGTAGACAAGGAAAATTGGGTCCAGGCCACCAGAAGAGCAGATGGTAGCCACGGGGCACATGGTTCCCGGTCCCAGCCGATAGCAGAGATGGGTAGCCACGGCACATGGTCCCGGGCCACCAGAAGAAGGGTAGCCAAGAAAATGGGTCCCGGTACCAAAAGCAAGCTGGGTTAGCACACGGCACATCGGTGGTCCCGGTTACCCCAGCAGATAGCAGATGGGTTGGAGCAACGCACGGGCACATGGTCCCGTTTCCCCCAGCAGATGGGTAGCCACGGAACATGGTCACGGGTGTCCCCAAGCAGTGGGTTAGCCAAGGCACATGGTACGAGCTTTCCTCCCCAGCAGATGGTAGCCACTGCAAAATGGTCAAGGTGGGCACAAAAAGAACGTATCGGGGCTAGAACAAGGAAACATGTGGTCACGGTGTACAAAAGACCAGATGGGTAGATAACAGGAACTGGTTCGAACCATGGTTACCGGTTTTTCACCAAGCAGGATGGGTAGCCACGGGCAATTAGCAACGGCACATGGTCCCGGTTTCCCTCACCCCAGAAGATGGTAGCCACGGCAAAATGGTCCCCTCGGGTCCAAGAAGATGGTTAGCACCAGGCCACAGGTGGTACCGGTTCCACCCAGCAGTATGGGTAGCACAAGGCACATGGAACCATGGGTCCCGGTCACCCCCCAGCAGATGGGTGGTAGCCACGGCACACTAAAGGTCCCGGCTCCCCAGCAGAGTTGGGTCGCAAATGGAAAAATGGCATGGTACCCGGTTCCCCCAGCAGTTATGGGTTAAGCCAAGGCCGGCACATTTGGTCCCGGTGGGTCCTCCCCCAGCAGAGGGTAGCCACGGCAAGGGGACATGGTCCCGGGTAGTTGACAAAAAGAAGAGGGGTTAGAAAAGGAAAATGGTACAGGCTAAAAAAGCAGATGGGTAGACACGGAGCGCGGCAATGGTTAACGGTTTTCTAACAACAGCAGAGGGGAGCCACGTGGCACATGGTCCAGGTCCCCCAGCAGATGCGGTAGCACGGGGCACATGGTCCGGGTTTCCCATCCCCCAAGCAGATGGGTAAGCACGGGCCACATGTCCGGGTCCTCCTCCCCAAGCAGATGGGTAGCCACCTGGGCACGGGAAAATGGTCCCGGTTGTTTTCCCCCAGCAGAAGGGTAGAGCCAAGGAGGCACATGCGTAAGGTTACCACAGAGACAGAAATGGGTAGCCACGGGCCAATGGTCCCTGGTCCCCCAGCAGATGGGTAGCCACGGCACATGGGTCACGGTTTCCCCAGTAGATGGGTAGCCAAGGAAAAGGTCCAGTCCCCCCAGCAGATGGGTAGCCACGGCACATGGTCCCGGGTTTTCACAAGAAGATAGGCAAGAGGGTAACAAGGAAACATAGGTAAAGGTTCCCCCAGAAAGGAAGATGGTGGGTGGGTAGACACGGACACATGGTACAGGGTACACCCAGCAGGATGGGAAGCAAAGGGAACGGCACATACCGTCACAGGGTCACACACAGAAGATGGGTAGACAAGGCAAATGGCCCGGGGTCTCCCCCAGCAATGGGAGCCACGGAACATGGTACCGGTTACCCCAGCAGATGGGTAGCCACGGCAAACGGGTCCCCCAAGTAGAAGTAAGATAGGTTAGCCCACCGCACATGATCCCCCAGTAGAAGTAGATCAAGGAGTAGGTAGATAGGTAGCACGCCACATGGTCCCCCCCAAGTGATTGGTAGCTAGCCGATAGACACATGGCAACCAGTATATAGCAGCCAGCGCACATGCGGTTCCCCCAGTAGATAGGTGACGACAGATGCCTATAAAAAACAACAGCGGAGGCAGGAGGAAGGGCTTTAGTGCCTGGGGCACAAAGGATGCAGGAGGATAATGGAGAGGAGGAGGGAGGGAAAGGGGGGGAAATGGGGGTGAGGGGAGAAAGAAAAGGGGAGGTAAGGAGAGGGCGAAGGGGGTGGAATAATGATATGGTTGTTGCTAGTATATGGATGGGTAAGATAAAGGATAGAAATATGGATAGTAAGTAGGTCATTTAATATATGATTGAGTGATTATATATACTTACTAATAATAATTTTATCTTATCCTTTTTGATGATTAGTATATTTAATTTAAAAACATGATCGGCGTAGTCCTGGTGATCAGCGCTGTGTGGTTTAGACTCACATTGTGCCGATCGCTATTGAGGGGGTCTTGACACATCCGGATGTAGTCATCAAAACAGCCACATCTAGCTGTGAGCCATAGGTCCCGACCCCTACTATAGCACCATTATTACTAACAAAATGAGGTACATTTTAAAAATGGGAAAATTTTTTGTTTTGGCGTTAATATGCTTAGGGAATATTAGTTGTATGATGAGTTTTCCATAGATACAAGTAAAGTGTGTAAAGGCTATTATAGACTGTATGTTTCCCGTACGCAAAGAGGACTACGGAGGACACGCGCTCGACGGGATGTGGATCGGGGTGCCAGATCCCTACACCAGTGCCATAGTGTCCTTGGAATAACACACACAAAGGAAGACGCGCTTATTGAGATGCTCGGACAGGACAAACTATTGTTTACACAACTCCGATGACCTACAGCTACAGATTTCCAAACACATTACTTACCGCTCGCTCTTTCTGACAGACGCACAATTTCTATACAAAGATACAGGTAAAGCTTCCCTGGCGGTGGACTCATCCTTGTAATGAGACAGCGGACCATAAAGAACCGCACACGGCGATGACGGCGAATACAATTACATTGATATAAATGGACTGTTTTCCCAATTTACTGGGTTTTTTATACATTGCCAAAGGCCCCGTCCAGTCGCAGTTGCATTTGAGCTGCAATTAAATTGCTCGTAAAAAGACACAATCCAAGTCTAAATAGCTACACTGTGGCATCTTTTTTTAACCTTTTCATATGCGTTACACTAAAAGTTGCATCCTGCAGGACTGATTAGACCCGTATTTTTGGGTGTCAGAGGTGATAAACTTCGTAACCTTTCGGCAATGATAAAAGCAAGCAATCACTAGAGCTGACGGAATATAGGAGGAAAGAACTTACGCCTTAAAGAACTCCATCGCCATAAGTACAAGATATCAGCCTGGAACTGATCAATCTAATTTCGATTCCTCAAAAAGGGTGGTGTAGGCAATGTCTCGGCGTCAGCAGCTTGTACTTCACTGTGTCATTTCAGGACAGCGCGCGTGTATACTCAGACGACAGATTTGTGATTAACACACACACACACACACACATAAATACACACACAATATATCCCCCTTTAACCTTCACATCAAGCGTTTTGTCTTTTATTGTTCCCAATCAAAAGCTATAACTTTTTCATTTTTTCTTTTTTTTTGTGTTATTGAGCTGTGTTGGGGTTAATTTTGTTGCGTAACAAATTTTACTTCTCTAATGACGTTATTATTCCGTGCCGTGGTACTGGGAAGCTGGAAAAAAAATTCCCAAATGTGTTGAAATAGGCAGAAAAAAAACCCCACATTTCAATTCTTCTTGTGGGCTCAGTTTATGAATTTAAACAGATTTAATTTATTTTTACTATTTTTTAGACCCTTTAGGGTACTTTAACCATCAATGGTCTGAATGTTCTACCATATACTGCAATATACTGTATTGCAGTAGTATATGACGTGTTTGACAGGAGTCATTTTACTATTTGCCGCTTGGCACATTGAACAAATCTGCCGGAAACGTCTGTCCTGGCAAACTGATTGCACATGCCCCTCAATGACATCCCGGGGAGGAGTGGCGATCTGACCAAGATGGTGGTCCCATAAAATGGAGTCTTTTAAAGACGCTGGTCTTTGCCAGCGGCAGTCAAGGGGTTCACACCCGCAATGGATGTGGTTGTTAGCGATGGGGTTGCTGCAATATGCATCATACCCCAGGTTTGTATAAGAGAGGTTAACCTGTGAGCCCTCTTCATACCTCCTTAAGAGCCCCGATGCAATAACGGTCAGTGAGCGTTAAGGGTTAACCGTAATATCAGGATGTGTTTCTAGGTGGAACCGAAGCGGAGAGGTCCATTGTTAAGGCAGTAAAAAAATAAATATGAACACTCTCCTGGAAGTCTATCACAGCAATAAGTAAACTCTTCTATACTGGATAATATTCCCTTGATTATCAGCTCTCTGAGGATATTACACTATCCAGGGATTGTAAAAAGTTATTAGAATCTTACAGCTATCAGTGGTGTATGGGAGAGAGAAGAAAGACTATTTTATGCACTACTAAGGAAGAAAGGCAGGGGGGGAAAAATGGACACATACACTTTTCTTAATACAGTATATTAAAAAGTTGTTACCATCATCTGCACTATTCAATAAGGCATCTATCAAGCCCCAACAAGTTGTATAGTTACTTGAAGCCTATAGAAGTTTACATTAGAAAAAGAAGACAATTGTGGCAACAAACCAACAGATTTTTTTTTAGTCATTTGATTTGGATAAAAATGAGTTGTGCTTTAAATTTTAAACCTTTGAAACTAATAGTAATAATAATCTAAATGTTACAGGACGCACAGAGCTACACAAGTAGCAGGTCTAATATTCAAATATCACACATGGGTAATGGGCTGACAGCAGCCACGTCAAGTAAGTTACACACATGCAGGAAAAATGTCAGATGCCCCGAGTCCCTCACAATAGATCTGATGAGATGACTCTAGACAGGAAAATTTCTCCCAGATGTTAAATCAGGAACCAGGTTCGTCATGAGCAGCCTATATACAATATGGAGGAGTGACATACCTGCTCCAGGGTCCATTGTGGTCTCAATCATTTCTTGAACTTGGAAAAATCTGACGAAGATCGTGGAGGAGTGACAAACACGGGCCAACCGCAGCATCTGGTGAGTTCCTGGAAAGATGAAACATAATTATGTTAATAAAACAGATTTTTTTTTAAAATATATTTATAACTAAATCTTTTAAACTTTTTCCTTCATGTCAGAAATGAAAAAATAGCAAAGCAGCTTCTCGTTATTTTGCTTTCTTTGTCCTGTAGGGAGCAGTGTATACGAAACCCTTCTGAGGTCAGACAGATATAAAAGGCTCAAAGTTAATTATTTTACCTACAGAATAAAGGAAAATGGGCCATTTCACCCACCTTCAGGCCCTGCGCCCACCCACCCTAAAGAAGAGCTGTCACCAAAATGTTGCACCACCACACCAGTTAAACTGCTGGAAAAAAATGTAAGAGTCCTCCTCATATCCCCAATAAGTATCTGCCACAGAGGCCCTGTACCTTAATTACAACCATTTTTGGATATGCAAATGAATAGACAAGAGTCATATTCTGAAAGAAGGACATTTTTTCTCTTCCATGAACCACATCTCCTCTTTGAGGGACAGCCCATGTTTGGGGTATGGGAGAGGTACTGGTGGGAGAGGAGAGATTTAAGCTGGGACACCTGCACAGGCACGTGTGAAGGGGGGGCAAGCTTATTGTAACTGTACTTGATGAAAGTTTCCTTTAATTATTAGAAACTTTATCAAGGCAGAGGAAGAGAAAACACCTTAGGACAGAGGTAGTTATAATAAAGTACATTACATAACCTTCTGGTATCTTTGCCCTTAATTTACAAGAAATCCTCCTAATAACTCAAGTCTATGTGTTGACACACACTTTGCATCTCCCAAAGATAAATTAGGATGGCCAATAGCCTATGCTACGGTGATTATGCCGATGCCTTTATCAGCCTTCTGAATTCATTCAGTAATATAGAGCTTTTATTACGGGCTCCCTGACAGTAGTGTTGGTGAGGGTCGGGGGGGGCCGCTGCAGTCGTGTGCACTGGTCTCAGTCTCATCTTCAACTCATGCAAATCCTCCCCACTTCAATCCTGTGATTTAGGGAGGGAGGGTGGGGAGGAGAGGAAGAAAGCATGAGGGACAGTCACGGCACACACAGGCTGCAGCTGTCCCCCACCTTTCCCAGGGACTCGCCACATGCTGCTGGCAGGGAGCCAGCTAATGTGAAAATTTAAACTACTGAAGGAATCAGAATGCTAACAAAAAGCATTTTAAAATATCGCGCATAGCATAGGCTTAGTGAACCTGTCACCAGCTTAAAAGTACATCTGGTGACAGGTTCCCTGATGTACAGCCCAGTGATAAACTAGTAAACGTGCCAGATGGTTTTCAGAGTAAGAGTAAGTGTTCTTTCTCGGGGTCGGCTTGTAGAGAAGTAAATGACTATTGTTCACAGCAGGTAGAGAAGAAAACACTGGGCTGAAGGGGAAAGGTCATCCCAATGGCACAGCAACACGCACCAACATCCAGCCCCGTTCACCGTAAGCAACGCCGATTGTACAGCAGCCGCATACAGAATGAGGCAGTTAGCTCATTCCCTCCATACTCCCAATTCTACATCAATAAATCAATATTTTTACTCTAAAACTACATGAACCATAGTAATCGATGAATCCAGTAAACATAACGAAGACTCTTTGGTGTGTCCCAAACAGATGTTTTCCTCTAGGCACCGGCCTTAATAATGAAGTGACCAATGGAGTGAGAACTGCGGAGATAAGGCTGTGGATCGCCTTTTGTTTTACAAGCACATCTGGATAATGATGATCATGGTATTAAATATTTATACGTAGGATAACATTGAGAAGCTGCGAAGAACGCCATGAAAGCAAACGGAGGGTGAAAGAAACCATCAGCGTCAAGATGCTCTCGAGAAGAAACACGGGTACTTGAGGAAGGTGTTGTTAGTTATGAAGGAGACACCGTGCCGACAAGGGGCTTGTGTACCACACGGCGCAGGCCGAATGGCAACGAAAAAAAAATCTCATTTAACTGCATTCAAGAAGAACTTGAGCCGACAGCTCGACACTACAAAACGGAGAAGGGATTGTATCCTCGCCAAGACGTCAATATCCAAGAAGAGAAGCAAGTAGAAAACATGATGCTTACAGGAAGCAATGCCCTCCAGTGAAAGCAAGAAAAATGAGTGACCAGTCCTGCTCGCTGCAGAAAAGAGGAGAGCAGTGGGACCTTATGGGACAGAGTCTTGAAGGGGGGGAAAGAGGGGCGGGGAGGGCCCGGCGCAGAGGCCGCCCAAGGGGGAAGAGCGGGGGCCCGGCGCAGAGGCCGCCCAAGGGAAAAGCAAACAACATGTAAGGCGAGATCAACACAACTTCTTCTAGTGGTCTGTGACTGAAAACTGAAGAAATCTTTTGACCATACAAAGCTGTAGGCAGGGTTTGGTAGCAGAGAAGGTCTAAGGTTCCCTCCCTATAAAATAAAAGATGTCATGTCTACCATTTAACAAGAGAAAAGATTTTGCAATAAAGAAAAAAAAATTAGGTAACTAAAAACCTGGCGTATATATCATATAAAACCTACCATAAAGCCGAAAGCCTCATATTTATAATAGATGTGTTATAGCTGTGGGTATAAAATATGTATGATATCCATAGAATCATCCACAAACGGTGTGGACATTGAGATGTATCGCTCTCCCTACATCCAGGACTGCAGCAGTGTTATGCCGCAGCCTAGTAATCTGTAATAAATCACCCTGCTAGTTAGACGGATGAGGGACCACCACCCAGGTAGTATATGCAGATAAATAACCTGAATTATGCCCACTCAGAAAAGCCGCCGCAATGGGGTGGATGGATGTCGCCCACATAAGCAATCAGGTAAGGCTGACCCAGTCGAGCTTACTTATGTGTAATCTGCTGCAGCCATCAGTCTGCACTGCGGGGGACGCCGTTCTCCAGATGAGATGCTTTATAAGCGATTACTTACTCAGCAGCTCATTTAGCAAAAAGGAGGCAATTCCATAATGTGCAGAGTAAATGGCTCAGTGCAAAGTCTAACAGGTACCTGGGAAGGAGACATCACTTGGGTATGATGAGGCGATATCCGGAGCCCGCACTGCGCAGATCGGAGCTGGCAGACGGCACGAGGAGAAAATTACACAGACGAGACAATGGTCTCTAGCTAAGACAACAGCGCTTATTACCTTACGAAACCACAAACCTGAAGAAAGACTATCTAATTGTAGGGTCAACGCTGCTTATGGACCGGTAGCCAACACTATAATTCAAGAAGAGCCACATAATAGACTCGATAAACCCTACATCAAATGTTCTGCTAAACCTTTCATCAGCTCAGAGCCGACGCAATGTCATTTAAGGGGATTGTCAAAGATGTTTCTGAAAAGATTTAAAAAAAAAAACATGTCAATAATGTCCAATCAGCTGGGGTCTACAGATTGCGAGTATCCAGTGGCCATGAAAGTAGATGGCATCATGCAAATAAAATGGTCCAGGTCGGGGAAAGCCAAGTGTAGCTGATGCTTTTTTAGAATATTAGAACCTGGATATTTTTTGCTGCCCCAACAGAGAGTCCTGGTTACCCAGCCCGCACACAGTGACTGGCAGTGAGAGTCCCGAATAACCCTCCCATATACAGTGATTAGCAGAGACGGTCCCAATTACCCCGCCCACACAAAGTGATTGACTGTGAGAGTCCTGAATAGGTGAAGATATAGGAATTACACTGTGGATGTAAATATTGCACTGAATAAACTTTGAACATATTTTGGGAATCTGGCTGGACTATCGGATTATTTTTTAGAGTCCTGATTAACGCTCCCATATACAGGCGCTCCCCTACTTAAGGACACCCAACTTACAGACAACCCATAGTTACAGACAGACCCCTCTGACTTCTGGTGAAGCTTTCTGAATGCTGTACTATAGTCCCACATTGCAATAATCAGCTGTAAGGTGTCTGTAATGAAGCTTTATTGATAATCCTTGGTCCCATTTCAGCAAAAGATTTTTAAACTTCAATTGTCACTGGGGCCAAAAAATTTTTTTGTCTGGATCTACAATTATAAAATATACAGTTTCGACCTACATACAAATTCAACTTAAGAACAAACCTCCGGACCCCATCTTGTACGTAACCCGGGGACTGCCTGTACAGCAATTACCAGTGCCGGTCCCGATTACCCCGCCCACACACAGTGATTAATCAGGACCCTGACTGGTAATAACTGTGTGTGGGCGGGGTAATCAGGACCCTGACTGGTAATAACTGTGTGTGGGCGGGGTAATCAGGACCCTGACTGGTAATAACTGTGTGTGGGCGGGGTAATCAGGACCCTGACTGGTAATACTGTGTGTGGCGGGGTAATCAGGACCCTGACTGGTAATAACTGTGTGTGGGCGGGGTAATCAGGACCCTGACTGGTAATAACTGTGTGTGGGCGGAGGTAATCGGACCTGATGTAATAACTGTGTGTGGGCGGGATAATCAGGACCCTGACTGGTAATAACTGTGTGTGGGCGGGGTAATCAGGACCCTGACTGGTAATAACTGTGTGTGGGCGGGGTAATCAGGACCCTGACTGGTAATAACTGTGTGTGGGCAGGGTAATCGGGACCTTCTGCCAATCTTGATTTATAGGCAGAGTCATCAGGGCGCTAACAGTCACTCTGCCCACAAATCATGATTGGCCAAGAGTCATGATTACCCCACCCACACACAGTGATTACCAGTGAGGGTCCAGATTACCCCTCCTACACACCATTACTTCAGCGAGTAATTACTTAAACCCACATAGTGATTGACAGTGAGGTTCCCGATTACGCTGGCCAGACAAAGTGATTGGTAGTGTCCTTATTACTCCGCCCACGTGCAGTGATTGCCAGCGAGTCTGTATTACTCCGCCCGCATACAGTGATTGACAGTGACTCCTGAAGCCTGGCCCATAAATCATGATTGGCAGTACTGATTACTCCGCCCACACAGTGATTGACAGTGAGGGTCCCAATTACCCCGCCCACATGCAGTGATTGACAGTGAGTCCTGCAGCCCCTTATGATAGATTTCACTCAGAGGCACTGAGCAATCTGCAATGCATGCAAAAACGATGGTTGAGAAGAAAAATGTCCGATTTATATCATGAATATATTCGTCACATAACCTGTGCAAAATTTATAAAAATAATTAAACCAAAGCAGTCCATGTTCTTCTGAGAGTCGCAGAACAATCCTCATCTCCTTTGAGCCTTCAAATCATTATAGACATTTAGTCATCTCTGGTGACATAGCTCAGGGCTAGAAACCTACACACACTAAACAAAACACTACAAATCTGTTATTCTAAAAACTGTACAAAAAAAACCCATAAACAACGTTCTTATTATTGGCAGCTTTCACGGTTTGTAAGGAAACAAGGAAGGAAGCTGCGGTTGCTTAGAAACTGTCCTACTAGAAGCCCCAAGACTCCCAAGTGAGGGATGAAAACTTCAACCAATATTATTTAAGCAGATTCATAGCAAACTGAAGACCCCGTCATTATAAATGACCCATTTAAGAAAATTAGGGCGGGAAAATTTTGCCCAATGGACAACTGCACAATTAAGGGGGGTGCACAAAAAGCAAATCCTCGTTCTGTGGCATCACATAACCCATCAAGATTCATTTGTGTGGTGGGTGTATGACAGGTTACTGAAATGCCTTTACATGACTTCTCAAAAAGAGAGTCTACCTTAATTGACTTAATAGGCTATCATACCATACTAGGATTAAGTAGATCCAAAAATTATTCAGGCCAAACCCATCTAGAGATCCTCCCACAAAAGCCAATCCTGGTCTCCATAGTGATGGATCACCACACCCTGGACAGGTTCATGGAAAGTCCTATCCTTGTGCAGACATTACAACCAAAAACTTCTTCAACCAATAGGCCAAGAGCTTCCTTCCAATCCTCCCAATGAAGTCGGTGTTTGGTTTGGTCAACTGTAAACATGCTACTAATAGGGAGATGGGAGAAAACACTCTGCCAGCGACTTACCTCCTCAAGAACTAAACACAGGGCAAGTAGACCTCAAACATACCCAATCTCATGGAGAATCGGGGCCATACGGTCGGATGGGTGGTGGTTTGGGTCATCATACATCTAATGTGTTAGGTCATCCTCATACTAAAGTAGATCACATGACCAAACGCATTCATTTGAACCCATGTCCCCTTTATCCAAACCCAAATTAAATGGGTTTTCTGGCCTCAAAACACTAATACCCTATATGAAGGATAGGACATTGGTATCTGATAGGTACAAGTCCAGCACCCATAGAGAGCTATTCTTGGTAGCTAAAAAGAGGAGGAAAAAAACAGGAGAAGGATATATCGGTAATAATAATAAATAATAATAATTCTTTATTTATATAGCGCACACAGATTACACAGCGCTGCACAGAACTAGCCAAATCAGTCCCTGTCCCCATGGGGCTCACAATCTAATCTACCTACCATTATGTTTTGGAGTGTGGGAGGAAACGGGAGGACCCGGAGGAAACCCAAGCAAACACGGAGAGAACATACAAACTCTTTGCAGATGTTGACCTGGATGGGACTTGCAGCGCTTGGGGCCTGGGTTCAAGGCTGTAATGCTAACCACTGAGCCACCGTGTTGCCTATCTATCCTATATTATACATATATATACAAATACACACATACATATATAATTATATATAAATATATACCATGCATATGTGTAGGTAGAGTTCCATATATAGGAACGTTTATGTATTCAGAGCCCATAACGCCCCATTACGTTGCATCTTTCCTACATTGAGCCCTACCTGCAATCCGACTACATTTTTTTTTTTTTTTTGCTGAAAAGAACAAAACTGAAGGAAGGGAATTCTCTACGCCTCAGAGATTCAGGGTCACCGCCATCTCTAATATTAGTGCGATAGACGGAAAGGTTAGTGGAAATAAATTAAAACCTGAATGTAGGAAATGAGCCATCGGATACAGCGGGAGAATTGCTAATGTTATCGCTCGCCTGCTCATGCGTCGCTTCCAAGAGAGAACTGCAGCTCAAGGTTACAGAAAACGCAGCTATTGGAAAATTATTTTTTACAAAAAAAGGAAAAAAAAAAAAAATTGGAATTAGTTGGATCAAGGACGAAATCTGAAAACAAATGACATTTTGCTTGGACGTTTGCCCGGTCCAACAACTCAATTTAGCGATGGCTGAGTCCACGTCGCTGTAGAGTATGATGGATGGTGAGCGCTGCCACTTCTCAGGGCTGTAACTCCTCTAAATGGGAGATAATATCACTCAGCGAGTAATAAACACCATAGAGAACAGCCACACATTACCCAACATGTATCACTTACCCATCAGCCATAACACTATATGGAGCGAGTCTCCTCGTACCAACAGATGTGCCGGAGCAGGATGTGAACTTCACCGAAACGTTCCCAAAATAATTATTGTGCTACAATAACTTTTGTTGCACCTCACCAGACACAGTTGTTCTGCAGCCAAGTCCACACTGTCCACTCATTGATCTTTTTCGAGGAGATGTTCTGCCCAAATCTTGCAGACATCACAATTTGGCTTTTCTCGAGGTCAATCAGATCCACGTGACCTCTCTTTTGTTGCTTTCAACACATCAACTTTAAATGAAATTACCATTTGTTTTTGTGCATTGTGAACCAAACATACCTTGTGAATATTGTAAGTACACAGATGCAGAAACAGATCTTGTTTAATCCCTGATTCGAGTGGTTTTGGTTATAAAAAAAAATAAATAAAATTCAGGACCATGGGAAAGCTACATAAACACATTACATGGAGCTTCCTGCACTGTCCAGACAGGACTAATCAACCTGAGCTGGTTGACTTCTACACAGCAGCTGGGGGATGGTGCAGCGATTGATTACTTCTGCCTGTCAGGGACAACATAGTGATGAGGTATTCTCGGCTTATGCTGGACAGGAAAAGGCTGGAGCAGTGCATAATTAAGGTCAGGAGAAGCACCGAGGCAGCCACAGGAGCGACAGAGCCTAATTGTAATTTTATAATAATTTTAATTTTATAATAAAACCACTCAGTTCAGGGATTAAACAAGATGTGTTTCTTCATCAGTGTAGCTACAGCATTCTCAAGGTATGTTTGCTTCATAATGCATAAAAGCAAATGGTAGATTCCCTTTAAAAGAAAAATGTACCATGATAAAGTAGGAACACTTACTCATAGATCCAGGCACTATCATCTTCCTGGTTGTCAAACCAACCCCACCAATACGATATTGAGGATTTGTCTCTATAGATCATAACTACGTACCCCAAAATGAAAATCTTCTTTAAAGACATAAGGCGGCTCAGTAGAGGACTATGATCCGTAGCAGAACTACTTAAATATTAACATATTGATGGATTTTATTAGTAGCTCCTTCCTATAAAAATAATGGGCGTTTTACCCTCAGTAAATGAAACAATGTTTTATTTTTTAAAATTCCCCATCACCTTAAGTATTTATGACCCGATTTTTAGTGCCTCCAGTGTCTTCTACGTCTGAGATCTGCAGAACGGAGAAACGAGCTGTCAAAGTGCCAGTCACCGCCGCCGCTGCCGGAGCATTAACTTTCATTAAAATCAATAGAAGCTTAAGATCCGCTAACAAGACGCCTGCGAGTGTTCAGGAGCTTGTAAAGCCACATAGTCCCAACTTGGCGAACAGAGGTGGCACAACATTTTTTGCAGGAGGGTAAAAAATATTCCTCTTACCATTACGGAGGAGTATTTTTAGCCGGAGAGGAGTATGACATTCAACACTCAACACCACCCACCCAAATCAGGCAACAGTCGCAGGCCCCACCCAAATCAGGAAGCGGCGGATGCTGAAGGCCCCACCCAGAGCAGGCAGCTGCGGCGGATGCTGAAGGCCCCACCCAAAGCAGGCAGCAGCAAACGTCGCAGGCCCCACCCAGCTCAGGCAGCGGCGGCGGCCACAGGCCCCACCCACATCAGGTAGCGGCGGCGGCCACAGGCCCTACCCACATCAGGAAGCGGCAGAGGTCGCAGGCCCCACCCACATCAGGCAGAAGCAGAGATCGCAGGCCGAACACAGACCAGGCAGCGCCAGGGGTCGCACGCCCCACCAAGAACAGGCAGCTGCGGAGGTCGCAGATGCCACAGGCTCCGTTGCATAAGCATATTTTCATTTAATTGATTTTTAAAAGGGGGGATTGGGAGGTTAGGGTTAGTTAACATTTTCTGACTTTTAGCAGGTCGCACACATCTGTTCTCTCCTGGTTTTACATAAAAATGACATGTAGCAGGGATGGTAAGAGCTCATTAGATCCATAGGGATCTGTACACACAGACAGAGAGGATGCACATAGCATCTTCCATGCACGTCTATTAACCCCTCTGCCCCTGGAATCCATGGATGCCCAGACATGATTGTGCACAGTGCCGTGACAGTGGACTCCTATAATGCCCTACACACAGCTATATATTCCTGTGGGTGAGTAGTGAAGTTGAAGACTTTCTTAATTTCAGGATCGGAAATTACATCCCGGTGAGGATCGGACAGCTGGGACCTCCAGGATCATGAGAATGGGGGTCCTGTACTCACTAACATGAGGACTGTCAGATTGAACACGTGTTCCTCTGCTCCATTAAATCATATGAGAGTCACAAATTACTGAGCAGAACGCTAAGGTATCTCCGGCACTCTCATTCCCGGTCTATGATCGTACCGGAAATAGCTTAGAGCCAGCCCCTTCATCTCCACCCATTGGTCAAAAAAGTAATCTGGATAACGTGGATTGATTTATCACTAGTGGGGGGTCCCAGCACTTATCTGATTGTTACCCCCCACCGCCCCAACTTAAAAAGTTAGAAAAAAAACACTTTAAAAACTATGTAATCATTATGTAATACCACTATCCTCCAGTAGGGGCAGCTGTGTCATTCGCATGATAACTCCCACCTTCATATTTCTCCAGGGCCTGGATGACGCTGGGCAGCTGGTTCACGGCCTGATACAGTCTGTAACAATCTTGCAGGTTTGCGTTCTGTCTCTGGAACTTTTTGGCGAGCCGGTTGAGATCTGGAAAGCGCCGGAGTAAATCTTCCTGCAGACATTGTCTTTGTTCTCCATCAGTCACAAAGGCTTCCACCAAGTTCAACCTATGAATTAAGATAATGTTTAGATTTTAAAATTCCTGGTTGTACAAGGCAGGTAACATTACGCACATAAATCGCATTAACAATTACGTAGGTCGCCGTCATAATCGATAACGCGGCTGCGGAACAGATGGACTAATAATTCACTTTGCTCTGAATAATGACCGGTCTATGGCAGACGGTTATCGGAAGAACGTCCTATAATAATCACATCAGGTCCATAAACTCTTATGATAAGAGTGGATGGAATATCAGGGTTCCCTATTCTACCTACAGACCCCAGATCTCATCTTGACTCATCTCAGCCAAAATATGACTCTTCTCTGCTCATTTTCACATTAGTTTGGAGATTTTTTTTTTTTTTTTTTTTATAGGTAAATGGGTGAGATTTTACATAAAAGATGAGATTCTCGTCTTTAACACGACACCAGCATGTTTCTAGGTGCTATAGAGCGGAAGATCGGAGCATCTGAAGTGACTCTCCCCTTACAGCCTCTCACATAGGTCTGAGATGAGAGGAGTCAATTACAAATGTCCTGCACTGTGAACTTTTTTTTTTTTAAAGGGGTCATCAGTTCATAGAAAATATCATCAGTCTCAGATCAGTGGCGCAGGAGACCCTCTGGGGGCGCTATGCTACAGCTCAATGGTAATGTGGTTTTCCAGGAGTTTATGGTTATATGCAATGAGAAGGATATTCTATATCTATACAATGACGGTTACCAATGACAACAATATCTCCTCCATTTCTACAGTGAAGACCCCTACAGGTGCAGCACCCAGGGAGACTTTAAAACCCCTTTAAGTAATGTGATTTTAATGAACTCATAACCAGGAGCTTCTTTTCAGTAAAATTTTACACTTTGCCTCCATTATTCTTCTAAGAAATTACTAAATCCACTGACAAGGTCGAAGGTTAAAAAGGACGGTCCCCAGATTTTACCCCCATTGAACTAGCAGCCGCCCTCAGGTAGGGGATGATATGTCCGTTCTAGAATTTCCTGTTATGTGAAATGTCAAAATGCATCTAAGAATAATCTCCTCTGAAAATGAGCAGTAAAGAGTCAGATTTGCTCAAGATGAATCAAGTTGAGAGGCTTTAAGGGGAGAGTCACCTCAGATGCCTCCATCTATAGCACCTAGAAACATGCTGGCGTTGTGTTAAAGACAAGAATCTCATCTTTTATGTAAAATCTCGCCCATTTACCCATTTAAAAAAAAAAATTATCCTCCAAAGTAATGTGAAAATGAGCAGAGAAGAGACATTTTGCCTGAGATGGGTCAAGTTTAGAGGCTGTCAAAGGACTGTTTCAGACAAACCCATCTTCAGTTCTAAAGTACCTAGAAAAATATTGCTGGTGTCTTATTAAAAGATAAGAATCCCATATTTCAGATAACACCGGATTCTGGCTTTGTAGATAAAAAATAAATAAATAAATACAAGCAGTTTAATACATAATTGGAATTGTGAGCTGCAGTCTGTAGATCACAGAATCACAATCCTGATGCGATCTGAAAGATGAAACTCTTATCTTAAATGTTTTACCAAGAGCCGTTTCTAGGTGCTATAGAACTTAAGATAAGGACGTCTGAAGCGGTAAACCCCCTGCAGCCTCTAAACTTGACTCATCTGATGCAAATGTGACTCGTCTTAGCTAAGGAATTTTTTTTTTTTTTTTTTTAATAGGAAGAGATTTTACACAAAAGATGGAATTCTAAAAAGGGACATTTCATACCCCACCTTAGGGAGCTGCTAGTTTAATGGGTGAAAGAGTCCTTTTAACACCCAATTATCAATGTATTCCTAAACATTCAGGAGGATTAACAGAACAGCAGCTCAATGCACAGATGTTCCAGGATGAAACTCCGGTAGGATCAGGGGTGGTGATACATACATGTTCATTGTCTTGTAGTGCCGGGTTATGCTGAGCCTTGTAGTTCTACAGCACAGAGTTGCTTGCGGATGGTTTAATCTGTACTGGATTGTTTTATAGCTTTTGTCTATAATCTAATCCGTTTAGTATAGGGGGCATACAAACACGTATAGTATTAGGAGGTGGGGGGCCGAGGCTGTAATCCAGTAACCAGCCCTGATTCTGTCATCTCTTCCTACACAGAGGCTCCGCACTGCAATGCAGAGAGGGGAAGCGCGAGGACTGCAGTCACAACACACCATGGATATTACAGTAAGGAGGCAGACGGAGCCTCGCGCCTCACCTCCCCGTCCATGAATGTGCATAATGGGGAATCATAGAGGATCCTATACATTCCCTGGTATTGGCATAGGGCCACAGGGAATGTGCTACAAAAAAGCAGCAGTAAAGAACCAAGGGCTATAAAAGTGCAACTACAGTACAGAATCTGTAATGTTATACTGCTGCCCCTGGAGAGGCAAGTACTGGTGGTCCCCTATTTAAGGAAACCCGACTTACAGATAACCCCTGTGACCTCTGGATGTTACTATAGTCCCAGACTGCAATGATCAGCTGTAAGGTGTCTGTAATGAAGCTTTACTGATAATCCTTTGTCCCATTGTAGCAAAAAAATTTAAAAATCCAATTGTCACTGGGGCAAAAAAAATTAATTTTGTCTGGAGCTACAATTATAAAATATACAGTTCCGACTTACATACAAATTCAACTTAAGTACAAACCTATCTTGTACATACCCCGGGGACAGTCTGTATGGTCTATGCTATATGTAAGCAGTAAGGGTGCCAGCTCCCCTAGCCGCTAGTAACCCATGAAGTCGCAAACCAGCCAGCGTCTGCCCAAGAAAACAAGTTTTATTTGCACCCTAAAGCAAGACTCCTGCAAAATCGCACCGTTCCATCACTGCTCCCCTCCTCCGAAGATATCACACACTGCATCTCTTATGAACAACTGCTAAAATGTGAATTTATGCCACAATTTTAACCTAATCTCCCCCCACCCCCAATGACTACCTAGTAAAAAAAACTTTTGTATTTCCAGGGACTTTGCTAAAAATCCTATGATGCCTCAGCACAGCATGATATGACACACAGCTAGCCTGCTGGGAAGACAGTGTTATTAATCTATGTATTTAACAGTCAGGTTGGAAGAATTTTCTTCCCTCTTCCATTACAGCCTGATTATTAGCAATGACTGAGTTAGTAGTTTTAGTACACAGCAGCAGTGGATTTTTTGCTGATTCGAGGCGCGTTCAGACATCAAGGCGGAGCTAGTCCATAGTACAGGTCAGTTTAGATCTGATCGCTTGTGTTTGGGGAGTAACCTGTAGTATGTTTTGCCTCATTAACCCGTTAATACACAAACTGCCGGTTCACAATCAGCTCTAAAATGTATCTACGATCAGTGCGTTTGAATTGTGATTAAAAATGCACTTCAACCACCGGATGTGAACACAGCCTCAATATACATGGGAGCGATAACGACTATGCGCTGTACTTCACCGTTAGCATCAGTCTCACAGACTTGGAATACAGCACAATACATCTCAATACAGGTGCCCCCTATTTTGTCGATAATCTGGGATTCCAGGGATACAGGCCCCTAATCTACATGGATAGACATATATACAGACACAATTCTTTTCCCGATTTTGATGACCCTTGGATTGTGTTTACAGAGACGAGTCAGATACATGAGCGGGAAAGGTCAAGGGTCTCGATATAAAGAATATTTTAGAGATTTTATCTTCTTCATCTGGCAGAGAAGTCATCGGCTCACCTGCATTGTTAGGACTATTTTGTCTACAATGCACCACAGGAACCTCCACCTGTTTTCTCCCATCTCCTGGTATCCAAAATATTCACCAGGTATTCTAGCGCCACCTTCAGGTGTCAAAATATTAAAAATCAATATCTGAGCCTTTAAAAGGGGGTTGTCCCACGTAACGCTTAAGAGTTAACTATACAACTGATGGAGGTCCAACCACTGAGACATCCCCCCCCACTAAGCCCCATTTTCCCTAATACAGTGAGGTCGAGCGACCGTCCTACCATATCGCTGAGTTGTACGCAGCTTCTTACAGCACAATGCTACATCTATAGGCAATAAACTAATGTATTCCAGCAATTCACTCAATCAATTAGCATTAAACAAGTGAAGAATGTAACATAATGAAAGACCTGGGAATGTGGGGGTTTAGGTCTTAAATATACTTTACTATAGACCACGCTCGTCCTGCTCCATGTGCCTGCGGTGACATCTAGTGGTGCCTCACTTACACTGCTACCAAAGGCCTAGTCTGTACATTATGTGCAGAGAGGCTGTGTACTAGATACACACAGAACTAGACATTGATCATATCCAACAGTTGAACAAGTCTTATATAAAAATTAGGAGCCCAGTGTGTGTTCACGAGACATAAGCCTAGTTCTAGGCATATATACAATACAGCTTTATTGATTGATATGTAATTGAAATATGACTTGTATTCTGCATTTGATATGCATTTTTTCCCCAAGTTTTTCTAGATCGAATATTACTTCATCTTGAAGCTGGTGGCTGCAGTCCTCCTGCTATGAAACCTTCATAAAACTGCACACAGAAAGTAAGGAGAATTTGCCCAAGAATACCCTCTCAAATGCATCAGCAGTGTCACATAACACACTAAAGAGAAATACAGAGCTGCATTGATGAGTGTAAAGCACTTGGGGCGAGATAGAAACTTAATATTAGCTCCAGCAGACTGAGTCTGCGCCTCTGGATTCTACTTCCTTCTGTGTAATCTGATATTTCTGCCATATATTACAAGGCGTCTTACATGGACTTGTTATTACATCGTGTTAGGTAAAGTTTGTTACAAAAGTTCCACTCTTCCCCTTTTGCCTTTTTATAACAAATTGTACTTCCTAGTATCAGGATTGACATTCCATGAGATGTACTGGAAAGATTGGGAAAAAAAAAAATTCCAAATCCAAAAAAAAACACTTTCACCGTTTTCTTACAGTCTCGTTTTTTCAACTTTCTCTGTGTGCGTCAAAGGACACCACCCCTATATTCTTTGGGTTGGTACGGTCATGAAGATACCACGTTATCTATAGGCTTTATTAGGCTTCAACATATTTTTTTTTGGTTCGAAACAAAATAATCTGTGCTTTGCCAGATTCTGACGCCAATAACTTTTTCAGACTTCCATGGATGCTCCGGTGTAAGACGTCTTTTTCTGGAACGAGCTGATGTTTTCTTTGCTCGCATGTTGGGGACGCTACGACTGTTTGATCAGGATTGATTGTGTAATGGCGAATAACCATCAATTCGTACAGTATGGAAAGTTTTGTCTCCCACAACGGGGTTCACTGCCACTTTTATATATTTATGGGGGCATTTTGGGGGATAACTTGTTTAATTTTCTTTGCATTCTAGGGAATGGGGTTTGATTT
Source organism: Engystomops pustulosus (assembly GCA_019512145.1). Lineage (NCBI taxonomy): Eukaryota > Metazoa > Chordata > Amphibia > Anura > Leptodactylidae > Engystomops > Engystomops pustulosus. Next base: position 210,156,375 of record CM033643.1, read on the forward strand.
GAACCTTTACAAGTTTATTCTTTTGATTTTTTTTCCCTTAGACACGGCCCTGTGTTAGCGTGGACCAGAGAAGGGAAGGGAACGCTCCTCACCTCTCACCTCTCCCCTCTCCATTGTGAGCCCAGCAGCCACAACGCAAATCAGTTGAAATATAAAGACATGCGGCCACCCGGCTCGATAATGGTGCCGCACTGTGTGCTCACCGCACTGCGACAAGGTGCCATAGAATTGCAGCCGTGATCTGGACACAATTTGTGCCTCCATGTGCGAATGGGGCCTTATATGTTGGTTTTAGGCCCCTTAGGGTACTTAAACCCTAGGAGATCTGAACACTCATACCTTACACTGCTTTGCTGTGGCAGTTAAAACCCACCAGCACTGATCACGGGTGTTGGTGGGTGTCACACCTGGTATGTATGAAAAGCGTTCAGCCTGTGAGCCCATAGAGGCGATGCATTTGTGATTACATTAAAGAGGACCTGTCACCCTAAAACAGATGCAGCAGTGTTACATTGGTAGGCTACACGCACACAATGTATGCCCGCCGTACCATAGTAAGGCGGGCATACATCGGCGCTTCAGAGAGGAGCAGGGGATGAGCGCAGCTCACCCCGCCCCTCTCCAATGGAATATACAGCGCACAATGCCGTATTATGTAGAAAGATAGGACATGTCCTATCTTTCTACGGGCTACGGAGCGGTACGGTGCCGCACGTGTGCTACACCGTACCGCTCCTGTACGGTGCCGTGAGCCCATAGAAGCGTATGGGGGACGTATATCGGCCGTATACAAACGCCGGACCGCTCTCAAAGCGATCTGGCGTATTCATGAGGGGGCGGGATTAGAGGCGGTGACTACAGGCAGGGGCAGCAGTCACCGGTGGCCTATGGAGCGAGCCGGGGCGGTCCGGAGAAGAGGCAGCACCTCATGAATACGCCAGACCACATTGAGAGCGGTCCGGCGCTTGTAGTGTACAGCGCAGCAGTGTTTGTTAGCGTTTTCGATAACGCTAGCAGTGTAACATTGCTGCATCTGTTTTAGCACTAGAAGCTTCTTACCTTAGTAAGCAGCTCCTAGTGCAGTTTTTGAGGGTGACAGGTCCTCTTTAAGTTACTTATGAAACAACCTGTACAATACACAAGTATCTTTATAGAACACGGATAGTGTATCTACCTTGAAGACAAAAAGATATTACATGTCATGAGCTCAGTGATCAGGATATATCCCCGGACCTTTACATAACTCCAAGTGCCACCTCCTGATACAGCAGAAAGATAGATATGAGATAGATAGACAGATAGAATACAATTTAACATGTACTTTTTCCTCTTTCCTTTTATCTGTAGTACCATATAAGTTTATTACCCGGCCATATTCACACAGTGAAACTGCCGCACCCATGTCATTCACAGCGAGGCGCGAAACCAGATCATAGAAATTAACCCCAGGGGAGAAAACTATGACACCTGATAAGGACACGGCAGATCTACACTACAAGGCGAATAATAAGGATTCTCATGCTACGTATCTCACATACTACGTAGGAGTGGATCCTCTGGCTATCATGGGCATTGCCGACGAAAAATCTGATATCAATGGCTGTCGGCCAGATTTTAACCCCTTATCACCGGAGCTTGTGTTCAGCAATGACCAGACTATTTATCAAATCTGATATGCGTCACTATAATTGGTTGTAACTTAAGAACGCTTTAACATTTCCAGGCAATTATACTTTCATTTTAGTTGTAAAACTTTTTGCGCTTCGTTCTGGGGGAAAAAAAAAAAGAAAATTTGGCAAAATTTCGAGAAAAATTCTTCATTTTCAAAGTTTGAAATGTTCTGCTTTCCAGGCCTGTGGGTTTGTAATTACTTCCAGGACAGAAAATGCATAACTTTGGAAGGAAGAGTGAGAGGGACAATTGGGGCATTAAAAGGGGGAATCACAGTATGAGAATTTGGTAAATTATTGTAGCTTTTACAGTTCCGCTTTAAAGTGGTTGGCCACTTTACTTCAAGTTTTCAGTAATTTGGGGTGGGGGGGGTGGGGGGGGGGGGTCAGATATTACGTAATTACCAATATACATCTTACTTTCTGCTCCGCTTTTCTTGATATGGAAAGTGAACCTCCTGTCTTTTACTCATCAGGCCGGACATTCCTATCCATGTGATCTTATCTGTGCATGAGCAATCACCTCCCCTGCCAGGATCTTAATCTTTATTCAAGAATACTATCGCCACTGGTCCAGCAGGACAATTGTTCATGGACATATGATCACATGACTCATGACACATAAACTGGCCCCCCCCCCCACTTACACACACTTACAAAAACATGAGGTACATTGGATAACCCCTTTAAGATCCAAACAAGATAGATTGGGGAGAAACCAAAAGCAGATTCTGCACCAGGCCCAACACTACCATGACCAGTCCTGTTTTTGAATGACTTGAAGCAGGTACTGTATCACGACCCTCCAGGTGATTGTATCATAATGTCTAATGGAGACTCTTGTGCCAGAGACCCCCTCTCTCCGTCAAACTCCACAGTTGCCATCATTTCTACTTAAAGGTTTATCAAGTTTAAGCCTCAAATAAATTGGAAATAAAGCATACTTGGCACTTGGAATGGATCCCCATGGCTCCAGTGGACAGTGTTGGCTCACCATCACAAAATGTGATGTCCAATGGGACCAGAAGCAACCGGTGACTGAGAGCTACTCCTGGAGCTGTGGGGGCCTACCCAGGAGAAGTAGCAAAGTAAGTATTTTTTTTTTTTCTATCTTTTGTAAGTCTCAATACGACCTCAGCTGCAGTTTCCAGGCCTGGCTACTACAAATGAATGAGCTGGACTTCCGGCACCTTCTCTGTTGTTAGTTAAGTCCTATCACTCCTTAATGTATATAGGGTCCGTAGCACTTAATACTATTAGTCACCCATGTAACCCATTCACCGGTCCATCGAGTGCAAGCTGCTGCCCGGGGCTAATTTATAGGTGGTCACACAAAAATGTAAACTATGCAGGAGACAGTGAGAGAGGTCGGGTGTGTGACTATGTTACTGTGACGTACAATGTTTTCAACTGCTGTGCTGATCTCCTTTTCTTATGCAGGTCTTGTTATGTAGTATGTGATCATGTCTGTATGTACTAAACTGGTCATTCCCTGCTGTCCTTTCTTCACATGGGGAGATGTGGGTCCTCCTCTGCCCTGTGGATAGAGGGTGAGTGGCATTAGTGAGCACACTTTATGCAACATGTCATCAATGGTCCTGTCCAGCCACTAAAGGGGATGGTCAAGTTTTAATAGGTAACTTGCTAATTTGGTGGTTATTTCAGTTTGTGGGACACCACTGGATATACATACTCTCCCAACCATCTTCTGATCGCAGTGGGGACAGTCCCAGTGTCTGGTTCTGTACATCCGGTAGGAGATATGTACTGGGACATTGCGACGTCTCTGTCGGGCATCTCTTCTCTGGAAGCGAAAGACAGTTTTACATTGGTCATCGCTCTAGGGAAGCTCCTGCGCATCTTCCGGTGCACTTACTCCCTATGGTGCCTCTCACTCTAAGTACTGAATGTCTAAGAGCACATATGTGATAATGTCATCTGTCGCCTGTGGTCTATGGTCTTAGAGCCTAAAATGCAGAGCATAAGGGAGAGAGAACGCAAGTGCTGCGGGCGAAACCAGAAGTACAGGAAGTATCTGTTTTTATTATTTTACTGGGAGAAACAATAAAGAGGGGCTGCTAGAGGGGGGCAAAATATAAGAGGAGTGAGCTCTGGGTGAGGGTAAATAAAAAAGGGAGAGCGCTAGGTTCATCTATCTTAGGATCTTATATAAGGTTCATTAGAGACAGGGGTCCTGTTGTACGGACTATAGCTGAGTGCAGTAGATTTTCCACTTTTGTTCAGTGCCATAGGCAAGGATTGGGGTGGGCAGAGCGCCATGTCTGACCTGTTGCTTCCAATCATTTTGTACAAACCCCATTCTTGTTATCCATTTGAGTCCCACCACTGAGAACCCACCACCAATCAGCACATTATACCCCATGCTATGATAGGGGTAGCTTGATTTTTCGGCTTAATGGTTGGACATTTTCCCATTAATGGGCTTAGTGGTTTATTATTAACTCCTAACTGGGCCATCAAGTAGTCTAGCCACAAAGACCTTTGGGACAATACCTGTGTCTCAACTATACAGCGGAAAACTCCTGTTCCGGATATTCCAGAAATATTATGATAAAAGTCTGTTGTTCGCTCGTATATGTAGGTTGTACATTTGTCAAAGAATCAACTAATTGGTCTATTTCTTCTTCCGTCTTGGCTTTAACACTATTTCTTGGATTAATGATTAGTCTCTGGCAGCGCCTTTAAAGTTCCTCCTGTCATTACACACCTACTGGCTGCCCATAGAGGTAGGTAGCATTGGCTCCTGGCAGCCTCTCTGATTTCTTATTTATGCTGGAACGCTTTATTACGACTCAATGAGTTTTTTTTTTAAGACAAGTTTATGTCCTACAACGTCTTTTTTTTGGCATAGCCTTGGGTAGATTTGGCTTGGAGAAAAGCCCGGAAGATGTATAGGATGGATGGCGCACAAATGTATGTCTCTCAATACAATGGGGCACATTTATTTACCTGGTCCCTGCCGATCCCCAGGTGCGTTGTCCCGGGAATCCTGCATCTGCCGCGATTCATGAAGAGCGTGCGCCCTATTTCCTCGCTGGGCATGGTTGTCTCTTCCCTCCGCTCCGTGCCGCTGAGTTCACCCAGCTTCGCTCCCGTGTATTACAGTGCAATTGGATGCAAACAATTGATTTGTTAAATCGCGCACTCTGTCCGAATCCGTCGGATCACTGTCGGGGCCGCCCCCCTCTTTGTTCACGTGAAGCCTGAGCGATTACGTCATCGCACCTGGTCGACCCCACGAAAATGTTGGAAAATCTAAGAAATGCCGCGGTGGGACCTTAGTAAATAGCCCCAATATTTTTAAGACTTAGACAACTGACCAATGGGGGTTTTTATCATGCGCTTTTGATTTCACTGGCCACATCAATTGCGTCCTACTCATCATCTGATCTGCCCACCAGACCACTGGCATGAGGTGGTGGAAGGGAAAATAATAGCACTTCTAGGGTTTACGCTTGCATTTGGCAATTATTTCGAGGGCTTCTAACACACCACGTTTGTGGTGTAAAATTCCTGGTAACAATACCACCCAGCATCAAAACAATACCTAATTGTTGGTGGTCGCCTAGATATTGCATGATGTGCTGAGAAGGTGGCTCAGATTCGGTCAAATCAATATGGGCAGCTCAGTGACTCAATGGTTCGTGCACTACAGCTTTGAGTCCTGGGTTTAAGTCCATTTAGTTCAACATTTGCAAGAGTTTGTATGTTCTCATCCGTGTTTGATTGGGTTTCCTCAAGCTCTCGCTGTTTTCCTCCCACACCAAAACATACTGGTAGTTTGTAAGAAAGATTGTAAGCCCCAAGGGGACATGGGATTGAATTGGTAGCTGTGCAGTCTGTGAGTTTTCGCTATATAAATAAAAAATGATTAATATATTATAAAAAACACTATTCTCCCTGGTCTCGAGAACAGATGATCCAGTAAAAGGCCCAGTTCTAACCCAATACTTAGGACCATAGAGCCCCAAGAAAAGGACAACCACATTTGAATAGATCGAGTGTTTTGTTTTAGGATTGTTTAATGCCTGAATATAATTTAATCTGGTGCGCGCAAAGTAACCGCAGTTCAACAGTTTATATGTATTTAATCAGAGTTTATTAGATGTCGAACATACAAACATAAGCATGTAACACTTACCATACATCTCACCAGCGCACTTTATTGGTGGTACACCTTTCTCAACTGCTCTGTAACACTTAATTTCTAAAGCAGCCATCAATGGCGCAACTTTCAGTGGCATTTAGGCATGTAGACTGGTCAACAACTCCTGCCTCAGTTCAAACCGAGCATCAGTATGGGGAAGAAAGGTGATTTGTGGGCCTTTGAACGTGGCATTGTTGTTGGTGTCGCACGAAGTGCTGGTCTGAGTATTTCAGAAACCTGCTGATCACTCTACTGGGATTTCCACGCACAAACCATCTCTAGGGTTTACAGAGAATGGTCCGAAAAGAAAAAACATCCAGTGAGCGCAGTTCGTGGGGGCTCGGAAATGCCTTGTTGATGGCAAGGTCAGAGGATAATGGGCAGACTTGTTCGGCTGATAGAAAAGGCAACAGTGACTCAAATCGCCACCGACGTTATAGGGCCAGGTATGCAGAAGAAGCATCTCTGAACGCACAGTAGCATCGAACTTTGAGCGATGCGGTGCTAACAGCATGCAGAAGACCCCACCGGTGTGCCACACTCCTTTCAGTCAAGAACAGGAAACTGAGACTCAATTTGCACACGCTCCTCGAAATTGGACAGTAGAATGTATGGAAACAACTTGCCTGGTCTGATGATTCTCCGTTCTGCTGCTGGCAACATTTGGAGTTAGTCAGAATTTTGGTCGTCAACAACATGAAAGCAACGGATGCTCACTCTGCTTAGTATCACGGTTCAGCTGGTGGTGGGGTGTCATGGTGTGGGGGAAGATTTTCCATTGGCAACTAACACTTATGTCCGGCCCCTTGGTACGACCACAGCCTACCTGGTATGTTGGGCTGACATGTCCATCCCTTATGAGCACAATTGTACGCACTGTAACAATCATGATGGCTACTATCAGGCAGGATAATGCGCCATGTCATAACGCTGGAATCATCTCAGACGGTTTTTGAAACTGACACATGGAGTCACTGGACTTCACATGGCCGCCACATTCACAGATCTCAATCCAATAGATGGGTCATACTTTGGATGTGGTGGAACGGGAGATTCGCATCGAATGGATGATGCAGACCTACAATCTTGCCGGCAACGGTGTGATGGCCATCATGGTCACATTGGACCAACTCTCTGAGGTAGCTCCAGCAACTCTTTTGTATCGTATGCCACGTAAGAATTGAGGCAGTTCTGAAGCAAAATGGGGTCCCACCCTTACTAAGGCATGGTGTACCAATAAGTGGGCCGTGAGTGTTATAATAATAATAATAACTATATTCATAATATAGCGAAGTAGTAAACAGGGCCTGTAGGTCTTGTCATATAGAAGTCGGATGGAGCGAAAGGCCCGCCCGCACAAATCTTACTTTAATTAGTATGCTACTATAATTAACAGTATTATTGATCCCTAAGGCTGAAACCTGTACTGAGAACACACATGGAGTGAGTGTTCACCATCGTCAACATAAGCCTAGTGAGGAAAGGTAGGGTAATCTATGATGTGACACTCTCTTAATGAGGAAGTGTCTCATCACACACAGGATCGCTCCATCATGGATTTGTGTGTCGGGGTGTGTAACTAAGAAAACCGCGGTAACGTTGGGTACTGGGAGCGAGACACAATCAAAACAGTAGCAACTAAGCATCAGTCTCCACCCACTTCACCTCTTGTAAGAAAGAATTTTGGGAATTACTTCCAGGACAGAAAATGCCATAACTTTGGAAGGGAAAGAGTGAGCAGGACAATATGGGCATTAAAGGGGGAATCACATATGAGAATTTGGTAAAATTATTGTAGCTTTACAGTTACGCTTTAAAGTGGTTGGCCACTTTACTTCAAGTTTTCAGTAATTTGGGGTGGGGGGGTGGGGGTGGGGTCAGGATATTACGTAATTTACCAATATACATCGATTAATATTTCTGCTCCGCTTTCTTGATATGGAAAGTGAAGCCTCCTGTCTTTTACCTCATCAGCCGGACATTCCTATCCATGTGATCTTATCTGTGCATGAGCAATCACCCTGCCAGGATCTTAATCTTATATTCAAGAATACTATCGCCAAGGTCCAGGCAGGACAATTGTTCATGGACAGATAGAGATCACATGACTCATGACACATAAACTGCCCCCCCCCCACTTACACACACATTACAAAAAACATGAGGTACATTGGATAACCCCTTTAAGATCCAAAACAAGATAGATTGGGGAGGAAACCAAAAGCAGATTCTGCACCAGGCCCAACACTACCTATGACCAGTCCTGTTTTTGAATGACGTTAGAAGCAGGTACTTTATCAAGACCCTCCAGGTGATGTATCATAATGTCTAATGGAGACTCTTGTGCCAGAGAGCCCCCTCTCTCCGTCAAACTCCACAGTTGCCATCATTTCTACTTAAAGGGGTTTATCAAGTTTAGAAAGCCTCAAAATAATTGAGAAATAAAAAGCATACTTGGCACTTGGAATGGATCCCCATGGCTCCAGTGGACAGTGATTGGCTCAACCATCACAAACATGTGATGTCCAATGGGACCAGAAGCACCGGTGACTGAGAGCTACTCCTGGAGCTGTGGGGGGCCTACCCAGGAAGTAAGTAGCAGAAGTAAGTATTTTTTTTTCTATCTTTTTGTAAGAGCTCAATACGACCTCAGCTGCAGTTTCCAGGCCTGGCTACTACAAAGAGAAGTGAGCTGGACTTCCGGCACCTTCTCTGTTGTTAGTTAAGTCCTATCAGCTCCTTAATGTATATAGGGTCCGTAGCACTTAATACTATTAGTCACCCATGTAACCCATTCACCGGATCCAGCGAGTGCAAGCTGCTGCCCGGGGCTAATTTATAGGGTGGTGCAACAAAAATGTAAACTATGCAGGAAGACAGTGAGAGAGGTCGGGGTGTGTGACTATGTTACTGTGACGTCACATGTTTTCACTGCTGTGCTGATCTCCTTTTCTGTACAGAGCTTGTTATGTAGTATGTGATCATGTCTGTATGTACTAACTGGGTCATTCCCTGCTGTCCTTTCTTCACATGGGGAGATGTGGGTCCTCCTCTGCCCCTGTGGATAGAGGGTGAGTGGCATTAGTGGCACAACTTTATGTACATAGTCATCAAATGGTCTGTCCAGCCACTAAAGGGGATGGTCAAGTTTTAGAGATAACTTGCTAATTGGTGGTTATTTCAGTTGTGGGACACACATGGATCATGAGCATATCTCCCAACCATCTTGAATCCAGTGGGACAGTCCCAGTGTCTGGTTCTGTACCATCCGGTGGGAGATATGTACTGGGACATTGACTCTGTCGGCATCTTCTGGAAGCAGAAAGAACTGTTTACAGTGATAGTGCAGGGAGCTGCCAGCAGCTTCCTGCACTATCACTGTGCCTCCTCTCCTAATACTGAATGTAGAAGAGCACAATGTGATAATGTCATCTGCCTGTTGGCTTTAGAGCTACAAAAAGCAGGAGCAAGGGAGAGAGAAGCTGCTGCGGGGGAACAGGTAAAGGTAAGTATCTGTGTTTATTATTTTACAGTGGGAGAACAATAAGAGAGGGGCTGCTAGAGGGGGGCAAAATAAGAGGGTGAGCTTCTGGGTGGGGGCAAAATAAAAGGGGAAGCTGCTAGGTTATATCTTATAGGATCTTATATAATGGTTCATGAGAACAGGGGTCTGTTGTACGGATATAGCTGAGTGCAGTACTTGGCCACTTTTGTCAGTGCCATAGGCAAGGATTGGGGTGGCAGCGCCATGTCTGACCTGTTGCTCCAATCATTTGGGGTACAGACCCCCATTCTTGTTATCCATGTGAGTCCCACCACTGAGAACACCACCAATCAGCACATTATACCCCATGCTATGGATAGGGGTAAGCTTGATTTTTCGCTTTAATGGTTGGACATCCCATTTAAGGGGCTTAGTGGTTATTATTAACTCCTAACTGGGGCCCATCAAGTAGTCTAGCCGCAAAGGACACTTTGGGACAATACCTGTGCCTCACTATACAGCGGAAAACCTGTTCCGGATATTCCAGAAATATCATGATAAGCAGTCTGTGTTACGTCTGTAATATGTAGGTTGTAAATTTGTCAAAGAAATCAACTAATTGTCTATTTCTTCTTCCGTCGTTGGCTTTAAACATATTTCTTGGATTAATTATTAGTCCTGGGCACAGCCCTTTAAGTTCCTCCATGTCATTACACACCTACTGGCTGCCCATAGAGGTAGGTAGCATTGGGCTCCTGCAGCCTCTCCTGATGTCTTATATGCTGGAGCGTTATTACGGCTCACATGATTTTTTTTTTAATGCAGATAAAAGTTTTATGTCTCTACACGTCTTTTTTTTGCATAGCCTTGGGTAAGATTTTGCTTTGGAGAAAAGCCCGGGAAAGATGTAATAGGAATGATGGCGCACAAATGTATGTCTCTCATAGACAATGGGGCACATTTATTTACCTGGTCCCTGCGCGATCCCCGAGGTGCGTTGTCCGCCGGAATGCCCATCTGCCGCGATTCATGAAGATCGTGCGCCCTATTTCCTGCATGTGTCGCTTCCCCGATCAGGTCCGCCGGAGTTCACCATCTTCCTCCCGCTGTATGTAAGTGCATTGGATGCAATACGAATTGATTTGTTAAATCCCGCGCGTTGTCCGAATCCGTCGGATCATCCGTCGGGCCGCCCCCCGCTTTGTGTCACGTGAAAGCCTGAGCGATTACGTGCATCGCAATCCCTGGTGCGACCCCCGAAAATGTTGAAAAAAACTAAGGAAATGCGACCGTGGGACCTTAGTAAATAAGCCCCAATATTTTTAAGACTTAGACAACTGGAAACAATGGGGGTTATTTATCATGCGCTTTGATGTCACTGGCAACATCAATTGCGCCTACTCATCTATCTGCGCCACCACCTGGCATGGAGGTGGTGGAAGGTGAAAATAATTGCACGTCCTAGGGTTACGCTTGCATTTGCAATTATTTCAGGGCTTCTACACCACTTTTGTGGTGTAAAAGTCCTGGTAAATACCCCCCAGGGCATCAAAACAATACCTAAAATGGTTTGGTGGTCCCTAGATATTGCATGATGGCTGAGAAGTTGGCTCAGATTCGGTCAAATCAATATGGGCAGCTCAGTGACTCAATGGTTAGCACTACAGCCTTGGAGTCCTGGGTTTAAGTCCCATTTAGGTCAACATTTGCAAAGAGTTTGTATGTTCTCTCCGTGTTTGATTGGGTTTCCTCCAAGTCCTCCGGTTTCCTCCCACACTCCAAAACATACTGGTAGTTTGATAAGATTGTAAGCCCCAAGGGGACAGGGATTGAATTGGTAAGCTGTGTGCAGCGCTGTGCGCTATATAAATAAAAAAATTAATATTATTATAAAAACAATATTCCACTGGTCTACTAGAGCAACAGATGATCCAGTAAAAGGCCCAGGTTCTAACCCAATACTGGACCATAGAGCCCCAAGAAAAGGACAACCACATTTGAAGGATCGGAGTGTTTTGTTTTAGGATTGTTTAATGCCTGAATATTATTTTATACTACTTGGCGGCATTCTGTATGCATTTTATACTACATGGCAACAAGCTTTATGCATTTTATACTACATGGCGACAAGCTTTATGCATTTTATACTACATGGTGACAAGCTGTATGCATTTTATACTATATTACGTATATGGTGGGGGGGGCGTCTCTCTATGGCTCGTTTTCTCAATTAAAACCTTGTTATTCTAGTTAAATTTTTGTGTTGGCACTTCACTTCAAGTCAGAAGGGTTTGGGTTGCATTTTGGGCACTCGGCCTCTAAAAGGTTCGCCATCACTGCTCTATCCTGTTGTAACTGAACAACCCCTTTAAGCAAATAATACTATCGATAAAGTTTAAGGACCACCAAAATCAAGTATTGTAAACCAAGCACACTTACATAGTGGTTTGTGCCCCCTCTGGCAGGATCTGCTCTTCTTTTAGCTTCTTATTCCCTGGTTCTTACCATAAAAGGTTTTAAAAATGATGTTAATGAGCCTGAGGAGCTTCGGGCTCCAGAGGTGTTAATGGAGCCTGGAGCTCCTCTGGTTCATTTGCATAAAGCCTTTTTTCTTAAAAACAAGGGCATAAGAAACACAAAGAAGAACAGGTCCTGGCAGAGGGGGCACAAATCACTATGTAAGTGTGCTTGGTTGAAAATCCTTAATCCTGGTGGTAGATGTCTTTTTAAAGGATATTTTTATTTTTTTTTAAACGTTTTTATGATCATTTTATTATATGCTATCGTCACGGTGCAGTCATACTTTCTCTTATTGCTCATATTTCAACTCGACAATAAGGGACTGGGCTCCACAAAGGAAAAAGCCATTTGTATGTGAATATTCTGGACAATGGAGGTCATTTGTCTTCTGGAGAGATGGTCAGGTTCAGTTCTATTAATGTTGTGCATCTCCTCCGCTCTAATGTGGTGCATGCACACTGGCGACACAAGCCAGGCCCTCCAGGCTGAGCACACCAGGTGTTCAAGAACAGAACAATTCCCTTTAGAAGACACATATACAATTGCATTCAGGAGATGAGGTTACACAGTTAAAACTGTGACTAGTGCAAGGACCCGGTAACGAGGTGAAGTCGCCTATAGATTGCAGAATTACTGATCCCATCTGTCTGCCACACCATAAATTCCTATAAATCATGATCCAGAGCCTCCTGGTTCATGAAGAATAAAAAAAAGATGAGATATATAGTGAAAAACTTTAAGGGATTGTCCAGACTTTGTAAAACATGGCTGCTTTCTTCCAAAACTGACCACACCTGATCATGGTTTGTACCGGTATTGCAACTTACCGGGGATGAATGGAAAAGAGTTGCAATGCTGGCACAAACCATGGTCAGGTATGGCGCATTCGGGCCACACTACCGTATGGGGGACGTATATACGGCCGATATACGTCCCCCATAGACGGCAATGGGCGCACAGCACCCTACAGGAGCGGCACTGTACCGCTCCGTACCCCGGAAAACGATAGGACATGCCGTGCGCCATAACTCCTCCCTGTGTACTGCCGTTGCCCGCTATGGTACGGTACAGGCGGACAACGGCAGTGTTAATGTAGCCGAAATCTAAATCTGGCGGGCTTTATATCACTGCCAAATTTTGACAAATATATAATAAATCTCCCATATTCTGACATTTTACCCTATTTAGTAAAAAATTGCTGCGACAAGCATCCAATTACTGCACTGTTTTTATTTTGCTGCTCTAAAGAAATGAAAGCTGCAATGTGATTGGTTTGCTATAGCCGACGAGGCAAGATGTTACACATGTAATAAAATATGTAATAAATCTCCTGTATTCGGACACTTTTTCCCCCATTTCGTAAAAAATTGCTGCCCGAAGCATCCAATCACAGCACTGTTTTTATTTTGCCAACTGCTCTAAAGAAATGAAAGCTGCAATGTGATTGGTTGCTATAGCCAACAAGGCGAGATTTACACTTGGGTTGTAAATGAGGCCTATATTCTTGGTTCATCCTACATATATATTTCATTTATCACAGTTACTACACAGCGTGAACCAGTATTTGCCACGTAATGGGCGTCAATTTGAGGAAGATTTATCGGTACAATCTGAGGTAAAACTGTTCTAGTTTCTCATTGCAAGCAATCAGAGCTCAGCTTTCATTTTATAAACTGCTGATGGAAAATGAAAGCTGAGCCCTGATTGGTTGTCGTGTACAACTAGAACAGTTTTGTTCTCAGACATTTTTGATAAAAACAAACTGCATGGAAAGAGATTGGAGACCTTTGCTTCGGGGCCAAGGTCCTTTGGTCCTAATGTTGTTAAGATACATACAATACAATAAAAGTCTGTAGCCGTACATTTTCTGTTAACTCATTTCTATGGCGGAGCGCAGTACAACTCTTTTCTATTTTTAGCGGCCTGGTATGAGGGGGAGAGGTACACGTTCATATTATTCACAGTGTGTAGTAATAATACAGACAAGCTGCTATAAAGACCTGACATTTGCTGTATTCTCTGTTAGTAATGCCTCAGGTGGGCCAGGGTTCTGACATAATAATGGAGCTCGGCGGGGGGGCCCATCTGTGGCTGAACACTAGAATTTACTGATGGTTTTTATTACTATTTAAGGTTTTGATGGATTATGGATTAGTGCTTTTTCGTTATGTGACCTTTGCTGTGTAACTGAACGGCAGGACGAATAATTTCTTCTGGTGTGCCTGTGGTAATTCAGCTGGCCAACCTGAAGACTGGCATCACTACCCAAAGGGTTCGGGATAAGGGGGCATTTACTGCACTGAGCTGTCTATGTATGTCCTGAAACTAGGAGCACTGTGCATGCCAAAGGCTTATAATGAGGATGAACTGGACCTAAGGACCCCAATTGTAGCACATTTTGGATTTCCCAACGACAAGACCTTTGTCAGTCATAAACCTATCACAAATGCTCTGATAAATGTACTAGTGCACCATTTTTACCTTTACTAGCCAGTAAAACTAGTGCACCGACAGATGTGGCCACACCCATGGTGCACTGAGATGCTAATTTGCATAAGTATAATAACAAACATTTCTGCAGAATTACATGAGCAGGAAACATATATCTTAAATAAGGATTGTTTCACTTTTGGGGTGACTCCCTTTACGAATTGAAAAACACCCCATCTAGCAGCAACTAGAAGAAGAGTGAAGATTTTTTTTCCGAAATTGTCCGTATTCCTTTAGTGATGTGATTATGTTGCACTGTACAGCTGCTGTGTCTGTATCATCCATCTCCCTGAGCGGATTATGAGCTCGGCGGTCATGATGTGTAATTGGTAATGTCTGAGTATAATGGTAGGTGGTGACATGGAGCGGACAGGTCGCTCTTGTCCGTTGCGGTATAGGAGCGTTCGCACTGCAGTGACTGAACATAACCAGAGTCGCCCCGTAATACATAAATCCAGCAGCACCTAAGGATCCCTCCCTGTCTGCATCTCTGTCATATTGCAGCAGAAATATCCCTCCCTGTCTACAGCTGCAGCTCTCGTACCTCCCCGGGTGATGTCCTGTATAATGAATGTGGCTGCTCCTTCACTATCAGCCATGTATCTCTGTATACACCACACTGGTAGGGCATTGTATAGTCATTGCATCTTACAGCCTGTACCTACATAATATCCTCTGCCTGGACAGCACACCTATGGTTTCTTTACCATCTTACTATTGCATGTAATGTACATTATGCATTTTTCATTAGAAGATTAAAGTATAACATGCATTATATATACATGTTGCATCTACAAAATTGTTGGCTAATCCTTGGGACGTTTACGTGATCCATTCACAATTGTGCAGTGTTTTAGTTAAAAAACTAAATTAAAATTTTGTTACATCTTCCTAGGAAGGGTTTTTATTTCCAGGGTACTCCAACAAACCTTACATCTTTTGTTATGTTTTAGGTAATGCCAAATTCCTCATAAAATCACATAAAAAAGAGGTTGGCCACTTATAGCAAATTTTGACTTCTCCTTTGAGCCGTGAGTCACATGACCCCTGGGCAGCAGGACTCAGGACTTCCTGTGATGTCCCGTGTTCTGCTGTTGGGTTCTGGGGGAGGCTGTGCAGTCATTACTGTCATAACCAACCCCATATCAATGGTCGGAGAGGTGTGACTGCTAGCCGGGGCCACATGACCTGCTGTGAGCTTTATCAGTTTGGTAAAATATAAATATAACCCTTTTGGGTCTTGTACTTACCCTGTTGAAGATTGTTATCAGTAATATGTTCATGTTTGGGTCTTTAGTTTAGTCCTGATAAAATATGTTCATTAATTTAGATGTTTGTTGTTCTACATTTGTTTTTCTTTAGCTTCATTTATCTCTTTAGTCATGACAGTGAGGAGACATGGAGACTGCCTGATGTGGCATCATTGTCTGGCTAAAAAATTATATTATTACATTTCTGTGGATCTGGATTGTGCAGAGTTTCTTCTTGTCCATCCAGACCTGAACTTGAGTGAGGAGTGGCAGTAAATATGCAGACATTTAGTAAATGTAGACATGTAGACAAGTAAATTTGGGTTTTTTAAAGGGGAACTTCCAAACAGAGGGCGAAATTGTTTATACATATGTCTTTTAGGCTTTATGGCCAAATAACTGTTGCTTTATTGACTTTCAACGTTGATTATCTCCTCTAATGGCCACTCCCTACATAAGAGGAATTGCTTTTAAGTCAGACATACACACCCCCTTCCCTGACTTAAACTATAATAACACAGGAGAGCTGTCTGTTACTAACATAAAGTATCACTAAAAATGTCAGCACCCATTTTAGGCCCATTCCACAAAAACGATATGGAGACCTATATCACCTATGGCGCCCGATCACGGTGCAGATTGTTACCACGCCAGTCGGTCGCTTCTCTGTGTAGGGGAGCTCCTCTACTCTCCTGCATATGGCTGTATGCATGGCCAGGTTACGGCCCAGGCAAGTGTAGGCCTTAGGAGCCTGGGAGGGGGTTGCTTTAAAGGTTATTTCAGTAATAACTTCAATAAGTTCTTAAATAATGTAGACATTTTTTCTTAATCCACAGGATAGGTGAGAAATGTTTGATTGCTATGGGGCCACCACTGATTGCTTGAATAAGGGTTTCAAGCCCTGTGCTCCTTAACAATGCACAACTGCAGTGGTGAGAAGGTGTGGTATAGCTAGGCTAACCACATTTGCCGTATAGGTATCATTCAATTCAACTAACAACCAAGGTGAAAGTTGCTTTGGGTCTTCCCATTGGAGGGTTGTAGTGGATTTAAGTGAATGGACCATTGCCCATTGTGGTAGCATCATCCAGATAATCAACTTTGAAGTGATATGTAAATTGGTTGTATAAAGTCAAGGAGGTGGAAAGTTGTATAAAGTCAAGGTGTGGAGCTCTGAAAGCCTCCACCTCTGTGATTGACATTATGACTTCAGGAGATCTGGTTAGTGATATCTAACTGGATGCAGGACCATCAATTACAGTGTATGGGACGTTCTGAGGAAGAGGGAGCTGAACTTCAATGTTAAAATCTCTGCCTCCTCGACTTTATACAGCCAGTTTACATTTCACTTTAATGGTTTTTTTTGGATGATTCCACCACACTGGGTCATGAAAGAAACACAATCTGGGAGGTGTTCAGCTGTTTGGCAACATCCTGGTAGTGGTTTATTAGGTCTAATTCTGCTGACGGGTTCCCTTTAACCTTAGGGTTAAACACCATGCTAGGGTTTAGTTGTCTTGAACAACGCAACAGATTCCCTTTAATACATTTGCACAAATAATCCAATGCAAATTGGTATTTTCAACAATAACCTATAGAAATGTGCCAACTTACCCCAAAACTGGTGCCCCCTTCCACCACTGCATCTAGCTGCATCAGTGAAGCCTCTTCGCCCTGATCTCTGCCAGACAATAGTCAGTGACCACCCTGTTAAGAAGACGAGGCGAAGACAACGCTCTGTGGTCACTGAGACAGGAAGTGATGTCATCTGATTTAGAGATGACCATATTTTGAGAAAAATAAGGCATCAAACGGCAAAATTGGCTCAATCGTATTCCTAACAATTTCCCACTTAGTACTTTTGACATCATTTCTTATACTAGAAGGCAGTGAAACTGGTTAAACAATAGAGTTTCGATTTAAAAAAAAAAAAAATCTTAAAAAAAAACATGAAAAAAGGCTTCACTCATGAGGGGAAGACGAGACGAGGAAGGATAAGTCATATTAAGACCACTAACAAGGAGAGATCTAACACAGTGACTTGAACTGCTAATGGTATTTTTTAACCTCCCATCAATTCGGTTTCCCAGATCAGAGAGAAGAGGCTGTAAATGAATGACTCTTTGTCTGACATGTGCCCCCTAATGGCTTCCAGCTTTTTAGACGTTTCCGACAGTACATCTGAACATCTAAGTGACATTCCTCAGAAGAGATGAAAAAGGAGGCCTGTTATTTTATTAGCTACAATAGATAATAACCCGCCCCCCCCCCCCCCCCCCGCAGTACGATCCACCGTACGAGCCGTAGAAATTACACTTATTTCCAGCCCTGAATGTACGTTTCCTGTGCCGAGTACAAATTGTATTAATACTTATTATAGTTCAGTGAATAATGATTATTACCAATTACGTGGAGAAAACTACTCATTATATATAATCTCGCAGGGCAGGGAACAAAACATTACGCGGCTTGTCATAGTATCCGCGTCCTATAAATATCAGCAAGAGGCTACTGGCGAGTGTGGCCTGTTATATGATCGGCCTGGATTGCAACTGAACCAATTTAAAGGGGCGGTCGAATGAACTCACACCCCGTTTGGATTTAAGCCAGGCCTTGCTACAGGTCTAGCTTCAAAACATCTAGTCTGCCACTACAGGGGAAATCTAGAATTACACGGCCATTAATGAACATTATTGAGTTACTGTACATTTTAAAGGGGTTTTCTTAGTTAAAATGGCTAAACATGGGGCAAATCACCTAGAGTGGCCTAGGGCCACCAGTAAAAGTCCACTCTTGGGGACCAGCACTATACATGCAAATATTACCTGACAGCCATTCACAAATTCTTAAAGCATAGATGACTCAAAATGTATTTCTCTAAGATTTTCTCCTATCCATTGTCCTGGACAGTTATGGTCCTGGAAAGCCTATGATTGACTCGGGTTGGTATGCAGCTGCACACAGGTCGAGTGATTGAGGAACATGTTGACATTGGCCTCCAATTCCATGGGGGCGCTTATCAGCTGATCGGGGGCAAGGTGTTGGGCCCCGTCAATCTCAAAGGAAATCTGCCAGCAAAATCCATCATGATAAACCAGGGGGACATTACTCATAGATCCAGGCACCGTGACTGTGATAATCTTCTTATATGTGTTATCCATGGTCTTCTGCCTTCTAAAATCAACAGCACAGTGGGGCTCCTTTTTTATGTTCCCTACACATAGGATACAAGGATAGGGGGATACAATATACTTGTTTTGGATGTTGTTAGACTATTTCCCCCCTGTAGTACTTAACGTAGCACCCCATTGTAAATGTGCTCCGTGCTGTAATTTAAAACGCTGTTACTCTGTGAAGGATCTTTCTCTTCCCATGAGTATGAGAAAGTGTAGCAGCCTGTGAAGCTGCAGCACAGAGAGGCTCTGGTATAGGAGTGAATCATAAAACAGGCAGTTTGGGCGGTAGCCTGGGGCCCAAGCCTTCTAAAGGGCCCATGGAC
The DNA here is from genome assembly GCA_019512145.1 of Engystomops pustulosus. Classification (NCBI taxonomy): domain Eukaryota; kingdom Metazoa; phylum Chordata; class Amphibia; order Anura; family Leptodactylidae; genus Engystomops; species Engystomops pustulosus. The sequence goes on from CM033643.1 coordinate 210,175,456, forward strand.
ACCGAGACCATGCACCATATTTTATACTGAGAAGGACCTTCACTCATGAAATCCTTGTACATCTGTTCCTGCTCTCAATAGACATGTATACAAGAGACATTGCAGGACCTTTAAGGTCCTCCAACAGTCCTGAAATTGCAGATTTAGAGCAGGCAGTAGGGACACATCATCCAGTCCCTGAGAAGCTGATTCTAGTACCAAATGTAGGAAGTGATTCCAGAATTGGAGACGGCAGCACAGTCAATCAGCCCAGAGCCCATGGCAGTCTTATCCGCCCCTGCTCTGGTAATGCCCCCTAGGGGCCCTCTGGCTCATTAGCATAATTCTAAAAGTAGATTTTAGAAGGAAGGAGGACATGGATAACACATATAACATTACCACCATCATGGTGCCTTGATCTATGAGTAAGTATTCCTGATTTGTCATGATGGATTTTCCTGGTAGATCTTCTTTACATCACCTTTGCAAAGGATTTGTATTAAATCAACCAAACCTTTTAAGAATTAGTTACAGTAACAGGAACTGAAAGGAACTGATTTTCAGTAGTATAATTTGAGCAACAAATATGCTATTGTGAATAGGCCACAACAGAACAATAGCGCTGCCATTGTGATCTCTGCTGATTCTGTCTTAGTCTACACAGCAAAGCTGACTAGGTAGATGTATATTATTCTCAGAATGGTTGGGGGGGACAGAGTTTAGGACTGAACAATAATAAAACGTTGCCTGACCCTAGCAATGTTATGTAGTAATACCCCTTTAACTCTGCCATGTCTGTATTTAATGCCTATGGTTGCTAAAATGAATCGTGTAGCACTTGAAAACGCTGAACTTTTGTACCCGCTGTGTAATTACGCTGTAATTCATGTAGACTATGCTGTCAATCTAGCTTCTGCCTGTGGTCGATGATGGAAAACCACCTTCTAACACATCTCTTGTATATCTAATGGGAAATCCAGCCGTGTTTATTCTCTGGAACATCAGTACAGGGAACTAGAGTCAGCACAAAGCTCCCCAGTAAGGAAACATATGGGGTGGATAAGATAATGTATGGAGGCACATTTAGGTCATTTTGGGGTGCACTGTGTTGATAATGCAGATGTAGCTGAGCTGAATTTGTCTTTGAACCCTAGTGGAGCATCAATGGCTATAAATCTCCACACGCCTGTAAGGTGGCCCCAATTGGCAAAGTCTCACTTACTAACACTATGAGGTAGCAGAGTTTGTGTTAGTTTGCAAACCCGCAGTAGCACATGCCGCACTCAGCTCTGCTACATCTGGATAGCAGAAGCCACTATTCCGTCCGAAAGACTTACATATACGTGATATGAGCATCAATGAGATGGGGCCGCAATCTAACGACCTTTCACATATAAGGCAAAGAAATTTAAGCTATAATCAGAATAATTTTTTCCATGGAAAAATCAGTCGGAATTTGTTTCCAATAGTAATAGAAGGGAATGCAGGTAGGTGAGCCAAGAAAAGAGTATCATGTACAGTAACTCCATAATGTAGCTCTGTAATCACAATGGTCCCCGTCCTTTTTGTGAGTAATCCAATTACACCACGGGAGAGGCTGGGGACAATCAGATGCAATCCACCAGGGAACAGATTTCCTAGTGTCAGGGTTCGTATCCACTGATGGGCTGAGGCAAAGTCACAGGAAGCGTCATTATAGTTTTCTTACCCCTCTGTGCTCTGTTACGTTGCCTCCCTTCACATAGGTAATAGGGGGATAACATGGACTTGTTGTAGATGCTGCTCCACTATTTGCCCCCCCCCTGTAGTCCTTGGATTAGCACTGCATTGCAAATGCTTCCATATTGAAATTGTCACTTATAAGGTTCCTTTCTGACTTGAAGGGATCCGTCGGTCTCCTCTCGTTAAGACGCTAAGACTAAGGTCTCCTTTAGGGGTAGTCATGACCAATCTTGGTCTATGTACAAATTGTAGGAGTTTTTCATCAAGCAAAATCCAGGAAATCTGAATAGTATCGCTATAGTCCCCATCAGAATATGTTTGTCATATGAGGAATCTGTCCCCATGGGTATCTTAGTTTTTCTGTTTCACTATATAAAATCCTGGGGGAGCCCTATGTCAGGCTGTGGGAGCATCCTTCTAGAAGACAATCATGCATTCTCCAATCATCATGGAGCAGGTGGGTAAAATTTTAAAGGTGGGGATAGGGCAAACTAAAACAGTGCACTAGACAGTGAGGCTAGACAGTCTCACATGATAGGACTCTCTATTCTATTTCTACATCTGGTGTTACTTGCATTAGTATTACATCAGAAAATACGCCAAAATTCAGCACATTTTTAAACCCAACTTTGGCGGCCGTCACACCCAGGCCACTCCCCTTTTAATACTAGCCTCTAAAAAATCTGTAAATTATGTGAAAAAATCTTAGACAGTTATTTTGGCACAAATGACATCAGAATTCTGGCACATTTTTCCTCTCCCTTTCCTCTCCAACTGCTCAGCTTCCTGCTGCACACGACTTCCTGGGCGTTACCCACAGGAAGCAGTAGGGGAGGCCAATCAGCCAATCACTGGGCAGTATTGTCAGATAGTAATTGTGTGCCGAGAGATAACAGGAAGTGAAGTGTAATGGGGATTTGATGGCGTCTGAACCACAGCAACAAAAGTATCAGTGTATAACATTCTGTTATTTTCAGGTTTCCATTTTCGACAATTTTACTAATATCCTTTTATCTTCACATATGACGTTTATTATACCATCTCCCCTTCTGTGATGAAGGGTTTGTTGGGAGGCAATGGAACCTATTTTGTTCCTATCCATATTTTATTAAAACCCCAAAGATTTTCCATCCTATGATAAAAGTGTATTGCCATTGGTTGTATTAGAATGGATTCGTCTTTGGGCCCCCCCCTCCTCATCATCAATTCGCCCATAGGTAAAATAATATGTGACATCACCCAATGTTTCATCAGATTCTCTAATCACCAAAGGGACGTGTAGTTCAATGAACACAAATGAAAGGCAGCGATGTAGAAGAGATACTGTTAAGGAAGATGTAATTACAAGTGGTTCCTGTCATGTAAATAGACAACTGCTGACAGATGGCAGAGTGTAGAAGTCACATTAGTGTGTCACAGATAAATACAGCTTATATGGCGAGTGGCTGGGCCATGGGGAGGGGAGACGGCTCAGGCGCATCACTCATCCCAACCACAGGCTGCAAAAGGTCCAAGGTTTAATTGAAAGGCTGACACTACACTTAGGTTTTATAGGATATAATAGGTACAGAACCCCCACCCTTCCTTTGTAGCGCAGTGTGGAAATATATGACTGCGCTCGTGTCTCCCATTCCGGGCATTATGATCAGCATTGTGTGAAACGCTTTGATAAAAAAGCCTTTGTTCAATAATCGATCCTGTGTGTACTTTGCCGTCGATAAATAAGTGTCTGCAGTTTTACTTTACACCACAGCAAGATGTCATATGGGGGAGGACTGGAATGTGCTGCGTCATACATAAAGACATTTTAAGATGTACTGATGTAGCAGGGTGAAATAGGTTGATTTGAAGCTTTATTTTGTTCAACAGTATAAATGACATGTATTGAAAGGAGTGACATAACATTAATCAAAGGAGTGAGAGTCCTGATAACTCCGTCCATACACAGTGATTTATGCTAGGAGTCATGTTAATTCCACTCACATAAAGTGATTGACAGCTCTACCTGTAGCAGTGTGTGGGCGGAGTAATTAGGACTCTCACTGCCAATCACTGTGTGTGGGTGGAGTAATTATGACTCCGGCTGTCAATCACTGTATGTGGGTGGGGTAATAAGGACTTTCACCGTCAATTACTATATGTGGGCGGAGTAATTAGGATTTTCTCTGCCAATCACCCAGTGTGGGCGGAGTAATTAGGACTCTCACCGTCATTCACTGTGAGTGGGGAGGGAATAATCAGGACTTGCACCGTCAATTACTGTGTGTGGGCGGAGTAATCTAGACTCTCACTGTCAATCACTGTGTGTGGGCGGAGTAATTAGGACTCTCACTGTCAATCACTATGTGAGGGTGTGGTATTCAGAACTCTCTTTGTTTTATAAACCTATATATCAGGATTTTGTGTGTCCTTCTGTAGCTAAATATATTTGCCAACACATCTCCAGTAAGTTCTTCCATGTCTAGAATTTATAACTAGAGAAGGAGAAGGAATTATCTCTTGGGATCCCAGAGATCAGAGCCCTATTGATCTGACGAGTATCCCATATCCTTGGGGATAAGTGGCTGTAATGTCACCCCCCCCCTTCTTAAACCTTGAATAATTTGACAATCTTCTGTAGATTCCACTGTAGATTCAAAGGTTACATTTTGATAAGACGATGGACTCCATCATGGGCTGACGAAATAACCTATGCAAAAATAAGTAAAATCAGATGATATAAGAATATAATCAGTCACATTAGGGGCCGATACAAGCTGCGGGTTGATATTTGGAATATTGGTATATCATAAATAAGAAATTACTAATATATCATGATGTTTTTTTGTGCTCATCATATATGTAGAATAGAACACAAAAAAAAAGAGCAAAAATGCCAGCAGTCCCAAGCGAGGGACACAAGTGTATCATGGTAAGTAGCTGAGCAGAATGGTAATAAGATGTAAGCCACCAAAGAAAGAGCCAACGCAGACTAGATGACTAAGGATCCGCGATTCCTTTTAGAAGTAAGCCTGTGTATGATTCAGCAGCAGTGAGAGGTCTTGTCAGTTCGCCATTGTTACGCCTCCTTCCTTTGTCACGCGCAGCAGACGTGTTAGCTCGGTATCATTCCAGCGTTTGACCGATTTACATGTGCTGGAGGTGGTTCACGTTAAGTAAAGCAGGTTGTCATTTCTGTCACTGCAGATTACATTCCCCGGAGCCGAGGGTTTCTGCGGATCACAGCGTGATTCAATAATACATCCACAAAGTCACGCGTAATCCATCGCCGTACAAGCCTCCATTCATAGAAATAAAAGACGAAATATATCAAACCTATTGTTATTACCAGACCCGGTAAAAAAAGAGGGCACCGAATAAGTGTTCAGCCACGTGTCCCTTTATTGCATGTGTGTCATACATTATTAGGCAGGGTTCACGTTAGGTTTTGTATACACTAAGCGCATGCGTCAGGAAAGCATCTGACGCTTATGCTGAGCGTATACATTGACAATTAGGGGCAAACGGAGGCATAGTTGTGGCATCCGTCTGGCCACTTAAAATTCGGTTTGCCAAAATAAAGCAGGATGGAAAGAGGTAGCAAGCTACATCTTTTCATCCTGCAGCCTCCGTCAATGGACTGCTATAGGAAACGGATGCAGCGTATTGCATCTCTCCCCCCCAGCCTCGCTGAGCATGTATGTTGCTCGGCAGGAGGGAGGACGCAGTGATGTCACTGTCCATATTGGGACAGTAATACACTGGGGGAACACCCCGTTCATCTGCAGCAGTCAATTACAGTCCTTATGGGAAGTTTAGCGGGGTCCCCGAATGACGTATCCCACTGTATATGCATGCAGAGAGATACGTGTGTACCATACGTTGGAAGAACACGTTGGAATCCCCCTGATGTGTCCTTTCGATGTATTACACAAAATGTAAGGATTTGGCTTCATCTCCACAGAAGCATTTGGCTCCACGCTTTACTCTAAATCTGGTGACTCATACATGACGTCTTTGATCGGAGAAGTTCTCTTTCATTGTCTGCTACCAAGCCACCATGTCAGCTTCTTCCAGACATGACTTGTCTCTACATAACACAGTTCTGCCGGACCCTATAGCTCACTATTATGCCCCCACAGTAGCCAATACAGTAACAGGGGCCCCTATTAGCCATTATAGTAACAGTGCCCCTACCGTACCCATATAGTCATAGTGACCCCACAGTATACAATGATCACAGCAGCCAATCGCCATAATGCCTACCACAACAGTCAATAGTCACAGTGCCCCCACAATAGCCAATAGTCACAGTATCCCCACAGTAGCCAACAGCCATAGTGCCCACCACCACAGTCAATAGTCAGTGCCCCCCCTGGTTAAATCCCAGCCCTGTTCTGCTGTCTTAAAGATGGGGGGATAGTGTATCCTCATGGCCCAAACCTCCTTTTCTACTGGGGCCTATTCCTTGTGACCTAGTTCCTTCCTCACGTCACGACCGATTATGTTCCTGACTGTAGGCACAACTCCCATTCACTTTAATGGTACTTGTGGCTGCAGTTTTAGCTCATGGCTACTACTGTTCAGCTGTATGGCCCTAATCATGGAGCCAGAAAGCCAGACAGCTAATTGGAGTAGGGATCAGATTTTGATGGCCATCAATAGAAATTCCTGGCCAACACCTTTAAGATGAACCAAGATGGGCCAATAATTTGTCACAAAGTAAGCCAAACACTAGTTAGCGTAAAGTCAAACAAAAGTGTCCAAACTATTGACTGTGTAGTTTAAGTTTACTTTCCCAAACATCAGTTATAATTAGTAGATTTGCCTCATTACATTTCTCTATAGATCCCTTCAATAAAAATACATAGACTTTGTTACCGTTTCCATATTAGTCCAATTTCCTATTAATCTGCCTGGAATAAAACATATAAAGCCGTCACATCTCTGTTAGGTGTCTGGAGACAGCGAGTCAAAGGAGGTGCGTTAATATGCGCGTCACATTTCCATCGTATTAATCGATTCCCCCTAAATCTAGTGGCAGACATTATTATCTGTTAAATAATCAAGCGGCTGCGCTGTGCCTAGAGTGAAAAGCCTCGAATTAAGGCCGATGAAACATTTGCCTCTGAATTTTCATAAGAAAGATTTTATTTGACATGCACTTAATTGAAAGGAAAGTGATGTAAATTGCTGGAATTGAGAATATCAAGGGTTTTCGGCACAAATGAGGTTACGACTGGAAAGACTGACCCAGTACTATAAGTAACTTTCTTCAAGGTGAAATGTACAGTATATATGAAGGATCGACTTATGCAAACCTTTGGGCACTCCCAACCCCTGTTACATTACATAAGTGGAGATGTATTGATCCACTTCTGACATCATTCAAACCTCAATTGCCTTGTGCCACGTTTACCGAACATTGTTTTTTGACAGTTTCCCAACTAGTATGACAATGGGGGTGTGGTCTCTGAAAAGGGGGCGGAATCTGTGTGCCAAAAATTTAAGACATGTGCCACTTTTTGGCACAAGATACTAGACCAACTAGTACAGAGTAGGACTCAACTACGAGTGGGTCTTAGACTACGCCAGATTTCTCAACAAAGTGTTAAATGTGGCACTAATCTTCTCTAACTGGGTCACCTAGATGCATCTGCCCTATAGTTTTTGGCAGTAAGGTAATTTGAGCCCCCACCCCCCCACCCCCTGGCTCAAATTTAGGCCCCATTGCCCAGTTTTGTATCAACTTCCTGTTCCGGTCTTCAAATGCAGGAAATGCCCAGTAAGCCAATCACTGTGTTGGGGTGACCATTGTGGTATATGATAGGCTAGTCCGAAATTTCTTGTTTACTGAGGGGGATCAGAAGTATAGACTGGTGAAGGCACAATAAGTATCTGAATTTAGTGTAAAAGTTAAACAAAGTTAGACTAAACCATCTTATACTGAGCCATATTCATCAAAGTTCTGTGTATGCTAATGAGCTCTTATGGGTCCGATCCACGCAGACGAGCCATCCGGTGTATTCATGAGATGTCAGTCCCGACCCTCCCTTCTACTTCTACATAGAGCCCCCCATTCACTCCAATGCTTGCAGTTGCACACATTGGGGCACATTTACATACCCGTCCCGTCACCAACCCCCGACGAGAATTTCCTGCATGTGTCGCTTCCCCCACTGAGGTGCGCCGGAGTTCACCTTCTTCTTCCCGGTGCATGCGAGTGCTGATCTTGCGACAGGGGTTGTCCGACGGCCACGCCCCCTATTTGTGTGGCATGCGAGCCAGCGCCAATGCGACACAATCCGATCGCGTTCGCCAAAAACATGTGGCAATTCACCGCAAAACGGAAAAAAACGGCGAAACCCGACGAAAATGTGGCATTCGAACCCTTAGTAAATGTGCCCCATTGTTTCTTACACACCGGCTCATGACATGTCTCCCTTTTTCGGTACAAGTCTCAGGAAAGTCTAAATCACTTTTTATAGGGGGCTCAAAATTTTTTACTTTTTTTGATGGGGATTTTAGTAAAGTTGCTTAGTCAATCTCTCCCACTATGTCACAACTGCATTTCACTTTAAAATGCCCTTTGTAGGGCTATGGAGTTTTTGTGCAAGGCATCCCCAGGTAATGCTCCTTGTGTAGTCTCTAATTACAGTTGTTTGCGGTTTGCGGATCCTGTTTCCAAAGTGTGAGACCAGAATCAATAAACAGAGGAGAAGTTGACATCTGAGGTTAGGTAGGTAGACAGATACAAGTTAGGGCAGGCAATGATTAAGGTCAAGGAACAGTAGGGATCAATAATACACGGTAAACAATTTCACAAATCATTAGGAACTGGTTAGTCCAAGGTTTGATAAAATTGAATAATCGAAGATGATTGGTGCAAGGCACTAACTTGCTGACGTGTCCCTATTGCTTTAAAATGTTGGGCACCCATAATAGCCTAAGCTGTCAATGACATCCCCTGCATGTCAGCACATACATTGTGGGTCAGACGGCCCCATCAGGGGCTCCTCTGGTGGGTAACACAATAATAGGCTTTATAGGTACAGAAGAAGACAACATTATTTGAAGGCTACCATGGTCTGTTGTCTTGGGGTTGATGTTGGCTCCACGACTGATTGTCTCCAGGAACCCTATTCTGAAACTCATTTCATATGCCGAGGTACAAAAGGTACCTCTAGTTCCTTAGATCTTTAGATTGGAAGGAACATAAGAGAAGTTTCTTGAAGTCAAGCTCTTCTTACTTCAGAGTGTCCATCAGCTTCAGGAGGGCTGGTTATTGAGGTCCCTGGGCACAGAAGGTCAATTACAATTGAGATAAGGTCCTGATTAGGCTTGACTTCAGTGCCGAACTCTCCACCTTCTTGACTATTTGCATATTACTTCAAAATTGATCTTCCGAATCACCACCACATGATCTGTGAGGGTTCGGGCAATGGATTACAAAGTTATCAGACAGGATCCCTTTACCCAAATCTCTGGCATTGAGTCAGATCTTGGCTAGTGGCTATTTTTAGGAATATTATTGGAAGCGGATCAACAAGCAAAACAAAGTAGCAAACTGAAAATTCTGGTGTCGAGTAATTCATTGCTAATTGCTTCATATTCAATTACAAGGTGCAGTGACATAGACGATGGCCGAGACGGACAGGGACATTTATCAAAGTGACGCATGTGGCTGCTATAGCAGCGGAGAAGCAGGGCCGGAAGATGAACAATACTCGGGCAATCTAAGAGTCATTTTAAGGGGAGGACTAATTGCAGGGAGACTGCACATTTATATCAATACAGAACACACAGCTAATTAACTCTGCAAATGGATCCTCCAGTAATCTAGTATCAGCCGGCCTTCATTATTCAGCAGCCAAACAGCTCTGCTGGTAATGACATGTGAATTTAGCAGCTTAACCCCTTAGGGATTGAGCTATTTGCACCTTAATGACCAAGCTTTATTTTTTTCCAATTTTTTTATTTTTTGCTTGCCTTTTGTGGGACGAGTTGTATTTTTTAAGTGTCACCTTTGTGAGGTGTAACTTATTGGTTAAGGTTCATTAACTTTTGATGGGGATGAATGATATTTTTTTTTTTCCATAATAAAACCATTTTCTAAAAGCCATGAATTTTTCTTTGTTAACGGGGGCTTAACTTTTGTGGAGTGAGTTAAGGAATTTAATGGTATCACTGTAGGCTACATATGACTTTTTGGTTGCTGTTTATTACATTGTTAGAAGGAAATGATGTAATGTTATTTTACAACTGGGACTTGATCTCGGATATAATACACAGTAAGGTCTCAAGCAGACGAACGTATACTACGGCCTGGCCACAACCTGGGCATAGCATACTGCCGGCTGGACAGGGGGAGGTGTGAGCACTCCTCACCCCTCCTCTTTCCATAGGGAGCTAAATTTCCAGCGAAAGATAGAGCCCGCTGTATTTTTTTTCCAGCGACCACATGGTACAGTGACACACGTATGTGCTCACCGTACCTTGCTTGGCACAATACACGTCTATGGCGCCCTATGCTAGCTGCCATTCGTAAATATAGGGTTGTGTACTACGTGTTCATTGGGCCTAACAATTTGATACAGCACCATGTTCTGTCACAATCAAGGAGGCCACTGTGACCCACTTCTTGAGCAGGATGTGAGTGTTTTTTATAAACCCATTAAGATGCCATGGACCCAGTTGACCATGGCATCTTAGGGGTTTAAATCAGCGTTCTTGCTGAGCTTAGTTGTCAATCACTGCTGCCATTACACACCTCTATTATATCCACATAGCTCAGCTTCCAGCCTTTGGAGTTTCTTTGAAAAACATTTGAGACTTTATTGGTCACTTACTGGCATTGAGGTCATAGGTCTTGGTCACAGCATTGGGTGATTCATAGACAACACAGTAAATGCCAATACTGGGCCAGTTAATAGTGTGCTCTAAAAATCACTTCCCGTGATATAGTCCTGTTTCTGTTTTCTTCCAGGGACGTGTATTGAATAGACTTGGTCGGAACGCGCTGGCCGAGAAGTATCTCCGAGACGCTGTACAAATCCAGAGCACATCACACGAGGCCTGGAAGGGTCTGGGGGACGTTTTACAAGATCAAGGGAAGCACGAAGCCGCCGTAGAATGCTTTGTATCTGCACTAGACCTGGAGTCCAGCAGCCCCGTGACCCCCTTCACCATTATTCCTAGGGAACTGTAATAGTCACAAAACTGTAACATTCCAATTCCGAGCAAGAATTTCTGCAATACTGAATGAGATTTTAGTTTTGTAATACTTTTCATAATACATATTTTTGCGGAAGATTTATTGTCATTTAAAAAAAAAAATTCTATCAATACTTTTTTTACTTTTGCAATCTGGGATAATCTTTACAATTTTTGCAATCTGGGATAACTTTGCATAAATTACTAGTACAATTGAAGACAAGAAACTTTGCAATATTTCCTGTCAGAGGAAAGTGCTTCCTTTTCCACTTACTTTGGTTGGCAAAGAGAACCTGTCACCAGGGATCTCATTTTCACTAAAGACAGGTTGCAGTAGCCCATCACACCTGCAGTGCAAATACGTCTTTATGCTTTTTCTAACCATTTACATTAGAATATAAATGTGTGTTATAACTAACCTTGCATCCTGACAAAATCCTCTGTGTAGTCCCAGGGGTTGGGCTTTGTTTGGATGCATTTCAAAAAACAACAGGTTACTTGTCTGTGCTGCTCACTCCTCAGCGCTCAGCCCCCACCTCCTGGACAGCTGCACCTTCACAGAGGTCACAGTCTCAGTGGGAGAGGGATGAGCTGTACAAGAGCACAAAGGAGAGAGCTGAGCAGTCTGCAGCACAGACAAATCATGTGTTGTTTTTTGAAATGTATCCAAACCAACGCCCAACCCCTGGGACTACACAGAGGATTCTGTCAGTGTGCAATGTAAGTAATAACACACAATTATATTGTAATGTAAATGCTTAGAGAAAGCTGAAAGGTTTATGTGCAATGCAGGTGTAATGGGCTCCTGAAACCTGTGTTTAGTGAAAAAGACAGGTTCCCTTTAATATCCTCCCTCCTTCCTTACTGCCTGCTCAATATCATATTCAAGCTAAAGCTTACTGTGGTGTCAGATTACACAGAAGTCTATGGAGAGGTGAGGGGGAACATTGAGTCACAGCAGCTAGGTCTCCACCGAGCATCATTGGGAAGGAGGAGTTTCTCTTCATTGCACACACACCTGCAAACTAGTTTTTGTAAAGTTGAGAGAGATATTTAAAATAATTTTTTTTTTTAATGTAAAAATATTTTAAAAATTTTTTAGGGAAATGTTTTTGATATAAAAAAATAATGCTGCAGCACTTAAATTTACCAAGATAAATATCAGTATGATTCCTATTTATTTCTTAAAGGAAATCTCCCATCAAGATCCATCATGATAAACCAGGGACATTACTCATAGATCCAGGCACCGTGACTGTGGTAATCTTCTTATATTTGTTATCCATGGCGTCCTCGACTTTAAATTATAATAAGCCAGGAGAGATAACCTCTCTCTTCTCTGGCTTTACAAATTGTTGTTACACTGTGCAGCAGCATATCTCAGTCTGACCCTCCCCCTGCACTCCCTGCAATCTCAGCAGCAGTGTCCACACAGTTGGAGGGGGGAAGTGCCTTCACACCTTCACACTAACAGCCTATGTATCTGCAACACTGAGGAGCTCTGGTAACACCCCCTTCTGGCTCATTAGCATCATTCTAATAGTTGATTTTAGAAGGAAGGAGGCCATGGATAACACATATAAGAAGATTACCACAGTCACGGTGCCTGGATCTATGAGTAAGTGTCCCTGGTGCAATCATGATGGATTTTGATGGTAGATTTGTTTAAGTGATGTATAATCTGAGGGTTATTTGCACTGTTGATGGATATGCAGTATGTACAGGACTGCGTCAGCGATAGACGAGGTTTTAATGACTGTATACTGTCAGCCTTCAATTATATTAAAAGTATTTCAAACATAAAGGATTTGTCTGTGTGTATGATATGCATTATTATTATTATTATTATTATTATATGCATTATACTCCTTTCTATAAGAAGAGATGAATGAAAACACAAGATGATCCATCAGACGTCTGCTGCGGCCCAGGACTATGACTGCGAAACTAAAAGGAGGAAGAATAGATAGAGGAAAAAGAAGACAGAAAAGGTGGCAAAAAACATTATTTGTTGTCTATGAAGAAAATATAGCAAAATACATGTACTTAATGTTTGTTCCTAACCGTTATGGACCGGGCTTATATAACATGAGAGCTGGTGGCGGTCTATTGGGCTGATAAGGCTAGTAACAAGGGGTCTTTCCGCCGTTCAGGGTTGTGGGTGAGTGTTGTGTCATACAGAAGTTGTGTGGACAACTCTAAACTCACTTCCTGCACCTCCCAGAACCCGTGTGGTCAGGGAGTGTCTATAAAAACTATAATTAAGTGACCTTGCATACCCCTCAGCAGTCCGAAAACGTAACGTTTCGTCACAGTGTCACCACTTTCTCAGAAGGGGTTTTGAAATATCTCCAAACCCAATCAACTCCTTTATGGAACCGTGTGCCATAGGATTATACATGATAACTTGTGACATGTTCTAGAGGGGCCCGGATGCCTTTCTTTAGAGCAAAATATCAAAGGTTATGGGTACAAAATTATTTTGTTAAAGTGATGTTGATCCAGGGAATAATTCTGATGCCATGTTGGGGTTGAGAAGAACTTTTTCCTTAGTATGGACCCATTGCCATCAGCCTTGTAGGGATTTCTTTTTGTCTTCTTCGTGACCAACAGCAAAGGACTATAGGTTGCACTTGATGGACCTACGGATTATTTCAACCAAATTAGTCGCCATAATTTTCAGATCTCTACTGGCAGATGTACTGCTCTCTATTGTCAGATGGGTGGTCCTATACTGAGGCAGACAAACTGGCTCCACCCATCTGACAGTAATGGTTAGAAATTGATGAGCTTGATTACTCGGGTACACTGAGGACTTGAGAGATCAACTCCATCAACAACGAAAATCTGCGTCTTTTAATGGAGGTGGTTAATATTATAATAATACCTAATAATTATATTGTTTATCATATTAGATTATCGTTGTTATGCTATAACTATTTTACATGGTTAGTATTTTTTTTCTGTATTTATTGTTAGGGTCTTAATTGGCATTTTGGGTGCTCCAAGCAGAGTAAAGTTTTGGGGCCCAACTAATGCTAAACTCCACCCCAGCACAGTTGCCAGAGATGTATTATGGCTAAATCTGCCCTTTACGGCGGGAGCTGCCATTTTCTCGAGCGGGCGAAGTATTCGTCCGAGTAACGAGCAGTTTCGAGTACCCTAATGCTCGACCGAGCATCAAGCTCGGACGAGCATGTTCGCTCATCTCTAATCATCATTAATCTCTATGGAACTGACGGAACTCTTATGGAGCAATGAGGGGTCGGTTGGACCCCTCGTTTTCGCAATCTGCGGGGGTCTCAGCACTGAAACCCCACTGATCAACAAGTTAGGCCCTATCCTTTGGATCTTTCTTTAATTGCATGTTATTGAAAAATGTACTTATGTGAAGATAATTTCTCATAAATGTAGGCATCTTGTTGCTTGGAAACAAGATAGTTGCCCTTGGATATGACCACTCTGGCAGCAGTGGCCACACATGCTCTAATGAGTCCTGTCTGACCACCTGGATTCAGCTTTCATTACTATAAGATGGCTGTGGGACATTCAGTAACTCATGGACACTTCACATGAAAAAATTATTTGTTTCTTTGTGCAAACACTTCCGCAGATGTGGTCATATCCAAGGACAATCATTTCATTTCTAAGGGACAACATGGCTACATTAATGGAAAATTATCTTCCCACTAGAACATATTTTTAATAAGAACCAATTGAAGAAATGTACAGTATATCTATGTGAAATGGATTACATTGAATGTGATTGCTCAGATAAGAAAACCCCTTTAAGTTAATTCTCTCCTCTCCTCATTGATACTGTTCGGGTGACGTCTGTCTGTGTGTTAACATCACCTTTGGTCACTGAGACATCTGTTGTTTTCTAATCTTACATTGTGAAAGCAGATTAATAGAGCAATGTGATCTCTCTCATTGGATAAGAAGTAATAGAATCATATAAAAAATACAATAGTATAGTTTCATCTGAGTGGTCTTATATGTATGTTTATGTGCGTTATTGTCACAAGGTTTGGCTAAAAAAGAACAAAAAATACTCAACAGAGACCTAATTTTAACCTCTTAGATCCCACTATGAATCCTGTAGCAAAGCCTTTCAGCTGTGAAGAATAAATTATATAATTGGCAGCCAGTAAAAGTATAAGAGAGCCCCCTCAGGATCCATGGACCGGAGCGATCGTAGCCTCAGCGCCCCCTATAGTCACCCTAGTGATACTGATATACCCAATGCTATTAAAGACCCAGAGATACATAACTTTACATAAGATTTAACCAGCAAATAACAAACCTTAAAGCCCCAACACCGAGGTTAGATATAAACTCCATTAGGCTCCACTGACAGAAGGCGAACCCCTGCTCCCTTGTAGCCAAGCGATTTCCAGCTGAATGACATGGACTATGAAACTTTCCAGCAGACAAACACAAGAGCAAAGTTCAACAAAGAGAACAGACTGCAGATTGCAACACTGAGAAAGCATCAGTGACATCACATTAATGTTGGCAACACTGGTATCTAGGGGCACAGTTATTTCTTCACACATATAGAGGTTAAGATTCCAATTTCTTAGGATATTTAGACTTTTGGGGGAATTTGTCTTGGTTGCATGACATATTGTTATAGCCAAGAACAGCTCATAATATATTGCAATATACTCGTTCTAACACAACCATGGACAGGTTGCAACTCACTTTCATAATGCCCCTGTTTAAGGCAACATTGGAGTTTATTTACTAAGGGTCGTGCTACTCACTTTCGTGTGACTGTTAACGGTTTTCGGGATTTGCGCAGCTTTAACAGGGGTTTGCGCTGGGATTGTGTCGCACGCGATCGGATTGTGGTGCAGCTGAGTTGGTTTTTGTGTGACAGAAATCGGGGCGTGTGCCGTCGGACGTTTCGACCAATTCGGACTGTGCGCAGAATTTAACTTTCAATTTGTCGCAAGAAAATGCACTTCCATGCACCAGGAAGAAGGTGAACTCAGTCAGACCTGAGAGGGGAGGCCACACATGCGGGATATCGGACGTACTACAGCGTAGTGCGCTGTCTGCTTCCAAACAGGAGTTTCAACAAAAAACACTTCCATTTTCATTCCATTTTGTGTCCAAATAATATTAGCATATGTTTTTTTTTTACAAGTCTGTATGGCATCTGTTGATCCATATCTTTTTTAAATCTGTAAAAATTTTCTTTTGAAAATTAGATTAGGTTCCCATGCGTTTGAGATGAAATAAAAGACTACGCATCAGGGGCATGGTCTTGGGAAATGGGGTATGGCTTTGTAGTTAAAGTCACCGGTCGTCCCATGACCCATATTGCGGGTGGCGGGCTCACCCGTGTCCCTCTGCGCCCGCTAGCGCATTGCTTGCACGTCTCACCTCTCCTGGCTCCTGCTACAACTTCCTCCGCTGTGCCCGCGCGTTCCTGAATCCTAGGGCACGTGTGCGCCGGCTTCTCTAGATTTAATGGGCCAGCACGCTTTTTAGGAAATGTATATAAGTCTGCCTCTTCCTGCGCACCCTGCCGGATCTTTGTGCCTCATGCCTTAGAGAAAGCTGTGGTTGATGCCTTGTGTTAAAGATATTACACTGGACTCAGACGCCATCTTACATACTGTCGGACATTTTAAAGATTCAGTATCCATTTCACATAACTTTGTGTACTGATAACTGAAGTTTGGGTTTCATTTCTCAGCAAGCAAACAAAGGCTTAGTGTTCACTAGCACTACCTAGTGGAAGGTATCCAGGTGGACATCTGGACATTTGGTTTATGTGAAGTTTCAGTATTTGCATGTAGCCAATAGTATTAGACTCCTTTGTGTGAAATTATCAAATAGTATTACATTTCCTGGGTGAGAACACCCAATTATAGTGGCTGCTTTCCTAATTACACGCCTTATGTAAAGTACCTTATGATTTTCTATAAATGTCGGTACCTCAATAAATTTATTAGTCTTGTTGCTAACTTCCTGCAAGGACAGGTCTTGTCTTTTCATTCAAGTTAGTCACATTCCAGCGCTGGACACAGACTCATTTAATTTGAAAGTCACCTTACAATGATTAGGGGTTTGAGCCCCAGATATAAATCTATGAGACTTGTGCTATTTCTGTGATTTCCCATTGTGACCCCCAGTTCCATTTCCGACTTTGATCCTGTGCTACACGTCCTGACCTCCTGCCTGTCCCCGACTATGAGATTGCCTGCCGTTTCTGTACCTTGACTTGGCTGCCACTGCGGACAAGTCAGGCCTGTGGAACGACCTGGTGGTACCATGCCACAGCAAGTCCAACCGCTTTGCGGCGGGCTCTGGTGAAAACCGGGTGCCACTTAGACTCCGGTCCCAGGTAGTGGCTTGTGTCATCGTCCGCAGTGTTTCAGAGGATCCTCTACCTCTTAGCCTGACAGTTAAAAGTCTGTGTGCCATAAAAAATAATTCTGTCTGCCAATATATTTATTTTCCATTGCACATTGACAACTGTTCCGCTGTTTGTTGCACATAGACTTTTATTGCCGTCCGTAACAGGCTCTAAAATTAACAGTTTTCAAGAAAGCATGGATCAATTGCGAAAAACTTACATGTACAAAAACATAGGGTCAGTATGCTATCCTTGAAAATTATTGGAAAAATTAGGTGTATAAATAATCCTTAAGGCTGAGTCTACATCTTTGTTGAGGATCCCCCCCCAGAGCCTTCTGGCTTATTATCATAATTGTAACAGTTGATTTTAGAAGGAAGTAGGCCGTGGATAATAAATATAAGAAGATTACCACCATCCAGTATCTGCATCTATGAGTAAGTGTCCCTGGTTTATCATGATGGACTTGATGGTAAATTTCCTTTAAGTGTCGGACATTTTCCTTTTTTTTAAGTATTTATTTTTGCATTTTTAAACAAGAAAAACATGTATAATAATCCAAAAGTAACTTAACATAAGGCATTGGACTACAGTTCGGTATTAATAAGACATTAAATAATGTTTCTCTAGTGAACAGCAGAGAGCAGTATAATGTTACTTATCTTTTCCAGTAGACAAAGGATAATACCAGAGCTCTTTCCATACAGAATACCACTTACATGTATGGATATCTTATTCTGTTTATGTAAAGGGTTAATATCTTTGCATTTACTCAGCACTATAGGTGTAGTCAGAGTTATCATTTTTGTTCCTTGTACAATCCTCACTATAAAGCTACAGTCTACTAAAAACAATTCCCTTTATGGGTGTATTCACACAATGCGCATGAAATGCAGATTTTCAGTGCAGTAAACCCACAGCCTAATACAGAAGCAGTGTAGTCATTGTAATTTTAGCAAATCCCATACACAAAAATCAGCATTTCCATGACACAGCAAAAGAGGCAACAAAAAAACTGCTTATTTTGTCTGGATTCTGTTGCATTCACAATGACTGTGGAATTATTGCTGGGTAAATTCCTCAGGTACTTCTTTTCCCTTTGCCTTTGTTCCTTATTTAAGCAGTTTGTGTAAATCGGCTTTCTGTCATGTATCCTGTGATATCAGTGATGTCACAGTACAAGGATAATACACACAGTGATGTCACACTACAAGGATAATACACGCAGTGATGTCACAGTACAGAGATAATGCACACAGTGATGTCACAGTACCGAGATAATACACACAGTGATGTCACAATACAGGGATAATACACACAGTGATGTCACAGTACAGAGATAATACATACAGTGATGTCACAGTACAGAGATAATACACACAGTGATGTCACAGTGCTATACAGCGATTTCTGGGCTTTGCGAATTATTACCGCCAGTTCATTCCACGTTTTTCCTCTCTGGTGTCTCCAATTGTGGCACTTACCAAGAAGGGTGCCAATCCCCGACTCTGGCCTTCGGCAGCTGAGGAGGCCTTCAAGAACTTAAAATCTTTGTTTGCCTCGGCTCCAGTCCTGGTGCGTCCCGACGTTGAAAAGCCTTTTCATCTGGAAGTGGATGCCTCCTCTGTAGGGGCCGGAGCAGTGCTCACGCAGAAGGGTCCCAAAGGCCGCACAGTCACCTGTGGATTCTTCCCCAAGTCTTTTTCCTCCGCAGAGAGGAATTACGGGAAAGGAGATCGAGAATTATTGGCGATCAAGCTTGCCCGAGAAGAGTGGCGTTATCTCCTGGAGGGAGCTCGGTTTCCGGTCAGCATCTATACAGACCACAAAAACCTCCTCTTTTCTGGGCTTTGCGAATTATTACCGCCAGTTCATTCCACGTTTTTCCTCTCTGGTGTCTCCAATTGTGGCACTTACCAAGAAGGGTGCCAATCCCCGACTCTGGCCTTCGGCAGCTGAGGAGGCCTTTAAATCTTTGTTTGCCTCGGCTCCAGTCCTGATGCGTCCCGACGTTGAAAAGCCTTTTCATCTGGAAGTGGATGCCTCCTCTGTAGGGGCCGGAGCAGTGCTCACGCAGAAGGGTCCCAAAGGCCGCACAGTCACCTGTGGATTCTTCTCCAAGTCTTTTTCCTCCGCAGAGAGGAATTACGGGATAGGAGATCGAGAATTATTGGCAATCAAGCTTGCCCTAGAAGAGTGGCGTTATCTCCTGGAGGGAGCTCGGTTTCCGGTCAGCATCTATACAGACCACAAAAACCTCCTCTATCTCCAGACTGCTCAGCGACTCAACCCACGCCAAGCTCGTTGGTCACTCTTCTTCGCCCGGTTCGATTTTCTCATTCATTTTCGTCCGGCCGAGAAGAACATCAAGGCAGACGCCCTTTCTCGGTGGGGAGATGGGGGCTGGTGCATGCTGTGTGTATGAGAGATGGGGGTCGATGCATGCTGTGTGTGTGGGGAGATGGGTGCTGATGCATGCTGTGTGTGTATGGGAGATGGGGGCTGGTGCATGCTGTGTGTGTGTGGGAGATGGGGGCTGGTGCATGCTGTGTGTGTGGGAGATGGGGGCTGGTGCATGCTGTGTGTATGGGAGATGGGGGCTGGTGCATGCTGTGTGTGTGGGAGATGGGGGCTGATGCATGCTGTGTGTGTGGGAAATGGAGGCTGATGCATGCTGTGTATGGGGAGGGGGGGCTGATGAATGATGTGTGTGTGGAGAGATGGAGGCTGATGCATGCTGTGTGTATGGGGAGGGGGGGCTGGTGCATGCTGTGTGGGAGATGGGGCTGGTGCATGCTGTGTGTGTGGGAGATAGGGACTCGTGCAAGCTATGTGTTGGGGGGATGGTGCATGTTGTGTGGGGGGGGGGAGAGTGGGCTTGTGCCTGCTGTCTGTGGGGGAGGGGGGGGGCAGGCTCATGTTGTGTGTGGGGGAGGGGACTGGTGCATGCTTTGTGTGGGGGATGCGTGTGAAAAATCTGTCCATCAGCAGTATGCAAAAAACGAAATGTGAACCCAGTCTTAGGATGATGCCACACGTGAGGGTGCGTTCACACGTTGCGTTTTGGCCTGCATTTTCATTGCATTCGAAACGCATTACAACAACTGAGGAGGTGATTTTCCTTATTTCATTACAATTTACATTTGTAAATGCAAATTTTAACAGTAATGTAATTAGGCAAATCACCTCTCCTCAGCTCTTGTAATTGGTTTCAAACACAATGAAAACTCAGGCCAATATGCAACGTGTGAATGCGCCCTTAGCGTTTTGATTCCGTTTTGTAACGATCAAAATGCATTGCGATGTGCAAACGTATGCGATTGGCAGTCACTGCCCGGTGTCTTGTATTGTGTAAATGCGGGACACCGGGCGCTGATTGTGAATGCATGCATTTGCATACAAACACATATGCAATCTGCTGCAGGCCACCCCAGTGCGTCTTGATTCCGTTACAACACCGAATCAAAACGCTAACGTGTGGCATTACCCTTATTGTCGCTTATGGTTAGTTGACTCCGCCTACTTGTGATGGCCACACCTAAAGTAAATTGGCCCCGCCTATATCATGGGGCCACTTTTAATCTTTTTCCAGGGCCACTTTAAAATCCCAGTCCGCCCCCTGCCTGATGAGCACTTCTTTGAGTGACATTAAAAATTTCACTCTTATAGGGTTTTTTGGGACCTTCTGAGGAATGTCCTTCATAGAGGAGAGAGGAAAATAAGGATTCACAAAATTTCCACAGGTAGATATAAATTATTATAAGAGGTTTTCACAATCATTTGCTATAAATTGTCACATTGTTCCTCTGCCAGACTCCGCACAATGCACTGAAAGAGACATTTCATAATAGTGAAGGGCGGTGCGCCGGAGGTGTTTATTTTTTAATAAATTGGCTTCGTAAACTAAGATTCTGTAAGATATAGAACAAATAAACTACCCTGAGTCCTAAGAGTCACAGCCTTGAGAAGAAGAGGAGCAGGTAAGTAGTGACATTTATATGTAGTTATGTACAAGTTTACACATTCACTAGAGATTTTTCAAAATTCTTTTAAATAGCAATTAACTTTCTCCTAATGTAATAATGTTTAAATTGTCAATAAGGGAACATTTCCAAAAAAATATAAACATTTGAAGAAAAAAACAACATAGTAAGTAGTTATTTAAAAAAATGATTTGGGTCCAAGACTAAATGATAATTGCAATGATGTGCAGTGGCTTCAGTCTCCGTCTAACCAGCAATATCTTTATATAGTTATACATGTATATACAGGGCATATATGGGGCATTTCATCTCATAAAGCAGGCTAAAGGGGTTCGACACTTTATCTCATATTTTTTGTAAGGTGTTTATAACTGTGTGGGGCAGGATATTTGTGTCCCTCACTCTGTAGAACCTAACAAGTCCATATATTGCTAGGACTATTACTAGGACTGTTACTAGGGATATTACTAGGAGTATTACTAGGACTATTACTAGGACTGTTACTAGGGATATTACTAGGACTATTACTAGTGCTATTACTAGGAGCATTACTAGGACTACTACTAGGGCGATTACTGGGAGTATTAAGAAGATTATTACTAGGACTATTACTAGGATTAATACTAGGATTAATACTAGCCTAGTACTTGGACTATTACTAGGAATATTACTGTAAGGTGTTTATAACTGTGTGGGGCAGGATATTTGTGTCCCTCACTCTGTAGAACCTAACAAGTCCATATATTACTAGGACTATTACTAGGACTATTACTAGGAATGTTACTAGGGATATTACTAGGACTATTACTAGGACTGTTACTAGGGATATTACTAGGACTATTACTAGTGCTATTACTAGGAGCATTACTAGGACTATTACCAGGGCTATAACTAGGAGCATTACTAGGACTACTATTAGGGCGATTACTGGGAGTATTAATAGGATTATTACTAGGAGTATTACTAGTAGTATTAATAGGATTAATACTAGCCTAGTACTTGGACTATTACTAGGAATTTTACTAGGACTAATACTGGAGAGATTACTAGGACTATTACTAGGACTAATACTAGTGCTATTAGTAGGACTATTACTAGGACTATAAATAGGACTGTTACTAGGATTATTACTAGGGTTATTACTAGGGATATTACAAGAGCTATTACTAGGACTATTACTAGGACTATTACCATGACTATTACCAGCCTAGCACTTGGCCTCCTATTACTTATCACTACTGTCTGTTCTTATGCGTAAAAACTGCTGCTTTCTCTTTCTTCACAGCAATGCGGAGTCTCTGGATCTCTCAGTTATGGATATTGGCTGCAGTATTTTATGGTGAGAGATCACATGATGCTGGTTATTTATTCTGGGTGATTTTCTAGTACAAGTTACAGTAGATTCAATGTAATGAAACTTTAGTAACCAACGCATGCATGACGTAGACTGCAGAACATACTAAGCTCCCTATATACTCAGTCAAAGGGTCCTTTAATAAAAACAACATAGGTAACATTATAATTTTAAAAATAATCACCAGAACTCCTTGCTGGTGGTAAATTGGTTATAGCTTTATTTTTTTTTCCACCATAAACCCACAAAGCTAAAACATAAACTTTGATATTTCTGGACTCCCAACTGGCAAGTCGGCCAGACGAGCATCACCAAATTTTCTCTTTCCACCAGCTATAACTTTATAAAAGACTACAAATAAAATGTGAAAAACTGAACATCAATATATTAAAAAGGGGAGGGAGGGCGTAGCTACTTTGAGTTCTGTGGTGACAAGAGGGAGCCGGACCAGAAATACTGCCTTAAATACCCAGAGTGTGCCAAAATAATGAGGAACCACTTGCTAAGGTAGGAAATGAGGGGTGAGTGAAACCCTGAAGTATCTGCCCACTCCCCTTTATTAAAGTATAAAACTGCCGATTTTGTGAGAATTAATCCCTTATTCCTAGATCAGAGACAGAGAGGCCTAACAAACACAAGGCTAGGTGTAGTGCCGCAGTCATAAGGAAATATCAGTGTAGGACAATGCAAACTAGGAAACAGACAGGAGAAAAACCCGACCAGATAATAAACCTCTAACCAATCACATGTAGATATTCTTAGCTAGAGGTAGTTATGGTCAGTAAGTGTCTCCTCCCAGCACCAGGAGCGAGCAGACCCTGGGAGGAGAGGAGACGGCTGCTGTTACTCAGAGAGAAATATTTGGGAATCACACGTAAATCGTCTGCACTTAATAGTACCTGTACCTTGCATCCTGTATCCTGCCACCAATAGGTGGCACTGCAGGGAAATTGACAAAGGACGATTTGTAATCCCCATTGATTACGGTTGGTCACTGAAGGTCCCAGCACCTTGTGGTCAGATTATTACAAAGACACTTGTCAGGGATGGCGCAAAATAGAGATCCCCTTAAAGGATGGGATTTTATATATACAGTATACAAATCTTTGTATGGGTTTTATTTATGAGATAAGGAATTTTATGAGCCCCTTTGGGGACAGGTCCTTATGTGGGTTTTCATTTCTGATGTGTGATTTCTAGAATACGTTGATCCTGTTTTAACAGAAATGTAATTTCTCTGCTTTCATCTCAGATGCTGGTGGAGAAATATCAATATCAGGTAAATGTACTGAAAATCATTTCTTTTCAAGATCTTGGGTTAGGAAACAAGGACTTTTGTGATATGTTGACTACTTCGTCTGTAACTGGCTCAGAGGAAGAGAGCGAACAGGGTAAGATACTGGAGAGAAGGGGATGAATGGAGTGAGTGTTTTGAGAAATTATTTCTGGGCAAATACAGTCAGGTGGCCAGATCTTCAGCCCCGAGGTCTGTGACAGGTGGCTGCACCTTTGGTATTAATAAGGTATGATGCTTTCAGGAATTTAATTCCCCACCACACACACACACTGTCACCTTGAGTGGGTATTGATTGGACCACTCTCACCCTACACAACACATTAGCTATGGCCTGAACCAGTTGCAGGCAGGACCTGGCAGAGAACTGTATGGCTACACAACTAGAGGCTGAAGACTATATCCCTGCCAGAACTTGATTAATCCTCTCCACTCATGGATTACACCTTGCAAATTGTGTAACATGTTCTACAAAGCTAGTAATAGAAAAAGACCAAGGGAATTAGAAGGAGAATAAGGGCTCCTGGTGGGAGAATATTCAAAATCTATTAAGCTAAGGTTAATACCTAAAAATATATGCAAAACCGGGTCTTTTTCCTTACTACCCAGCAAGTTGCACATTTTATTCAATCAGGCCCCACTGTGGCAACTGTGGAAATAAAAAGATGATACATTGGATTGTTTTTAAAACCATAACTGGAGAAGAGATTTTTTTTCTTCTTTTCTTACAGGACTAATATCTGGAGCAACGTGGGCTGTTAATTCCAGTGAGTTTAATGTAAAAAGTATTTGTTTATAGTGTAAATGATAAAAACCTAAGGGGATGGTTTGGGGCACAAAGAAGGACATACAGAACAATGATCACTATAATGAGCCCCCCAAAACTGTCACATGTCTACTTGCCTCCAATATCCTAGGTGATATGGGACAACTATGAGGATAGTCCCTCCATAAGATTCCGAACTGAAACTTCCCATTAAAAATAGGGTGTGAACAGCTCTAAAAGCGTTTTTTCTTTAAGGACCAACTGGTGTTTTCATTGATCTCTCTTTGGGAACTTCATTCAAATTTGTGCTGGTGTCAAAATGATAAAAAAGCATCAATTTGGACATTTGGATTTTTTACCTTGGAGATACCTGATATGTTATGACTCTAATTATTTATTTTTGCATTATAGGGACAGGGGATTGATTAAATGTTTAAGGCTTTTAATAGATTTTTTATCTTTAAATTCTGTAGGAATGTAACCCTAGGGGGTCTGATTGATTATGCAAGTAATACACCTGTAATAGTGCCCTCTTACATTACTACCATCACACAAAGCACATTGTCATACTGAACATCTCCAGAGGTGGCGCTGCAGGGAAAAAACTCCTTAGTTTGCCCTTAAATTAGAGCTGATCACTAAAGACCCCAGTGGAATGACACCTGGTGGGTAAATTATTATCAAGGAATCTGTCTGTATGTGAGACTTTATGAGCCTTGTTAGGAACAGGTCAAGTTCCGGGGTTATGATGTCTACAGCTGGAATATTGTGATATTATTTTCCGTAAAGGTCATTTCTGTTTTTGTTCTCAGATGCAGATGGACAGCAATCAATAAATATAACGGGTAAATGCACCAAGGAAATGTCTATTTATGTTTGAGGACAATATTTTGTGATATGAGGAGCAGGAATATGTATCGAAAAGTGTCAATTGCAATTCTTAATCAGGAAATCCCATCTTGTAGGATACCGATTGCCCAGAGTGCACCAATTACTGCACAAATGTGCAGGTTATTAAATACTGGCGCCCCATGCACTGCTCAGGAAGTGGGCGCTATCCTTTTTTAGGTGCCGATTTAACATAGAGCATTATATTATATTGAATGAATGGCAAACTCAGAATAATCACTAACAGCCCCTTTAGGTGCCCATTTTTCTGTCTTGTTGGACACAAAACTGGCGCAGACACACATTCTCACTAGTTCTCCTTCTTCTTCCCGCTGCATGTAAGTGCTTTGTCTTGCGACACAATTTGATTCTTAAATCTCACGCTCAGTCCGAATCAGTCGGATCATCCAACCACCCGCCCCCCGATTTCTGTCGCATGAAAGCCAGCGATCACGGGCGACACAATCTCAGTGCAAACCTCTGTTAAATGCCTGTTAAAGCTGCGCAAATCCTAAAAACAGTCCGACGAAAGTGCAATCCACGACCCTTAGAAAATAAGCCCCCATGTGTCATGTGTACAAGCATGAATAAATCTGCCCCTGTGAGCCTATGTATGACTATAGTATATAAAATTAGAAATTTGGTCCCAATGTTTTATATTGCCCCCAATTGACACCCCTGGGGCTAAAGAGCTAAGTTCGCATTTTAAAACATACAGGGGCACATTTACTAAGGGTCCAAATCGCGCATTTCCGTCGGGTTTTCAGAATTTTACCGTTTTGCGCCAAATTGCCCCGGGATTTTGGCTCACGCGATCGGAATGTGGTGCATCGGCGCCGGGTTGCATGCAACGGAAATCAGGGGGCGTGGCTGTCGGAAAACCCGACGGATTTGGAAAAAACGTGGTATTTAAAAAAAAAATCAGGAAGAAAAAGGTGAACTCCGACGGACCTCGTCGGGTCTTCCGACGGAAATCGCCGGAAGACCCGAATCCTCGTCAGAGAACGCGTCGCTGGATCGTGACAGGACCGGGTAAGTAAATGTGCCCACTGTTTACAATTACGGAATTTGTCACAAATTTCTATAACTCAGTTTAGTTCAAGTTCAGCTTTTTATGTGATCAGGGAACATTCACAGGGAAATGAGGAAACTCTTGTAATAAGGGGATAAATAGGACGGTTATTCAGTAATAAGCTGAAAAGTTTTTTCTTCGATTCCTACAGGAGAGATATCTGGAATGATATGGGGTGTGAATTACAGTGAGTATGATAATATAATAAGTATCTGTTTTCAGTGGGTAAAGTATAAACACAACCTAGTAAATTTAGCATTTTATTTTCTAAGATGTTTAGAAAAATTTAATTATTCATTGCTAGAACCACCTAGAACGGTGGGACTCCAGACGCTACCTGTAGTGGCTTTCTAGCAGGCCATGCCAGAGGTTTGGCTTCATAGAAAGAATGTCAGTAACTGACAGCCTAATGCATTGCTTAGTGTGTGTATTACCTCATAATAGAGAACAGTTGATATCCTGCCGGTGCTCACTTATGGCCCCCTCATAAAAAAATAAAGTTTACAAAAAAAAAAGTACAAAAAAACTGTTAAAGGAAATCTACCATTTGTATTTAGACATTATTATGATCACTGATCTGAGTGGTAAAAACTACAGACCTTTAAGTGAAAGTATCCCCCCAAACAGCCACATTACCAAAACAAAAGTAAGCTTTTGTCCCCAAAAGATTTCATTAAACATATGAACATTTGTTTTTTTTAAATTCAATAAATTTGGTATCACTGTGGGTGAATTGACTCAGAGAATAGATGTTGTTATTTAGGTTTCACAAAAATCTTTTATTAGAAAAAACAATGTCATATTTGCGTTCTTATTTAAATATACTGCACAGAAAGGGTTAATAAACCCTTCAACAGTAGGACATAAAAAGAAAAAACAAAATGTAGTACGTTTCATTGCGAAACAAACCAGACTCCATCTAGATATGTTGACCAGAAAATGAAAAAGTTGTAGCTTGTGGAAGCATGGAGAAAAAAAAAATGAAAAATCGCCTGGGCAGTAACAGGTGCCGAGCTGAGGGGTTAACGGGAACTTGTCATCAGAAAGTTATCCAATTAACCATTACCAGTATGTTGTGAAGCAGAAGAACACCTTCCAGATTATGTTCCTTTCATGGCTCATTATTCAGTAAAACAACTTTAAAGTGAGATGTAAATTAGTTGTATAAAGTCATGGAGGCGGAGAGAGATCAGCATTGAAGTCAAGCTCTCCTCACCTCAGAATGAAGGAGATGTCTGGATGTTGGGCCCTCAATTACAGTGAAGAGATCATTCTGAAGTCAGGAAAGCTTGACTTCAGTGTTACACTCTCCGTCTCCTTGACTGTATACAACCAACTTAGATCTCACTTCAAAGTTGATTTTCTGAACGTTGCCACAGCGCTAAGCCATGAAATAGACATGATCTAGGAGATGTTTGGCTGATTGATGACATACTGGTAGTGTTTTATTAGGTCAGTTTCTGCTGACAGGTTCTCTTTCATATGAAGACATATGTTGGGGATTCCCTGTTCTATTATAAGTTATTAAATATTTCAAGTTGAAAAATTGGTATGTATATGTGGACATTATATACGCAACAATGACAATTCCTTCTGTTCTCAGGTGCAGAATCAGCTGGAGGTAAATGGACTGGAGAAATTTCAATAATGTTCAAGATTTGATGGTGAAATCAGGGCAAAATTTTGTGGTGTCTGTTTATGTAATGATTCATTCCCCACCACTAGGACCTGGTTGGTCTTTCATGGGTTCCATTTTCCATTCTATTGTTGTAGTGTGTATTTTCTTAAAACATGTCCTACTACAACCCTGGAGATGAAGTCACGGCCCCTCATCAACCAGGGTCAAGCTCTTCTGAGTTTTAGAGATTCATTCCCCACCACCAGGACCTGGTTGGTCTTTCATGTGCTACATTCACCATTCTAATGTTGTGGTGGGTATTTTCCTAGAGAACATGTCCTACTACAACCCTGGAGAGGAAGTCACAGCCACTCATCACTCAATGGATCAAGCTTTTTGAGTATTTCAATCAAGACTCTCTGCTCCTCTTTCCTTTTCTTCTTTTCCTACTCTGACCTGAGCCTCCATGTTACATCCATTGCGTTATTCGAATACTGCAATGACAGCTATTTTCGGACAGTTTTATAGCAGACAAGGCTTCAAGAGGACATAAAAGACTCTTTACCCTTATTCTACCTCCACTGCAGTGGAAAAATAGGGCAGACACCATAGTTATCCCTGGCATATGGGTTATAGCAGAATCATATACCAGACAGGACCAAGTCTCTCACTACTATATCTTAGTAAATTAGGTTGGAAAAAGATGCAAGTCCATCAAGTCCAACATACAAGAATGAAATGTTTTTTTTTCCATAAACCATGATATTTTATTAGTAGAGATTCCTGGCTCAGGTCACCAAAATTAAGTTTACCATCCACCAATACCCCCAAGTCATTTTCAGTTGCAGCTTCACTAATCAAGTAGCTGTTTAGAACATAATTTATTGTTTCCACAGACCAAATGTATAACCTTGCATTTATCTACATTAAACATCATCAGCCATTTCTCCACCCATTAATCCAGGTCTAACAAATCCCTCTACTGGCCTTGGTATTAATTATTTAACAGAGCATAGTATCATCTGAAAATATTGAAACTCTACTGTGTAAACCATCTAAGAGGTCATTATTAAAAGTATTAAAAATAAGGGACCCCAATACTGACCCTCGTGGCCCCCACTGGTAACTTTAACCTAATCTGAGAATTATCCTTTAATGACAACCCTCTAAGTCATTTGATACCCCAAATACACAGATTTTACCCTAGTCCCAATAATCTCATTGTGATATTCACACA
Source organism: Engystomops pustulosus (assembly GCA_019512145.1). Classification (NCBI taxonomy): domain Eukaryota; kingdom Metazoa; phylum Chordata; class Amphibia; order Anura; family Leptodactylidae; genus Engystomops; species Engystomops pustulosus. The sequence goes on from CM033643.1 coordinate 210,204,934, forward strand.
ATAAAGATCATTTTTAACCACTTACTTTTGCAATTTCAATCAGTTTTTTTTTTGCTGTCTTTGGTCCTTATAAGCTATTAATGAAAGGACATGCAGAAATTATATCTGTGAAATGCTGTATTTTTGTTAATAACAGTGGATAAGTGAATCTGTTATTGTGTTATCCCGGATTTATTTACGAATTTTGTTTTCATAAGAATACCCCATTAAAGAGGACCTGTCACCCCCCGAAAATTGCACTAGGAGCTGCTTACTAAAGTAAGATGCAGCAGTGTTACACTGCTAGCGTTATTGCAAACCTCCGATATTGCTAACAAACACCTCTGTGCGGCTGGCCTATGGAGTGAGCGGGGCAGTCCGGGGAAGAGGCAGTGCCTCGGACTAACCCCTCATGAATACGCTGGACCAGTTTGTGAGGACCGGTGTTTGTATTGTACAGCACGGCAGTGTCTGCTAGCGTTATCAGAGGTTTCCAATAACGCTAGCAGTGTAACACTGCTGCGTCTGTTTTAGCACTAGGAGCTGCTTAGTTTAGTAATCAGCTCCTAGTGCTGTTTTTGAGGGTGACAGGTCCTCTTTAAAGGAGTTATCCAGCTGTTAAAAATTACTGAGGGCCTGGCTGGGGTGGGCTAGTTAAATTTAATAAACATCTACTTACCTCGTCCGGTGCCGCTGATGTCCCGCGATGCGGTCCCTTTGATCCGTGCCCCTGTTTGTTTACAGGGGCACAGAAGTCGCGTACAGGGAGCTTCCAGTCCGCGATGTGGCCGGCTCCTCCCGTCCGTCCCTGTCTCTCAGCGTTGTAAGCGCTGGGAGATGGTGTCGGATGGGAGCTTCAGGCCGGCCGGAAGCTCCCTGTGTGCCCCTGTATACAAACCGGCACACAGAGGAGACGGGCCGCGGCGCGGGACATCGGCAGTGCCGGACGAGGTAAGTAGATGTTTATTTTGTTTAACTAGCCCACCCCAGCCCGGCCCTCAATATTTTTTAACACCCGGATAACCCCTTTAAGGAATCTCCAAATATTTAAAACAAGGGCTGTCTATCACAGTACATAATTCTTGTAGCCGGTGGAATATGCCATCTAGTGATTTGTCTATTTCAGTGGTATTGAGGTGGCACTGCACCACTTCCTTGGTTAAGCAGCCAACATATAATAGAAAATTTACATTATTCCTCATTATGTCTTCCACCAGGGGATTCTCCTGGGTTAAGACAGTTAAGAAGGTGACATTCAATAGATTGGCCCTTTCTTTATCTCCCTCCAGTACGACCCCCGGGTTATTCATCAGAGGGTCCACACTCTCCATTTTTAGCTTCTTGCTGTTTATCCCAAATTATTTGGGGTTACTTTTACTTTCAGCCAACCTAACTAGGATCTACACACTTGAAAATTCTGATTTGTAAATTTCTTCTAAGTAATACTCATAATAATGATAAAAATCTTTTATTTCCTTAAATCAAGACAGGGTTATGAGAAAATGTAGTATTCCACTGCCCCGAAAAAGTCCTGATTTGTTGTTTATTCTTACAGAAGAAATATCTGTATTACTTTCGGCTCCATTGACACTTTGGCCTAGTAGTAAGTATAATAAGTTTATGTTACCCAAACGTCTGGGGTAAATGATACCTAACTTCAGGTAACTTAACATTTTAATTTCCCAGCGATTCTATACATTTGATAACTGCAATGTGATATATTTCTTTTATACTATAGTATTTTGTAACTTGGGTCATTTATATTATTTGGATATAATTTGGGATCTCTGAGAACAAACTAAGAGTCTTCCAGTAAAACCTGCTGTCTACATTTTAAATAAGAAGTTGTATGATGAGTATAGAGAGATTATAATAATTGTTCTCTTTTTATTACAGCAGAACCTCAAAGGAGCCTTGAGGCACCAGAGCAGTCAAGTAGGGGGCGTCATCTGCTGTGAACAACTCATCATGACGCATGGATCATACATACTATTTTCCTATATATAATGGGGCACATTTACTTACCTGGTCCTGGCCCGATCCCGTAGTGCGTTGTCCGACGAGGATTCGGGTCTGCCGCGATTCACAAAGGTCGTGTGCCCGAATTCCTGCATGTTTCGCTGCTGCGCCGAGGTCCGCCGGAGTTCACCTGCTTCTTCCTGGTACATGTGAGTGCTTGGTCTTGCGACACAATTCGTTTTTTAAATTCCGCGTTTTTGTCCGAATCAGTCGGGTTGTCCAACAGCCTCGAAGCGCCGATGCGCCAAAAACCGGGAGAAATTCGGCACCAAGCCGAAATATTCAGGAAACCCTACTAAAGAGCGGCGTTCAGACTCTTAGTAAATGAGCCCCAATATATACTGTAATGAACCTACCGTGAGCAGATAATTTTAGATGTCTTTATTGTTTTTTCGTTTTACTTCTTTCCTCCCCTCCTTCTACAAGTCAGGGCTTGATTTTCTGTTGGATATTTCCATGTACAGATCTGTATGAGGCTCATTATCTGCAGGACAATATGTAATTACTAGTGGATAATACCATGTAATGTATTATCTGGTAATACTTTTGGTATCTGGTATTTTCTTAAGGACGTAGTTTTCAAGGCTTTCACTGCACAATCAAAATGTCACAGCTCCTATATTTTTGGCCTAATGCTCTCACTGACATTCTAACTGTTTAATCGTTGAGGAATTAGACATAGGCGGACATGTATCTCAGGTTTTTTTTTCTTTGGTGTATAATTGAAACTTTTGCAAGGTCCCTGTCACGGGTGGTCCCGCGATCCCCGTCACGGATCGCGGGCTCACCCGTGCCGTCGGTCCCCCGCCAGCGCACCGCAAGCGCTACTCACGGGTCCCGGCTCCTGCCCCTCCGGCGTCGGCTCCGTCTGCAGCTTCCTCGTCCCCTTCGGCTGTGCGCGCGCGTCCCCGACAGCTAGGGCGCGCGCGCGGCAAGTTCTGTAAATTTAAAGGGCCAGCGCGCCACTAATTGGCGCTGGCCTTTTCCCTTTAATTATTTAACCCTGCCTCTTCCTGTTTCCCTTGCCGGATCTTTGTGCCTTGCGCCCTAGAGAAAGCTGTATTTTGATGCCTTGTGCTGTTCTTGAGATTTCCTGTTGTGACCCCAGTTCCGTTTCTGACTACGCTCCTTTGCCGCCTGTCCTGACCTGTTGCTACGACTCTGACTACGAACCTGTGCTGCCCGTCCTGACCTCCTGCCTGACCCCGACTACGAGATTGCCTGCCGATTCTGTACCTCGACCTTGGCTGCCACTGCGGACAAGTCACGCCTGTGGAACGACCTGGTGGTACCACGCCGCAGCAAGTCCAACCCGCTTTGCGGCGGGCTCTGGTGAAAACCGGGTGCCACTTAGACTCCGGTCCCAGGTAGTGGCTTGTGCCATCGTCCGCAGTGGTTCAGAGGATCCACAACCTCTAAGCCTGACAGTCCCTTTTGTGCCTTATGTATGGTCATGTCTTTTTTCTTGTGATGCATGTTTAGTTTTTCCTGTCATGGAGGGGCATATTTTGGCTTTATTTTTTGTTGACTTTTTGTTGCAAATGTCTCAAATCCCCATGGACACAAGCCATCTGAGAGGGTTTTATATAGGAGAGAATAAAAGCCATGTGAGGGGGTTATATACAGGAGAGGATACAAGCCATGTGAGGGGGTTATATACAGGAGAGGATACAAGCCATGTGAGAGATTATATACAAGAGAGAATAAAAACCATGTGAGGTGAGTTATATACAGGAGAAGAAACAAGTCATGTTAGGAGGTTATATATAGGAGAGGAAACAAGCCATGTTAGGAGGTTATATACAGGAGAGGATACAAGCCATGTGAGGGGTTATATACAGGAGAGGAAACAAGCCATGATAGGGGTTATATACAG
>CM033643.1:210213509-210232406 GCA_019512145.1 Engystomops pustulosus
ATCCATGAGTGTATATCCTGTACTGGTGACATCACTGTGTGTATTATCATGTACTGTGACCATCACTGGTGTATTATCCGTACTGTGACAGCACTGTGTGTATATCCTGTACTGCTGGACATCACTGGTATTATCTGCCATACTGTGACATCACTGTGTTGTATATCCCTGTACCTGTGACATCACTGTGTAGATTATCCCTGTGTACTGGACATCACTGTGTGTATATCCCGTTACTGTGACATCATTTTGGTGTATTATCCCTGTACCTGAAATACAACTGTGTTATGTTATCCACTGTACTGTGACATCATCTGGTGTATTATCCCTGTACAGTGACATCACTGTGTGTAGTATCTGTACTGTGACATCATGTGGTGTATGTCCCTGTACGTGTGACATCACTTGTGTATGAATCCAAGCTGTACTGACATCACGTGTGTGAGTACCCGTACTGTGCCCATTCCTGTGTATATTATCCCTGTACTGTGACATCACGTGTGTAGATTTATACCTGTACTGTGATACATAAACGGTGTGTATTGCCCTGTACTGTGACCACTGTGTATATTTCTCCTGTACTAGTGAAAACATCGTTGTTATCTCTGTGACTCACTTGTCGTAGATCCCGGTACAGTTAGCCACTTGATGTGTCAGTGTAATCGCTGACTGTGACAGTCACGGGTGTATGTATCCGTGTGACATATGGTGTATATACCGTCTAGTACATCACTGTGTGTATATACCCTGTACTGCCTGGACAATCACTGTGGTGATAATGAATCGCCCTGTACCTGTGACAGCACCTGTGTTGTTGTAGTCGCCTGGAAATGTGAACTCACTGTGTTACGAGTTAATCCTGTACTGTGACATCACTGTAAGTAACTATGGGGCCTGACTTTCATGTGTGATCATACCCCGTACTGATGAGACATTACACAGAGTGTGTGTATATCGGGCTGATCTGTGCAATACGGGATATCACCTGAGGGAAGTCCTATGTTAACCTACAGTGGACATACAAGGGTGTGATTACATCGACCAAGGAGTACTGTGACATCGACCCTGTCTGAGATATTATCAACCGTGAGGGACGAATCATGGTAGTGTGTTATATCATGACGAGGAACATCTTACGGTGGGTAGATCCCACTTGGAATGGGACATCACTGTGTGTATTATACCCTTTCTTTCATAATTAGATACAATGCAACTGGGTGGCATATGATACGAAGCACGCGTAGACCCCATACACAAGAGAATAATAGTGAGTTGATATGATTCATGTATCTGGTACTGAGAGCCACTGGTGATTATCCGGTAAGTGATGATATGGGCGTGAGTCGACTCACTGTGACATCACTTGATAATACTGTATGTGGACTAATCTGGATGTCTGAGGATAAATATCCCAGAAGACAATGATGACAACATCACTGGGTTGATAAGTTAATAACGTCATCTGTACTCAGGACCGCTTCACCTTGTGTGTTATCCGCTGTGTACTGTGCTATCTGTACTGTGCTTGTATATGTCTCTGTACGTGATATTGTAATCTATCCGTCTGTACTGGGTATTTCCTCTGTACTGTGACATCACGTGTGGTATGATCCTGTACTGTGACATCACTGTGTAGTATCCCTGTGATACTGGTGGATAGCCCGCGTACACTGTTGTAATTACCCCGTACTGTGACATCACTGTGTGTATTTATCCGTACGGTGGACATACTACTGTTGTATATCCCTGTACGTGTGACATCAACTGGTAATTTATCCCTGTACTGGTGACATCTCGTGTGTATTGTCCCTGGTCACTGTGAATCAATGTGAATATGTTCCCTGTACTGTGACATCACTGGTGAGTATTATCCTCTGTACTGGTACATACTGCGTGATAATTATCCTGTAAATGTGACATTACTGTGTGTATATCTGTACCTGTGACATCACTGGTGTATTATCCTGTAACTGTGACATACACTGTGTGCATTATCCCTGATCTTGACATCACTGTGTGTATTGATCTCTGTACTGTGAAATGCACTGTGTGTATTATCCCTGTACTGTTACATCACTTGTGTATTGTCTCTGTACTGTGACATACGTGTGTATTACCCTGTACTGTGACACACGTGCTGGTATTATCCTTGACGTGACTCACGTGTGTATTATCCTGTACGTTGACCATCACGTTGTGATATTATCCCCGTACGTGACCTCCTGTGTTCTGTACTATACATCCGTGGTGTTACCTGTATGGACATCACTGTGTGTACTTACCCTGTACTGACAAAATCATGTATATCTGTAACTGTGAACTCACTGGGTGTATTATCCCTGTACTGTGAAAACCAATATATTAAATTTAGAACATTAGGAAAGGCGGTGCAGACTATCTTCCATGGCCTAAACCACAGCTGCCTAAAACTGGTCAAGGACATGACTTAGTCAATCTGAGCTGGATTGACTCATACACAGGCAATGGGGGGGGGGATTAATTCTTCTGCCTGTCATGTACAACACAGTGATGAGCATGTTCTGTCTTATGCTCGGCTATTGGACAAAGGCTGAGCAACGCAAATTAGGTTAAGAAAGTAAGGAGAAACCGGCCGGGGGAACACGCACCGGAGCGACACACAAGCCTCTCATTATCTAACTTTTAATATTTTTTTTTTAGTTTTTTTCCGATGAAACCATTTGGTGTCAGGATTAAACAAAAATGTTCTTCTCTCATCAGTCCCCGTTTCTTCTGATCAGTTTTCCCCTCGCTACAAGCCTTCTCACAAGAACATATTGTTAATAAGCATAAAAAGCAAATGGTAGATTTCCTTCCTAAAATAGTTGAACCACAGATAGTTCCAGATTACTAAAGAAAGCTAGTGCACAAAGACTTCTCTCTAACAAACGTATCCCTATCCATCCGAGCTCCTAACATCCGTAATTGAAGGTTTGCATCCACTAGCGAGGTGGTCTCAAAACTCAATTTCAACCCTGGGGGGGATGGAGGGTAGATTCTGGGTAAGGATGGTCTCCGCATGCAAGTTTTTCCACACAAAGTAATGCGCTTACAAAAAATAGCTTTTCAGAATTTCCAATCAATGTATGGCGAATTCTCCCAGGCAAGGAAAGCGAACCCCAGGACAGCCTAGCTGGAGACGTGTTTTTCTCTATGAACTTGTCCGTGCTCACCTAGGGGTTCCCAAGCTTACTAAAAACCGTATCCGAGCCAAGCCTCACCGACGGCCTCAACTAGAAAACCACTTCCCAGTCCCTTTCCTCCACCCCTCCCCCCCCTGTAATTGTCCTTCCTCCGTGTCCTCCTCCCCCTCGAGCCCCCTCCCCCGAATCATGAAGATAACTCGTCCCTCACCTGCTTACCAGTGTCTGTCTTCAAGAAGCGTGTTCAGCGACTACTTCATCTTCTTCAAGTACCGGAGGGAAGGGGATTAACACGACCAAGAAAAAAAACATAAAACCAACCGCTACGACCCTTTTCGCCCCTTTCCTATTGTTTTTTTTTTTCAATGTCCTTTTTCATCTTTTCACTCCCCACCTTCAAAAATCTATAACTTTTGTTTTTTTTACCACGTAAAGAGCTGTGTGACGGCTGTTTTCTGCGTAACAAATTGCACTTCATAGTTGATGTATTAAATATTACATCCATGTACCGACGCGGGAAAAAAAATCCAAAGCAATGAAAATGGTGAAAAAACGCATTTGCGCATTTTCTTGTGGGGCTTTGGATATTACGTCATTTTCACCAAGGCCCCAAATGACATCTACTGTTATTCTTTGGTCGGTGCGATTATCGGGTATACCAAATTTGTATAGGTTTTATAAGTTTGTACAAAAATTAAAACCCTCCTGTACAAACTGATATTTTTTGATGTTGGCCAAATTTGGCGCATAATGTTTTTCATACTTAGTGTAGTCGAGCTGTGGTGGTTAGTTTGTTTTGTTGCGAAATTTATAATATTTCATCGATATCATTTTAGGAACTGTACGACCTTGTACTGATCACTTTTATAGAGATTTTTTATAGATTTTCGAAAATGGGCAGGGCTATTTCCGTAGAGGGTTAAAGCGTGAAACCGTATCTATATTTTGAGCGGGCATTGTCTGGACGCGGCGATACCTAATGTGTTTGATGATTTTACTGTTATTTATATTATAGCATTCTAGGAATGGGAGGTATTTGAAAATTGAAGTTTTTTTATTATAATTTTTTTTTAAACTTTTTTGTATTTTTGATTTATACTATTGTTTCAGACTCCCTAGAGTACTGTATAACCCTAGTTTGTCTGATCGATCCTATCATATACTGCCCCTACTGCAGTAATGGCGTATATGGGGATTGTCCTCCATCATTACTTACTATGTGCTACAGCACATTGTAATGAAGGGGGTGAAACGAATAGCCTCGGGTCTTACGGGACCCGAGGCTATGAGACGGATCGCCGCCCCCCGATGACGTCACGGGGAGGCGATCCCAGGTAGAATGCGCCGCTATCTTTTGAGGCTGTGGCAAACGATATCCGGTGTTACCGTTAGCCTTTGCTGCGAATATGCAGCAAAGACTTCCCGGCTAGGAGAAGGCTCAGCCCGTTAGCCCTACTCCATTCACGCTGACCCGACGCACCGCCCGTAATACAACGGCGGGCGGTGCGTTTTCCAGGTGGGGGCCGCAAAATAGTGTCCCGGGCCACAGTTGGCCGCGGAGCCGCGAGTTTGAGATGGCCCATGCCACTATAGATTGAGGGTCTCTTTACAAATATCTCTTGCAACAGTCTGCTACTGGCCTCGCTCTAATTCGATGGTCTCTCCAAAACTTATTACAATGTTAAACTTGATATAAGTATCCTGTGGGAGCAGACTACAAATCACTGCTCATTTTCAGTACTCAGGATCCATAGCTGAAGCAGGGACTGTAGTTCTGGAAGCCTCCCCCTCTACCACCCCATTCAGGTTACCCCCTGGTTCCCAATCTTCCCAGTTTCTTGTACAAATACCAAGTGATCCTTCTAATGTTCAGGCCCGGACATATCATAACTTTCCCCTCCTATTCTGCGGAGACAGAGCAACTGGAATTTATATGTTTTCCAAGAGGATAAGAATCCTCGCCAAGTTTCGGCAAGTGTTAGTCCTCATCTCCTTCAAACTTCCGATCTTTACAGACCTCTCCGTACATTGACACACGTGGGGGCTTCAACCCTAGAGAGACATCTTGAACTTCCTCCTCCTGGCACCACTGCCTTCCGTGACTCTTGTGACCTGCCCTGGCCAACTCAACGTTAAGGTTCTTTCTGCTCTGGTTCTAGCTCTTTGTGGTGGTCTCGTACTTCCTCATCACTTGCCACATTGGGGCATCCCCTGTACACCTCTGTCACCTCCTCTCCTCACCCACCCCCCCCCCCCCCCCCCCCCCCCCCCCCGCCACCCCCACCCCACCACACCGCCCCCCCACCCCCCCTCCCTTCTATTTAGGCAACACCAAACCAAACCCCGGGTGATGGAAATGTAAAAGCCTCCCTGGCCACCAGCAACACCCAGTGAACACACTTTTGATTGGACATCTTCTCCTACAGTACCAGGGTTCTTTTGTGTTTTTCCTCCCCTACTTAACTAACTAGCCCCATAGTATTTATGTGCCCATTAGTGCCTCTGAACTTGCCAGTAAGAAGAAGCAACCACAATCCCATTCATTAGTCACAGTATATATTAAAAACAAGGGGGCAGATTTTACTTACCAGTCCTGACACGATCCCGCGGTGCGTTGTCCGACGAGGATTTGGGTCTTCACTAAGATTGTGCCGACCCGAGTTCCTGCTCCGTCGCTCTGCGCCGAGGTCCCCGGAGTTCACCCCCTTCTTCCCCAGTGCATTAGTCCTTGGATCTGTGACACAATTCCATTATTAATCTGCGGTACTGTCGATCCGCGGGTTTGTCCAATGCATGCCCCCATTTGTGTCGCGTGCACTGCGCGGCCGAGTCGCCACAATCTATCCGCGTGCGCCAACAATTCCCGGGGCAATACAGTGGAATCGGCGACAATCGGAAATTTCGGGTACATGGTTGGGAAAAACGCGATCGGGCCCTTAGTAAGTGACCCCAATATTACAAACTGCAGCTATGTAGAGACACTCTCCCCAGGTCCAGGCATGGCTTGGTCGTGGCACCAACACACTTGGCGCTCCTTTGTGGCTTTCTCGCCGAGGCCACAAGTTTTATCAGGCTCTTACTACGACATAACGGACACCAACAACGTTGTAGTGCACACGATCATATGGCACGAGTGCAAAAGCTTAATCTGACAACCGGACTCCCCATAGGACCATCTGAGGACCATTTCTTCCATCAACGTCGCGTTGCTATCTTTCTTCTTTTTGGTGTTTTCTTTAATCTCTCTTCCTGAAACAAAGGCGTGCGGCGCTGCAGTTATTACTGCTATTTTTTAACTATGCTTTTTAATACTTTCGTTCTTACGAATCTTGTCTCTGCAACCAGATTTATTGTCTGGAGAAGACATCAGCATCTTGTCAAAACAGCAAAAATGAAGGCAGATCCCTCTCTATTTATTCTGGCAAGGTCGAGCTCATTCATCCTGCGCTCCGATTCCTCTTCCTCTTTTATATTAAAAACTTAGCTAGGAGAAAAAGGAAGTTATGAGACGAAAAGTATGGTATGCAAAGAAACAAAGAATACGAGGAATATTAACGACGTAGAATACTTAACTGGCACTGGTAGGAAAATTTGAGATTTCAGGTGTGTGTGTCACAGGCCACTGTTAAGGTACCAATTTTAAGTTGTAGAGTAAGTATGGTTACACTTTTGATACTCAGTTTTGAAAAAGCATATACAAGCAAAGGTCCGGGTTACGAAGAAATAAAGATAGGTTCTGTTAGGTTGTTACTGAAGTGGAAGTGGTTGTGATGAAGCCAAACGGTGTATTTTGAAAGTGTAGCTCCAGACAAATTTTTTTGGTCCTGTGACAATTGGATTTTAAAAAGTTGGATTGGTCATAAGATACCAAGTGAAAATAAAGATATTACAGAAAGCATGATAACGTGTGTACTGTTATAGGGGATTCGTACCCGTACGGAAAGTAAGGAAATAGGAATCGGAGGAAGGGTCCGGGGTAACAAGGGAGTCGTCTGGGTAAGGGTCGGTTAGTTCTAAGCGAGGGGAGCTTGTAGTAACCGTAGAATGAGCCGTCGCTCCTCTGTTCCCTAATATAAAATAGACTGTATACAATAGTGTTCCAGAGCCACAGATAGATAAAATGGGCGCTCCTTAGCAATGCTCTTTTAGATATTGTTGCTCAAGGAGAGACTTTACATTCCCCATTTTTAATGACAGAGAAACAAATTTGCTCATGAAGGAGGGTGGCACTATGGTAAATACGTTACCTATACATTCTATAAATTCAGTCAAATAGATTTCCATTAGTTATACGGATCTGAGCAATGAGGTTGTGACTGTGTTCCTTTGTGACACGATTCCTGCTCTTATACAGTAACAATATTTAGGATGACTTTATTGTTCTCAATTACTTCCGCGCGTGTGAAGCACAAATACCAAGTCTGTGGGTGAGTCGCTAATCTATATGGAGTAACAACCCATACCAAAAGTATTTAATGATGTCACCCTGAAGAAACAGATCCATAGTAACAAAGCAGTTCCCTCTCGATAAGGAAACGCCACAAGCCTTTCACTAGTGCAGCATTCCAGATGAACCCTGCCTGCGAAATTAAAGACGACGCACGCACCAGTGCACACCCTGGCGCCGTCACTCCTGGCACTGCCAACCTTTGTACCTGAGTCTGGAAGCCAATGAAAGTAATTAAACCACTGTTCAAGGTTATATATCGTGCCGTAGTAAGTCTACCCCTTACTTGGAGGGCATATCAAGCGTTAAACTTTTACCCGATCCATCGGGTACATCCGTTGGGTATGGTGTGACATTGATCATGGTCTCCAGATACAAACTATAACTCCCATTGCCTGACGCGCTTGTATGCGGGAATATCTAATATATGTACCTATAACTGCATGTGATAAATAGTAATATAGTATACAGGTCGGCTCCAGGTTTCAGTAGGCCCCTGGCCGACAGAGCCCGGGGCCCCTTCCAGTGAAATCATGATGCCGGATTAAAAAATTCTAAACTAAAACAGTCTCCTGTTCCACCGTTTAGCATATTTAACACCCCATCATGGTTACTTTTTAAACCCCTCCACACCCTATGGATTCCTTTATGTACAGCTTATGTGGGACCCCCCAAGCAGCTCTTGGGCCTGGCCTTGCCCAGGTTATCCCAGTGCTGGCTAGCCCCTGGTGATACTGAATTATATAGGGCCTACTGTACAGATGTAGTAGGGTCACAAAGCCATTTCAGGACCTTTGAAGGTCATCCAAAGGTCAAAAACCACAGAATTGAAAAGGGTCACATCCTCATTCCTCCAGAAGCCTGATTTTCCAGTACCGACTTGTAGGGACTATATATATTCAACTAGTCCAGGGACCAGTGGCAGTCGGCATGGCCGGCGTTAGCACTGTGCATAACGTGGCAAGTGCCAAAGGCCCAGAGTGCATGGTGGGGGGGGGGACCCACATAAGGCTGTACATAAGGAACCCATAGGGGTGAGGTGGCTTGTATCTAATTTAATCCACAGGGTGTGAGGGGGTTATATGAATGGCCCACCAAAGTTCTGGACGAAACGCCCGAGTGGACTATAAACTGGAGCACAACTGATCCTCCGAACAAGGGGTAAGTTACCCATTGTGGTTCCTCCTTGTACTTCAGTCCAAAGTAGTCAGGTAGACAAAGTTTGTAAGAATTCCATACGAGATGAAGTATAAGAAGGACAAGGTGATCGGCTGCCTAGAAATGTGACGCGGCCGTCAGTCTCACACCATAAATTTTTTTTAATTTTATAAAATGTTAAAATTATTCTGTGTAAAATCCCTAATATCGAGAAGTAAACAAACGAGAAATATTCATCCACCAGAGAGTTTCGTCACATTTCTAGAGGGAATCGGCGTGAAGAAGAGCGAGCAAGATAAAATAAATGACAATAAACTGAGAAAACATGGAGAACGTTCCCGCGTTTTGAAGGTTATTTAATCGGCACATACGCCTCGGTTGCAGTTGTTCTCTATGTATGTATGTGGGATATTGTTTATCTTTATGTTTATCTTTATCAATCACAACGGTCACCGTCTTTGCGTAGAATTCTACAATTATTTTTATGATCCGGTTTCTGTATAATCACAGCGTTTAGGAAAGTTCATTTCATTTTTGGTTCATAGTACATTGGTTTTATAACTGTATACATATCAAATGTAACTATTTCTATATTTATGGCCAAGGCAAATTGAAACATCCCATAAAAAGCTAAACAATTCTTCCTTGGTGGGATGCGAAGACCTTTTTTGGTGGTTATCAGTAGACACCGGCCCGTATCATGTTGGAACATAGTTTAGTGCTTGTTTATGTCTGGTTTTGACCATGATTTTCATGGTTTGGGTCACAGCCTTTTCCATGTGCTATGTTATACCTCCAAAAACAGAGCCGTTATAACACGCTTTAACTAGGGAATTGATTGTGCCTGGAATAATGGAGATCCAACCGGGCTGTCTTCAACTTATGTCGCTCCTACACCATCACCCACCCCACGCAAGTGATGGAATTAGTATGTGTCACACAACGTATTCAGGTTAACGTGCACTTTGAAAACCAGCTTTGAAAGTGTGGAAATGAACCTGAGACTCCCTAAAGTTACCAAACAACAGGAAGTAGCCATCGACATTGAAACTTCTTGTTGGCGTGGCAATGATTAGGAGAGTCCAGTCTTGGACATTCCCAATAACTATACGTCAGAGGATACTGATGCATGGATAGCCTTGGTCGCAAACCACGGAGAGAGGACCGGCATACCCGGACCCAGTACAGCTGTCGATACAGTAGCCATATTAGTAGATAAAGTAGGAAGTATTGGGAGTCATTAACACTACCATTAGGAATTATGCTTGTTACTAGCCACCACCCCCCAATCGACCTTAATAGGTAGGTTTTTGATGTAGTGGTTTCCTTAAAAAAAAAAACTTCTAAATTCTACCAAGCAGGTTTGGTGACAAAAAGAGCATGTTGGGGGCATGTATTATCGGCCGTTTGGCAAAGAACATGCCAAAAACACGGATTTGCGTTTTTTCTCCACCTCATTCTCCCGCTCTTCTTTTCTTCTTATGCCCTCGTACACTCAAAAACTTAGGTGAGGCAGGACAATACTGGGCCATGATGTTATCTGGGACCTACACACTATCTTACACCGGAAAACTGGCAACAAACTGACTTCGAGTCTCCTACTATGCACATTGGTACCAAATCAGTCAGGTGTATCAAACTCATGATCCTTTTTACGACAAGGCCTGACTGCTCATCATAAAATTATGGGCAAGCACAGATGGTAAGGAGTATGAAACAATGTAAATGACAAATTTGCAGAAAACCCAGAGATAACCTCAGGGATTATATTATTATCCTTTCTATAAGCTCCTCTCTTAGTTTCTGTCTATTCTTAGCCCGGTCATGTCCCTGACCACAGAGGAACAGATAGTAAATTTGAAATAACCTGCACATGCTGGCTTCGAGAAACATAAAAATGTGAATGTTTGTATAGAAGTGACTTAAAATATCTCAGATTTATGGTCAATTTATGGTTAACCTGGTGGGAATTGGTCAACATCGTGAAGACTGACGACAGTCAGGAGAACATTTTATGGTTGTAGGTAGGACTCTGGTATATTGGCGTGGCTGGTTCACATGGGTAAATACTTCCATTTATTATCCAATAGTGCCGACAATGTTTTCTCCAAATTGCTAGGAGTTGATGTTAGAGTGGTTGCATCAGCAGGGTTTATCATACGCAATTCTGACTGGACACAGATAGTTCCACTCACTTGGGAGGTATGGAATGTTAATAGCGTGCTTGGGGGGAACGTCAACCCTTCAGGCCATTACCCTTCACGTAGCCATGAAACAGGCCAATTATAGGATTTTGTGTGGATTTGCCATAATTATCTAGAATGGGAATCCCACCCCACTTTACCGTTTGGAAACTTCAAAAAGGACCTTCTGTTTGTGAGACTCGTTGCACCAGTATGTGTGCACAGATCTATGGAATATCTCCCTCATCCCCTATGACCTCTTCTTTGAGTGGGCCCCCATACAGAACACATGGGCACATTTACTGATGCCGGCGAGATCTGGATGTCTGTCGAGGATGCGGGTCTCCCCACGATTCGCTAAAATCGCGTCAGATTTCCTGCAGGTCGCTTCCCCGCCCTAAGGGTCCGCTGAGTTTCACCTTCTTCTTTTCCCGTCATTCTGCATGTGGTGCTGATCTTGTGAAACCAATTGCTCTTTAAATTCCACGGTTTCCAAACATCAGTGGGTTGGTCCGACGTCCCCCAAAACCGAAAACCCGGGGCAATTTAGCACAAAACGGAACAAAAAAAACACACGAATATCCGACGAAATGGGGTGTTTTCGACCCTTGGAAAGTGTGCCCCCCAATTTGTTTGGAGTTTTTCTTGGTCCACATGCCAGATTTAGGGAGGGGCCAGTGATTTTCACTGTAATGGAAGACAAATCTGAAAAAGCTGGCTATGCATATCCTTATCCTTAGATTGAGAAGGCCTGAGCAAAATTGGATCACAAAATAGGGATCTAATTGAAATGTTAGGACTCTCTTTTCTACCATTTGGGGCCTTACAAATTCCCAATTTTAAAACAAAAAAACATTTTAGGTCACAGCGAAGATTGAGATGGACAGGACACCAACACCTTGCACATTAAAAGAAAGTGCTATCCAACGAGCAATCGGCGCCCCTCAATTTGTTTTTGACTTTAGGTTGTCCCTCAACTCAACAAAGTCCTGGCAAACAACACTTATAGTGGATTTCCTTCCTGAGGAACACAAGGGGGATCCTAGTTATGTAATCCTTTGCTCCCCTGTATACATCTGTGGACGAGAAATCGGGGACACCCTAACAGTAGAAGCACAAGTCTAAAAAATGGTGGGTTTTCTCCAAACTCATGTTTATCCGGGGAGCATATTTCCATAATACCTCGATTTTTTTTATTCGGGACTTCAATCAAGTATCTCGATGACCTTTCCATTTGGCTTAATGGAACTGTTCTGGTTGGTCAGACTGGACCCAAAAGAGATCCGGCGAGGTCCGGCTCTGCCCTAATAACTGGACACTAGAGATCCGTAAAGAGGCACTGGGATCTGTTTTTAAGTTGGTGATGAAATAGAAGCGCAAGTTAATGAAATGTATAGGTCCGTACGTAAAGTGTGCTGACAAGGTGCGGTGAGTAATCTCGTGCACCACTCTGAGTCTATTCCTGCCCGGATTCAATGTGCGCCTACTCGAGTCTGGGCTCAGTTGCATACACGCTCCCAACTGGTTTTGCGGCCCTTTTTCCTACATGTCACCTTAGTATAATCTCCTCTGATAATTGCATGTTATTAGCAGGACTCACCAATGAATAACCCCAACCGTGACGAAATCCGCGCTCCACCCAATAGTCTTATTTCTGGTATTTGTCCATCATCGCTACCGCTTAGTCCCAGCTATGATCGTCATATATGTCTATGAAACATAACAGATCCAGTTAGAGATCTCTCTCACGCTGTCGTTTGGGGAGATCATCCCGTGTTAAGGGGGAACGGTGTGTTAAATAGTGCAGGACAAGGATCGTATTGTCATTAAATAGGATTTATAATGACGGTTAATCTTAGTTTTGCATTAGTGCCAGAGGTCTCATATTATCCTAACCACTAAGTCTATGGTATCGAGAGCAACGTCCCTGCAGATGCTCCATCACGTCTTCCTCTGTGACCATAAACGGCATCCATGCAATATTGTCGCGATGGCATGGGTCCCATAGGGAAGGTTCAGCGTACACCTTATATAATCCATAACGTCGGATGGTGATCTTTCGTTTCTCATACGTTAAAGGGCACAATTGTTCCCAATCCTGGAGCATATGTTTGTGAATGAATAACCCACCGTATACTTGTTTTCAGAAACTTATTATTGTCTCCTCGATGATGAAAGACTGAGAAGGAACAATGGTCGGCCGAGGCGCATTTCAACTCCTATATTAACCGTAATTATTTGACACATAAGGTCAGGGAAAACACAAGTCTGGGGTCCGCTCCGCAGGAGGAGGCTGCGATACTTGGCAAGTGAAGCAACTTTAATCTCACTAATGGAGTGATGTGTTACTTTCTATGATGCCTGCACTGGGCAATTTCGCCATCTTGCAAACAACGACGATCCTTGTTTGTGCAGGCGAGAGTACTCATTTAGATAAAAATATGGCGATTCCCATGGAAGTCGGACGTCTCTCTTAGAAATATGTGTTTGTTGGAACATGGAGGGACTGTAATTGCATCTTTTGCACGCTCTTTATGGAAGGCGTCGAGGGTGTGCGGTCGGAGCTAATGGAAGTGGTAACGAAAGGGATGGGGTGAAGGACAGGGAGGTTGTCATAGGTGGATTATGAGCATTGGGGGGGCAGAACGGGCAAACCTTCTGGAGGGGGGGCCAGTGACCACCAAAAACAAACGGAAGGGATCACCATGAAGAGGGTCTGATAGTCTGTCCGAGAGTCAATAACAAGTACCAAACAGGACATTTAAGGACCTTCGTGGCAAAAGTAGCCCAAGGACCACATCCTCCATTCCCCAGAAGCTATTACTAGTACCAGATGTATGGGAAGTGATCCCAGACTTGTAGGAGACTATAATTTCTACATCCCCAGGGTACAGGGCAGATTAATCCCCACCTGGAGGTGTTTCCATTTGCCTTCAGTACTTGACTAGGACAACGTGAGAGCACCTAACCAGTGGAGCAAAATCAGGACTTGGAAGGGAAAGCATATAAAATAAATTTGTCATCATAACATTGTTATAAACCACTCCCCCATGACCTTACTCTATGGCTTCTGAATCATTCTAATTAGTGAAAAGACTATGTCAGTGGGGGGAAGGGGACTTGATACTCTATAGAGTCCATTGGAATTGATCAACTTTGCGGGTTACATTCATAGGGACACGGAGGGGCCGGTGGCTGGCTCACTGTTATACACACAACACATAAAGACCCCACTGAAGACGAGGGCTTATGTGTCAGCAAGACGTTTAGCGGAACCCCCTAGCTAATGCATTCTGATTTTTTTGGAAGCGTTGTACTCTTTTGACCTGTGTGTTTGTTAAAAACATTACAAAAATACCATAAAACCAGAGCGTTTAATTCCAAAACGAGGGAGGGACTTAACGGTCTCATGAGTGATGGGCACATATAAGGTTTTTGGCGGGTGACCCGGTGGAATGCAGTCAGGCACTTTAACCCTTTCTGGAGGGAATAAAGTCCAAACTTGTTACCGGATCAACTAGGAGGTTTATAATTAAGAGGACAACTCATCTCGGAGGCTAATGTGTGTTTGTCTAGTGGGGTGTCGAGTGGAATGATATTACTCGGCTAATGGATAATGTTGGTATTTAGGACATGACCTGATAACGACCTACAGATAGGCACTAATGTCATTGCGGGACCATCTATTTGTGGCGGGAGCACTGTCGTACATGTAACTGTGTTGAGCACTTGCTGTAGACATCTAGGCCAAGAGACGGATCTAATCTGCAATCACTCAATGAGCCATTAATATAAAACGACGTCCCTCATACTTCCACCTGATATTCTGTGATCCCCGTCTTATCTGCAGATTTACTTATCCCCCGTCATTCGCAGTCCAGCGGCGGGGTTCTTCTGTTTCTTGTTATTCGGATTCTTCGGGGATTCCTGGTATCCTTAATTGGGTAGGTCCTTCAGTTCGTTCATCATCACATTGTGTGGCGCTCGGCTGCGCTGAAAGCATCGGACGCGCTGGAGTTTCACCGAGCCGGCTGGTGAAGGTAAGTGCAAGCTACAGCGACAGATTTTTTTTTAAATCGACCCCCCCCCCCCGATTTCGTCAAGTGCATGCAGCGCCGATGCGCCACCAAATCCGATCGCGTGCATCCAAATTCCGAAGATGGAAATCGGCCAGCAATCGGAAATATCGGGGTAACGCGGGATAAACGCGAATCGGGCCTTAGTAAATGACCCCCAATGTGGTGTTTTACTCAACACCCTCCACAGGAGAGATGTGGTATTACAAGATTGTTTATGTAAATCAATGTGACTTTTATATAATAAATTTCAGGAATCAACATATTCTTTAAAGAATATAGGGATAAATAATAAGAAGGAAAAGTGTTGGGCCTTTAAACTCTTCTAGAGATCTGTTCAGTTTGTAAAGAAAATTTGTTTGTATATCTTTAGGTAAATCAGTCTCTTGGTGCACCCATTGCATCTGCATCCATTTATTCTTAGGTTGCTGGAATACCTCCTGTATATTGGGTGATTTCGGGCCGGATATATCTGGGTCTGTAACCCTTTTACATAGAACTACTTAAAGAGGGTTTTCCTGGGAAAATGCTCCATCAGCCTCCAAAGATGATGGAGCAACGATGCACGGCCCATCTGTTCCGCCTCATTATCTCGGACCCCATCGGACTCACAGTTCTCGAGATCCGTTGGGGTCTCATCACCAAGACCCCACCCCGAATCAGCAGACGTTAGGCCCTATCTGTGGGATATAAAGCCCAACCTGGGCAAAACCCCTTAATGCAATAATACCATGCTTCAGCATTGGGCTTTAGCAGCTGACTTGCTGCGGCGAGGCCGGCAGGCGTCATAGTGATGCATCATCGTCAGTGGGGGGGCGTTCAGAAGATAAGATGGAAAAGAAATAAGAAGAGGGGAACAGAAAAAGAAAAGGGGGGGATGTGTAGGGTCCAACATCAAGGGAAGAACTCCAGAACTAAGGCTACATAAGAGGGGGACATTATAAATGGGGGATCTGCCGAGAAAGGCGAGGTAAATGTGGGACTACCGCAGGGGGCATGATATATGGGAAGAGCTTGTTTATGTACTGTGAGGGGGTATAGAAAAGAGCGCCATTATATGATGTGAGCCCCATTAAGTGGGCGCAGTATTCGCTTGGAAAACAAAAAATCTCTGTGGACATGGATGGTCTGCCTGCCCAGTAACTTTAGCTCCTCAACAGCCATGCGCTCATTCGGTGGGTATTATATATATTATATCCTTGGCATTATTTCAGGCTTGATCTAGATTTCATAGCTGACTTTCTCCTCATGCCTGACAATTGCTATGTATATCACGAGTAATATCACGTTTCAAGAATATTTCGCAGTTAAAGCAAGCTGCTGCCCCTATTACCCAACCACTTTTGTTTTTCGATCTCCTGCTTTGATACTATAATTTTGCTTGAGTGTGCATGGAGGAGTCTGAATCTTTCACTTCCCTTGATAAGTAAGCTGCCGATTATGGAAAATGGTTTTTATGTGAGTTGGAAACAGAGAGGAACGTCAACATCAACATCTAAAACTGGAACCCGGTGATGGTGTAAAAGGGCATGCTCCTTAAAGGGGATGATTGCCCGAAGTCGGTACACGGAAAAAGACTGACTGTTGGGAGGGGGAATTAAACACAAACATGACAACAGTCGGAGACAATGGGAAAAAAAGGGGGAGCTTTCAAAGCAATTCTAAGGAGGATATAACAAGAGTGTTTGGCTAGATTATTAGCAGGTGAATGGGGAAAGAGTGACAGGAACTAAAAGTGGTGTTAAGAAAATAAACAACAGCAAGAAAAGTAGAAAAGAGAAGTAAAGTTCTGACACCTCAGGAGGGATGACACTGCCCACCGCTGTTTGAGACATCAGAGATAAGGAAGTCATAACGAGAAGGCTGCAAGTTCTCATTGGAGCATGAAAAAAGATTTGCACCATAGTAAAGAGTGCTGTGAGAATCAGGTCGAGAGGAGAAAAGTGCAGCAGTAAAGCATTCACAAAATTGAAAGTTTTGTCAGAGGGTACAACCAGAGACGGAGGGGGGTGAGTTAATAGTGAGGAGAGGAACCGTATCAGTGTCTCTGGGTCAATAGGAAGCCGTCATTGGAAGGAACCAGTCTAATGGTGTGCAGTGTTTTCCTTCCATAGATGGCACATCGCACCCACGCAAACCCATGCTCCATTACGTCGGTAAGTGCCCACCCCTATAAACGATGGGATGTTGGTAGCAATTCGTGCCTTGCTTCTGCCTTGCCGTTGTCTGGGTTCCGGTTCAAGTCCCAGGTCAATATCTGCAAAGAGTTGAGTTTCTCGTGGTTTGCATGTTTTTTGGAAATCTCTGTGTATGCGCTATATAAATAAAGGAATTATTATTATGATTATAAAAAGACGGGTGAAGACGAGAATAACGGGTGCACCAGCAATAAAGCACCAACGCCTCTGATGCACCTAAGAATTATTTGCATAATAATTAAAAACCCTGAATTTTCTTCTACAATGACAGATCAAACTGGAAAAAAAAAAAAGGGTTAGTCCCATAGCAGCATATAAAGCGCCCACACCAATGCTTGTTTTAACATGTGGGGAGAAAGGTGGATTTAAGATGGACCAGGGCCCGGTGGCTGTATGAAAATGTGTAACGATATTTTCTTTCTTTTCATATGACTAGATTGCAGCTACTTGAGGGGCGGGGTGGTATCTTTTAGTCCACGTTTTAGTCTGCAGTGTGAGGACCTGGTGACGTGCTTAATCGGTATCGGGCCTCATGACGTACTATTATGCTTGGAGCCTAAGGAACAGCAATCGATGCAGTTAATAGTAGGTCATGGATCACTAAGGTTAAATTAATAAGCACAGCCCCTGTAGTTTAGTATATGGCAGCCCCCCTCCATGGATTGTACATAACTTATCTATGGAGAGGTGGCGTGTTAACTTAAACTGTGAAGGGCTGTATATAAATAGTACATACTTTAACACATATCACTTCTAACAGCCGCCGGACCCATGACCCCTCCCCCTACACCCACTCAAGGTCATACAGTATCATGCTGGTTGCATTAGTAAGTGGAAATCCTCTGCCAGGTGGTATGGTGCCAGCCCTCTCACCGAGAGCCCAATGCCAATGCCCGTCTCCGGTCGCAGGTATTTGCCTGTGTGTATTATCCCCGTACTGTGACATCACTGTGTGTATTATCCTGTACTGTGACATCACTGTGTGTATTATCCCTGTACTGTGACATCACTGTGTATTATCCCTGTACTGTGACATCACTGTGTGTATTATCCCTGTACTGTGAAAAACAATTATTAAATTTAGAACATTAGGAAAGCTGGGTGCAGACTATCTTCCATGCCTAAAACAGCTGCCTAAACTGTCCAGACATGACTTATCAATCTGAGCTGGATGACTCATACACAGCAATGGGGGGGGGGGTGATTAATTACTTCTGCCTGTCATGTACAACACAGTGATGACATGTTCTCGGCTTATGCTGGGCAGGACAAGGCTGGAGCACTGCATAATTAGGGTAAGAGGAGAACCGCCGGGGGAACAGCCACAGGAGCGACAAAGCCTCATTATCATAATTTTATAATAGTTTTTCCGATAAACCATTTGGTTCAGGGATTAAACAAGATATGTTTCTGCATCAGTTCCGCTACAGCCTTCTCAAAGACTATTTTGTTCATAATGCATAAAAGCAAATGGTAGATTTCCTTCCTAAATAGTTGTACCCAGATTTTCAGATTACTAAAGAAAGCTAGTGCCAAGACTTTCTCCTACTACATCCTACCCTTGAAGGGTTGCACTATAGCAGGGGTCTCAAACTCAATTTACCTGGGGGCCGCTGGAGGTAGATTCTGGGTAAGGCTGGGCCGCATCAAGTTTTCCACACAAAATGCG
The DNA here is from genome assembly GCA_019512145.1 of Engystomops pustulosus. Lineage (NCBI taxonomy): Eukaryota > Metazoa > Chordata > Amphibia > Anura > Leptodactylidae > Engystomops > Engystomops pustulosus. Next base: position 210,232,402 of record CM033643.1, read on the forward strand.
CTTAC